>OX421976.1:16699480-17211980 GCA_949128135.1 Parasteatoda lunata
TCACCTCTACCCCTATTTTTATTCACATTTCCCCAATTATTTTTAATAATTTACTTTCCTAGCATGTGCTAATAACCGTATTTTTTCATTACGTATGCAAGAGGAGAGGTAACTAAATTGATTTTTTTTTAATTATATAACAGATAAAATTAAAAGTTTTAAATGGGGGTTCCATTATGGACTCTAAGTGAAAATCAAAGCTTAAAACTTTGGCACAATTTTTAAACTGTTATGAAATTTCTTGAAATTGTGAAAAATCTAGTAACTAATACATATTAGAAAGGCCAATTATTAAAAAAATAGTTTTAAAATAAATATGATTAAATATTATATGGGGTCAACAAAAAATGAAATTGCAATGGAATCCAATTCACTGAAAGAAGGAAATACGAATAAAATGCATTATTTTAAGAACATATATATTTAATTAAATTGAAAGCTTTTAATTTAATTTATTAAATAAATCATTAGTTGACTTGACTAGTTTCTAATTAATCGTTATCAAAATGATGAAATAAGCCTTTATGTGTTATGATTGTGATAGAATTAAAACAATCGCTAAAGAAGTCAAGTCTAGATATAGTTTTAAAGAGAAAACGTAGCTCTACAAAACAATTAGAATTTTTTAAGCAGTAAACAAGCAACAAAATCTCATTAAACTTTACGAAGTTCCTACATTACAATTAAATTTCTTTTTTTTTACAAAATAAAAACTTTTATTAAAATTAGAAGTTATTTTTATTACCGAGTTTCCATTTTAATTAAAAGAAATATTCTTATGAAAAGTAGGTACTAAAAGTTTAAACTAAAGATTTTGGAAAAAAGAGGATTTTAATTTTTATTTTTGCAATGTAGAAAATAATTTAAAAATGTTATCATTTATCATGTTAAGCTCTACAGTGTTACGTTTTAGCGCAAAGCTACAAGACCCTTAGGATTATTTTTTTTTAGTTAAAGTATTTTTTAAATTTTTACGAAAAAAAAAGAAATATTTTAAGACTTTATCTGAAAAAATAAATGAAAATTAAGACAATTTAGTCAAAAGAGGAGAGTTCTTACTTAATAATAGTACCGTCAGATGGAGTGACATTGTGCAGGAATTTTCAGTTTTCCTACTTTGACCTCATAAAAATATAGTTAAAAGATGCTGAATTGTACAACATCTGATCTAAAATTTGTTGTCAGCCATATGGGAAGTAATTTCACAAAGTTAAGAGCTGATTTGAAATGTTTATTATTTGTAAACAATCAATTAGTCGAAGGCACAAAGTCACCTCGGGATAGGGCGACTTTGTGCAATGCAATTAAATAATGACTTAGTTCAGTTATTTTCATTCACTTTGACTTAAAATCGTTTAATAAACAATATTTAACATTGTTAACGTACAATACAAGTATATTACATATAAATATGTACTATGTATTAACAAATCTACTTAAGATGAACATAAAAACTTTAATATTCAGATTTTTTAACATTTTTAGATTTTTTCCTGATTAATTCAATCTTAGGTAACTTTTTTATGATTTTCAGGTACAATCAAACATTTGATATGAATTGACATGAATGAACAGTTGAATGAATTCCATCATTTAACGCCCCCAAATTGCCTCCAATTCTGATCCTCTCTTATTTATTTTATTTTATGACCGTCGTTGAACAGCCGACCCAATTTTTGTGTTTACGACTACTAATGTTCAACTCCGTAGCCTTGTAATATCCTCTCTTATTAACAGTCTCTTATTAAATGTCTTAAACAATTAACATACGGAAAGTGAAATGAAAAATAACAATATGAAAAATAATATTCGCCATGAGATTTCGAATGCTTCATATGAATTTTGTTCGAAGTCGTGTTTCGGTGAATTCCGAACTTTTTTAACGCTTTCGAAACGGACAAACCATTTTTTACTTCTGCCAAGCATTTTTTCAACGCTTCTTTGGTGTAGTAATCACAATAATTTCTTGCTCCAGGCTTTATTTTAAAAGTCCTTGGTATATTTTTCTCCGAAAAAAAATTGCACCGAGTCACCCCAGGGTGCATTTTTTATTAATTATTAAATAACTAACGTTATAATAATTAAAATCAAAAAATTATGCATGATTTGTTATCTCAATTGATAAGACTTTTAAAGTATAACCTTCCTTCCTAGTCAGGATAACTAGAACTTCTTCAACCGAGCAGACTTTGCAGCCTCCGATTTTGCGACGTTAAAAATTTTAAACTGTTTGTAACTTGAGCTCACAATTTTCCAAGAACGATGATGTTTACAATGCCAGTTCTTGGTAAACCATTAGTTCGTTATGTTGCACAAAATCTGACGGTAGTAATTAAAAAAATGTATTTGAACTTCAGCAAAGTGTATTCGGTTTTCTGAAACTGTTGGTTTCCTTAAAAATAACTTTAAAAAAAATTACCGTTTTTAATACCTTCTTCACCCTTTTTACCTTTCTTTACCTTTTTTTTATTTTAATTTTTTTTTTAATTTCACTTATTAGTGCTTTGCATCTTCTTAATCCCTAAGTTCATTACGCATATGGTGGTAACTTTTCTAGTTTGAAAAGAAAAATGTAATTAAAATTAATAAAATCAAAATATACGGAATTAAAACACTTTATTTAGTAATTTTTCTTTACATATAGTAACGGTTTACCAGAAATTCTGGTTTTCAAAATTATAGTTCTTATCAATACACATTTAGTAAAAAATTCAAATCTGAAAAAAAAAATTTAACCAAATGAATGGTTTCTATGACATTTTCTAAGGTAGCAGGATGATTACCAAATTTTACAATTTTTATCAATTTTCATCGCACATTATAAAACTATGTTTATAGTAAATTTTAACAAAATTAATATCGAAACTCTTCACTAAAAATTACCGTACTTTTCGATGTTTTCACTGAGCCAAAAACACCGTGAATTTACAATATTTTGGTAGTTTTGACAGTACGTTTTTTCTCACTGTACTAAATCATATTGATTTTTGATTTCAAATTTAGAAATATGAAAAAATTGTGTTTCCCATTGGCATTTATTATTTATGCATTAATTCTGTATTCTGGATTTTATTCTGATTCCTTCCTGAATATATATATATATATATATATATATATATATATAAAATATAGAATGACTTATGCGAGGCTTCCTATACAGATTTCCTTATTAATTTTAAAGAATATTTTCTGAAAATAATGGGCAATAATTCTTGGAAATATAATCATCAGGAAAATTTTGAAAAAGGTTCCCAATAGTCTGTATCTGTTACGACGATTCAAGATAGTTAAATTTACCCTCATGGTTTACATTCGTTTACGTTGAAGTCTTTCTTTCAATCCATTCCCTGGATATAAGAGTTACAGACATGTTTTGCTTGGCTATTTCATGGTGTTGATGTTAGTAAAACTGTGTTTTAAGTGTGGCCAGCCCCAAGAACTGGGGGAACGTTTATTTAGAGATTATGCACTACACAATTAGAATTTTCGTTTTAAAATTATGATAAACAACCGGTAGCAGTCGGTCTTTCCAAATAACCGTAAAGTTATCAGAAAAGAACAGTTTTTAACTTTATGGTTTAGAAATTCTTTATGACTAGTATGGTTTACAAAACATTAAATACAAAACAATACGTTCTCTCAACCATTTACAACCAGCTCTTTTTCAAAACCATTAAACGAGAAATTTAATTGAACATTGGAGCTGGATTTTTCGTTATGTAATGGACGTTGGTGTCGGGAAAACAGGAAACTTTTCCGATTTTAAAGACAATGGAAGAAATATTGTGATGTCAGTCGACAGGATTGAGTAGGGGTTAGGGAATTGGCCTTGCAGTACAAAGGTTCTGGATTTGAGTCCCGGACAAGGCATGGGTGTTCTTTCTTTCTCTGTACTGTCTGTCCTTACTCTGGTAGCAATGTTGGCACACCTAATATTGTGACCCTGAAAGAGTGGCCAACAACCCTGCCCCAATACGCCTGAATAGAAGAATACCAACCCTATTGGGCATTGAAAAAATATTATGGTGTAAACGCTGGGATTCGAACCCCCCTCATTCTGTCACTTATAATATTGGTATATTAGTCCTCTCTGCTGTAATATGAACAAAGCTGCAAGTAACTTAGTAGCTTCATAACGGTGGGCCTAGTTAGTATAATAAAATTATGGTTGTTCAACCGTATGTGAAAAAGTAGTTAATAATAGATTTATACACAGTTAACAGTTCGAATACTATTTTATCTATGGCTTTTTACTGTTTTATTTTAATATAATAATAACAATTAAATAAACTGTTATTTAACAATTTTTTTCTGAGAAATTTTTAATAGTGTATATATATATATATATATATATATATATATATATATATATATATATATATATATATATATATACAGCACTAGCGTACAAATCGAGGTAAACGGGGATCAAGAAGTAATAGAAACTCTCTTAATAGTGACAAATTAAATATAATTTTTCTTTCTAATATGGAAAAAGATTTTAATAAACATTATAATTTTAAACCTATTAAAGATTTTGTTTTCTCCCTTAATTATGATGTATATAAGCTATACGATCTTATTAATAACTTTTCTTTTATTAATTTACATTTCAAAATTCTTTGTTTCGATCTTTTAAAAGCTAAAATGAGTAAAATTTTGCCAAATAAAAAGAAAAATTTAGATAATTTACATTTCGTTATTAACTTTCAAAATCCTATTTTCGATAAGATCAAATTTCATAACTTTTTGAAAATTTTAAAACTTTATTTCCATTAAAAGATTTCAACATTATTAAAAGCTTTAAATATAATAAATCTCTTGGTAAAACTATATTTAATTATAATGATTTAAGCAAAAATTTAGGGAGCTATAACATATCCGATTTTGAATGTCACTGTGAGGAAGAGAAATATTTTGATTTTGTTGATAAACATCATAAACATATTATTACTGGTAATTTAAATATTATAGAAAACTTAGAACTTAGGAATTTAATGATAAAATGCACAAAATTTAGACCCATTTACCATATATCAATCAATAAAATTCTAAAATACTTTCTTAATGATCTCAATAGTTTTTGTTTAAAGATATCAAATAGATTCTCTTTACCTTTAGGTATGCTAACAGAATGGAAATGGGGTGTTTATTATTACTTTAAAAGCTTTATTCTCAATAATAAGGATAATTTAAATAACAGTAACAATCCAACAATTTTTTATAATATTGTTCAATCAATTAGGCAACTTCAAAAAAATTTTGTAATTACACCCATAGACAAAGCTAACAATAATTATGCAATCTTCTGTAAAAAATTCTATGTTGAACTTTTAAATACGGAATTAAAAAATAGTAAAAATTTTAAACTTAGTAATTTGAATAATAATATTGTCATTAAAAAAATTTTAGCTTTATATAAGAGATTAAAAATTAAAATTAGCAATATACAATTTCCTTACTTAATTATCATTCCGAAATTTCATAAAATTCCTGTTAAATTTAGAACTATCACATGTGGATCTAATACTTATCTAACTAAACCTGGCAGCATTTTCTCTAACTACTTAAATAAAATTATTAACAGTATTTCTAAAGAAGGTTTCTCTTGGATTACCACTAATAATCAACCGATTTTAGATTTCATTAAACATAATAAAATTAATTCTATTGCAACTTTTGATTTCCAGGATCTTTTCAATAGCATTCCTCTTTCTAAACTAAAAGATGTCCTTTTGAACTATTACTATGATTTCAAAAATATACTTTGTTGCGATTTTGATTATTGGGAAATTCTGATTAATTTTTGTCTTTTTAATAATTATCTTTACAATGGAAGGGATATTTTTCTTCATATTGATGGAATACCACAAGGTTCTAATTATTCATCTCTCTTAGCTAACTTATTTTTGCATTATTATGAAAAAAATTACACTCTTAGCATTAAATTTGTTTTTAGATATATTGATGACTTAATTATCTTTAATTTTCAAGACTATACTATTTTATTAAATGATATTTACCCCGAGGAATTAATCTTGCTTCGTAATCATGATGATAATATTAATTTCAATTTTTTGGATTTTGGTATTATAAAAGAAGAAAATATCTGCTTTGTTGATTTATACGATAAAAGAAATGATTTTAATTTTAATATAAATAAACTAATTACTTGGAATTCTAATGTTTCTTGGAGCATCTATTTAAATACTACTTTTAATGAAATTAATAGAATTAAAAGAATATGCAGTAATATTTATTTATCCAAAAAACAAATCGATAAACTCTTTCAAAATTTGATAAAAAACAATAGATACCCAACTAAAGTAATAAAATTCTATATAAAATCATTGAGTTAATCGCCTTTTTTGTAAATATATTTACTAAAAACTTTCTTTATTTATTTATACAATTTTCCCATGTGCAAATCCACTTCGGGTAAATCCGTGGCCAAACATTTTTTACTAAAAATTTCTTCGTTAATTTGTATAATTTTTTCTTGTGCAAATCCTTAGTCAAAATTATTTAGTAAAAAATTCCTTTACTAAAAAATTCCTTTGTTAATTTATAATATTTTTCCATGTGCAAATCCATTTCGGGCAAATCCGTGGCTAAAATTATTTACTAAAAAATTTTTCTTTATTAATTTATACAATTTTTCCATGTGCAAATCCATTTCGGGCAAATCCGTGGCTAAAATAAGTTTTCTTTTTTTTCTTTTTTTTTCTTTGTTAATTTATATAACTTTTCCATGTGCAAATCCATTTCGGGCAAATCCGTGGGCAAAATTATTTACTAATAAATTTCTTTATACAATTTTTACATGTGCAAATCCATTTCGGGCAAATCCGTGGCGAAAATTATTTACTAAAAAGATTTCTTTGTCAATTTATATAACTTTTCCATGTGCAAATCCATTTCGGGCAAATCTGTGGCTAAAATTATGTGCAAAACTGGCAATTCATGTTTCTTTCTCTTTTCTCTTTTATATTTTTTTCTTAAATAAATATTTATTTTTTAAAATTATTTATAGTCAAATTCTTTAAATTATCCAGTTTAATATTACCTCGCGTACATCAGTTTTCTGGCCCATCCTTGGTAACTAACAAATCTAACGCACTTCAGTAATGCAGCAAGAACGCAATTTAAACTCCTCTAGTTACTCTCAATTTGCGCTTTTGTTTTCACAGTTTTCATATTTTGCAATCTGGCAGTCTTGTTACGTAAACACTTTAAATCATTCTTGAAAAATTTCCCGTTCATGTAAGTTCATTATTTTTCGCTACATTATTTTTCGTTCATTGTAGATTACTATTTTTCGCTACATTATTTTTCGTTCATTATAGATTTTGTTTTGTTCTGCTCTTCCTTTTTATTTTATTTTCTGTTTTTACGTGTTATTTTTACTTATTGTGTTTTATTTTATTTGTCGTAATTTTTGTAAAATTTTTTTTGAGTGCTTCTCACACTATTGTATTGATATATTTTGCTTTGGCTACATTGATACAATATTAGAAAGCACTATTTTTCGAATATAATCGTGTGGGCTGATGAAAAGATTATATCTTTTATTTTCCGTTTTATAAAAAAACTTTTTCATCTTTTTATTTTTTTTTTAATTAATTCTTTTTTTTTCTTTCCCCAGTTGTTTATTATTATTATTATTCGCCCCCCTTTTTTCATTTGTCTGTAATTTACCTTATATATATATATATATATATATATATATCACCAATCGTATGATTTTGGATATATTGTCAGCAATGTGCACCGATCGCCTATGCTTATACGACAAGCTGATACTCATGGACCTAAAGCTTGATTGGGTACACCGGGGATCAAACGTTGTAATACTTTCATTAAATGTATTGTGTTTTTTTTTTTCGTTAGGAAGTGGAAAGCGTCCAACAAATCTATGCGCTAAAGTAATAATAAGTGCATACTTTTCAAATTATTTATGTTTTCAATATAAACGTCTGATTTTAACCTGCATTTGAACCGTGAAACGAGTGCTTGTTTAGAAAATTTTTCTCAATTTTATTTAAATTTTATATATCCTTGACCCTACTATAGAAATAAAAGGAGTTTCTACCAGAGTTGGCCGTCGATTACAGTAATCGATTATAACTGCAATTGATTACAGATAATTAATGCTATGTAATCAATTACTTGTAATCACGATTACAGGTAATCGTGATTTTAAGTAATCATAATTTTATAGAGCAAAAGTTGCAATCGATTACATTGTTCTCTTACAGTAATCAATTACCTGTAATCATGATTACAAATTTTGATTACAACTGTAATCATGATTACAATACTCAATTACTGTAATTAATTACTTGTAATCATGTTTACAAACATTCATAATTTTGATTACGACTGTAATCATGATTACATAAATCATTACTGTAATCAACGACTTGTAATCATGATTACAAGTAATCAAAATATACGATTACAGATAATCTAAATATATGATTACAAGACTATTGTATATTTATATATGATTATATTTTACAGTAGATAGTATAGTGTATAGTATAATGATACATTTTGTACATATTTACATACAGCGTATGTACGAATGAATATAACTAAAATGTACGTACATACGTATCTATCTAATGCATATGTAGATAAATATATATGTACAGATATTTTAGTTACGCACTCATATACATACACTTTTATTGTATGTATAAAGTATATATATCCATATATATAGCTGATAATTGTGCAAGCAATGTAGACATGTACATTTATACACAATGAATGAATGCATTTATGCTAATGTTACTTGTGTATGTAAAATGTATATCCATGTTTATGTACGAATGTATATACTTGTTGTTTGCACGAACATACATACATTGTTTGTACCATGTATCTCCCAAGCATGCATGTACGTTTTATTTATGAACAATATATATATATTGAAGCACAAAATATGTATGTATACATGTACATCATATGCATGTCCAATGTATGCATATACATATACACGATATGTTCAATGTATGTATCCAAATATGCATAATACATTTGTTTACGTTTGTACGTACATTGGAAGTATTTATATTTTAGATATACACATTCATTCGACATGCATATATTGCACAGATGTATATACATATAATGTACAGATGTACATTCATATAATATACATATGATGTAATATATATGTAATGTTCTTATAATGTACATATGTGTACATATATTGTACATATGTGCATAGATATATTGGACATAAATCTTTCGTACAAGTGTTAAATGCGTACTTACATGTTATCCTAATACATGCAATATGCATGATGAATATGTGTCCAATAAATGTATTCACACATTACAATACATGTAAGTTCCATCTATGCATATTCATATGTACTATGCATGAATGTAAGTGCATGCTTAAATACATTATGTACAGTAAATTTATGTCTGAATATACGTAAAAAGCAATAAATAAAATTTAAGTTAATTGATAACGACTCAAGCAAGCTAAATGACAAACTCATAAAATACTTAAATTTAGTTTTCAACTTTAATTGTTCTATGTCCTTTTGTATTTTCAGGTATTTTCTTAAAATGTTTGACACTACGAATTTATTTTGTTATAACATAATGCATAGCTCTTAGAAATTTTTAGATGGGAAAAAACGATTAATTTTATATGTAGAAATAATATTTAGGAATTTAAAATAAGATAAATGTTTGCTTTCCAAAAAATAAGAGATTTAGTTTTACATGTCTTAGAATAAATTTTAAAACGAACTTTGATAACTTTACTTTTATAATTTTTTTAATGCATGCATAATGTATCTGTATATTGTAAATACATATCTTTAAATGTACGCATGTATTTATACATTAAATGTAATGACGTTTATTTATACGTTGTATGTACATACGTACATTGTACATCCAACCTTTTTCTGTACATCTATACATTACATGTGCATATGTATTAACAAAGTATATAGTTATATAAGTACATATGTTGCGTGTACAAACCATATATCTATGTACATATAAATGCACATGCATACATGCATGCATTTTATTTACGCAACTATGTACATATAGTCTACCTATAAACAACATTCTTACATATTGTACGTAAATACGTACAGTGTATTTACATACGTACATTGTATATACACCGAAGAGCCATTACATTATGACCACCCTTCATCTATAACAATAGGCTCGCCCAGGGTTTCATGGTTTCTCGCCCAGGAACAATGCTTTCATGCTACTCATTAGGACCCATAATCCTCATAGAACAATCCTTGACGTCTGTAAGCTACTTGAAAATAGTTGCAGACCAGGTTCAACCAGTTTTCCTGCCGGGGATGGTGGTTACCAACAGGATAATGCACCATGTCATAATGGTCGAATCGTCATGGATTGGTTCGAGGAACATTCCAGTGACTTTCAAGTCTTGTCTTGGCCCCCAAATTCACCTGACCTCAATCCAAAAGAGCATTTGTGGTCCTACTTGAAAAACCAAATTCGTGCTGCCACGCTACTCCCTCGCAATGTGAGGGAATTTCAGGACTAGTTGGTGAGCGCTTGGTACCAAATACCTTAGACTACCTATCAGCACCTTGTGGAATCAATGCCACGGCGGGTGCTAGCAGTTTTGAGGACTAAAGGTGGTCCTGCATGCTATTAGCAGGGTGGTAATATTGTAATGGCTCTTCGGTGTACGTGCTATTATCACAAATTTATACAATGTATGCAGTTTCATGCATAATTGCATGCATACATATGGAAATTTTTTTCATATTCGTTCATACATAAGTTGTCTATGTATACAAATATACAAAACATTGCATTCGCATACAAACTAACATGCGTGTATGTATCATTAATGCATAATTATGAGTACTAAGCATATACGTATTATGTATATTTCAATACAATTATGTATATTGTACTTACAAACAACGTTTGAGCATTCATTATATATGTATATATATGAATCACAAATTGTAAGTACATGCTTGCGTACATTACATGCACATAAAAATATGTATCCCCATACATACTTACATAATGTATTTGCATATAGTATGCAATTGTAATTACTTGTAATCGTGTAATATGATTACAAGTAATCGCAATTACTTGTAATCAAGATTACATGTAATCATGTTTACATGTAATCATACATACATGATTACTTGTAATAATAATTACCCGTAATCGTTTTTTTTGTGATTATTTGTAATTGCAATTACTTGGAATCATGATTACAGCTGTAATCAAAAATTTTATTATAGTTGTAGTCAAGATTACAAGTAATTGTTTATTGTAATAAATATTGTAATCATGATTACAGCTGCAATCAAAATTTTTGAAAGTTGTAATCATGATTACAAGTAATTTATTACTGTAATCGATTACATTTTTGTCCAACTCTGGTTTCTACGCGGCTTTTTAGTGATTTCTTCTTAATCAAATGCTCTTTGACCAATTTTTGGTTTACGATTACTAATGTTTCATTTCGTAACTTTGTAATTTTGAACCCTATCCAGAAGACAAGTGAAATTCTGGATCAAGTATTGGGAGAAATTTGCCTTCATTCTGAACTTTTGATGGGACTAACCAGCAATTGTGCTGTATGGAGAGAAGAACCACAATAACTTCCCATGACTAGCTGACGGCAAGGGATCTCTTACCCATGATCCGTCTACCACTGATAAGCTCTATCCACTGAGCCTCCACGATCCAAATTGTATCGATGATGCATTTTTCACGGATTAAATTGGGTTTCAAGTTTTCTAAATTTTTTCTCTATTTAAAATTTTACTCTGTATTCTTTTCACGTCGGTGATAATTCCCATTTTCAAATATAAATAGCAAGAAACGCATTTCATGAATCTGTAAAACAGAACAAAAGAAAATAAATATGAAAAATATTACAACAATCATTAGCAACTTGCAAATTTAAAAGTATTTTATAAAGGTTATAAAGATGTTTATATATAATTAAATTTATAATTTTCTTTAAACCTTTTATGAAATGCTTGTTTATAAAGAAGTTTTGTTTTAATTCAGTATAAATAAACTTTAAATTCAGAAAAATATGTTGACTGGTTATCGAAAAAAAAAATGAAATCGTTTCAACGTCATCTTCGCTTTTCGTAAACTTCTTTTTAGTAAAAAGGAAGAATTATGAAGCATGAAAAGTGTTTTTGCAAACACAAAAGGTAATTATTTAGGTCAATATTTGCGTAAAATGTGTGAACATAGCCTGGGGAAACTTTTTCACACCCTACAATTACGAATGTTGAATTAATACGAAACATTTATGAAAAACCTGCTTGTGCAAGATAGAATTTAGTAACAATAAAGAAAGACTGAAGCATTTTAAATATTAATATTCGTCTGAGATGATTTTTTTACTTTCAGTAGTTAATGACGATGGAAAAATTGCTCAAATAGTTGTATTTAACAAACGCTTAAAAAATGTTCTTTTTTAACCGTCTATTTGAGCTTTCAAAATATACCATAATGAATATGAATATCGCCAAAACCAAAGAACTGGAACTTTATTCTAACTGTACTGTTAAGTATTCTAACAAATTTGTTTGCTATAGGTGATAATTATTATAACAAAACTGGTATTTGAAGTGTTACTATTGAAGAGGGCGTGAATATGAAATAGATGTGAAGTATTTTGAATTTTGTATGCAATAGATGTGAAGTTTTCTAACAATTTTGTATACCCAACAGATGTTCAATATTAAAAACAAATCACCTGAACTATTATTGGAGGATTAGATTGAACGTAAATAAGCTATCGAATTAAGGTATTCTTAAAGTTTTGTATGTAATAAATGCGAAAAATTCTAACTGGTAAGACGAATTGAAATGAATAAATTTTTTATCTTGGTTGCTGTTCGTTTACGTTGAAGATTTTAAGATTTTCTTGCAATTCATTCAATTTTAGATTCTTTGGATAAAAAACGGGACAGACCAATTTTATAACGTCTTTCAGCAAAAAATTTTTGATTTTCGCAGTCGTTTTCCGAAATATTTTTGCAAATTACATTTTAATTACAATGAAATTTTTTGTTTAAATCGCATTTATTACTCATTTATCAAATTAATGTTTTGTTTTAATTTAATGGAAATAAAAACGTAGTTTAAAAATATAATCGTAGTATAAAAATATTAAAGAGTTCTAAATATTCTCTCAGCAAAATGTCGATGAGTGTTTTTTAATTTTATTTTCTTCAAGTTAAATATTGCATAGGGATTGATTAGACATTTTGTTTCAGACACCTATACGTAAAGATTAAGCAGATCTAGGATAATTGAATCTTAGTTTTTTTTTTCTTTTACAGTTAGCTAAAATTCAGGATTATTTTAAGATAAAAAATTTAGTTAATTTGAAACCTTACAAAATTAGTTCTTATTAAAAACGATAAAAATTTTGCAAAATATGTTTCGCAAATATTTTCAGCAATCTTTTGTTCGATATCGCTGTAATTTGTACGCAAGATTTGACAAATATTAAAATATTTTTGATTAAATATCATTGCTATTTTTTTTGCTTAATATTTTGTAGCTTCTCAAAATATTTCACTATATTGTTAACATATAGATAATGTGTTCTATACCTTTTATGTATGCCAACAGAAATGAGATGTAAATAAAAAATGTCCATAGTTATATGTCCATAGTTAAATGTTATATGTTATTATTCAACATATAAATTTCATCAAAAAAAAAGAAAAAAAGCTATAGATTTCTGAGAAATTCGCTTATACTTTTCTTAATTTTGAAAACTAAAATGAACAATGATCTTTAATTATCATTTTTCATGTTAAATTAAAAGTAATAATTATTATAACAATATTTTTTTCATTTTAGATTTTAGGCTGAAAATGTTAATTAGAATAGTATTAAATTTTAACAAATTAATAATATTGTATGGTTATTTCTCATAGTTGCATTTTATTTTTATTTGCTCTAATTTATTTAAATGATAAAATATGACTTAAAAAACTAAAAATAAATACCACTAGACATCATTATTTCGTTTATCTAACGTGACTGTATAAAGCTAACTATACAAGATAAATATCGAATGTTATCAATTAAGATAAATCATTTCATTTCATTCCTTAGATAATAGTCTTAATTTAGTACAAATAAATGTTTTTTTCTCATATGAAATAAGCCTCAGTCATTTTTTTTTCTCTAAAATGATACTTTTCTACTCAGGTGATAATTATCAATTTACCCAATCTTTGCATTAATTAGTCTTTTGAAGGAAACAACAATTACACCACGTGAAATGAATTATACATATGAATGATTCTATGAATTATACAAATAACCGGTGAAAAAATTTTTTTTTTGAATTTAACTATAATGAGCAGTCCTGAGAGAGGTTTTGCAGAAGCTTATAATTTGATTAAATGATTAAGGAATCAACGTATTGAGTATGCTAAATATTCAATATATGATGTGTGGAATTTGAATTTTTTTTTAATGTAATCATTTTAAGCAAACATGAAAAAAAATATATTTAAATACAGTCATAAAAATAATTCTTAGCAAATGTATCTCTTTATTACCTAATTGACTGTTTACACAAAAAATATCTCTTTTGTTTCAACAAAGTACGAAGTAAATTATCTACAATGTAAAAACTTACCTATAATAATACAAGCAAATGTTTGTGTATCTTTATTTTTAAAGTCTGGAATTCTGTTTGCAATAGCATCTGGAAGTTGGATAGAGAGTACACAAGGAGTAATTTCAGTTCCTAACCCTAAATATATGTCCATTCTGAAGGGATGAGAGGAACAAATTTTTTTTGTTGAAGAATTAGCATTACTCATCGTTGTAATTTAAACTATATATATATTTTTTCTCTTATTTTTTAGAGGATAATTTTAGTCTTGATTTAGCTTGAAACTCTACTTAATTCGAAGGAGTTTCGTTAAAAAATTTTTGTACGATCTTTAATAATTACGTTTTTTTTTTTCGTCTCATGTAGGCGTAAGTAAAATTTAGAGTCGATGAAATTTAGGATCATCGAAAGTATTTTGAAAACTAATAATTGAAACACAAATTTTATTTGTAGTTTAACGTATAACAATCTAAGCTACACTGTTAGAGTTTTCACTAAAAAATTATGCAAAAATAAGTGGCGGAATTTTGCCCATCCGATTAGCGATAAAGTTTACGGTAAAGAACAATTTTTACCTTTGTGGTTTTCAAACTGTTTACAAATATTGTGGTTTTAAAACCATGGATATTTCATACCTTTCTATGCAGTTTTTTAACTATTTACAACTAGCATGGTTTCAAAACCATAAAAAAGAAATTTAACTGAACATAGGAACTAAGTGTTTCGTTAGGTAATGGACACAAGACATTAGAGGACACAAATTTTGGGAGTGCGGGAGTATGGGGGCAATTCATACTCCTTAATATTTAATTTTTAAAAAAATATTAATTATGATTGGGAACTCAGAGAAAAAAATTGGCAAAATTACTATATTTGTATGGTAAAGACATTTCTGGTAAAGAAAATCATAATTCTAGAAATTAAACCAAAATATACCGTAACTAAACCATTCACTTGATAATTTTACTGTTCGCTATGGTAACGAACTACAAGAAATTCTGTTTTTCAATTTATGATTCGTATTACCATAGATTGAGCGATGAATATAAAACTAAAAAAAAATCTAATTTTATGTTTGTTCTCAACATGGAAATGTTCTATTTTTGCAATAAAACCGAGAAAATTCTTAAACAAAAGGTTCAAAAATGTTCAGCTATGGCAATGCAATAAATTATGCAAAAAATAATTTAATCAAAAAATCGTAAAATAATCTTTTATCTGGTATGGGGAGTTGAAAAGTTCCATGGTTTTAATAAATATAAAGCCATAGATATTCATGGCAGTAATAAAGCTAAGGATTTTTCTCTTGTATAGATATTTGCATAGATAAACTTATATAAGCGAATATTACACTCACATTATTAGCTCATATACGCTTATACATATAAAAAGTGTGTTTCTTTCTACCTTTTAATACCTGAAAAATCCCTTTAGGGTATTCTTTGTGTTTTCATCAGTCACCCTTAGAATAAGAAGACTTTCAATAGAATTTATAAAATTAATGTTTGCAAGATATATTGCTTTCGAAAATATTTAAAACATATATTCAAATTAAACTGAAAGTATCTAGAAGTAAAAATATTTTTTCTAAGAGCTTTATTTGAACAAAGAATGATTATTACTGAAAAACTTTTAAAATTTTTTAAATGCTTTATTTTAAAAAATGTAAGATTTTTTTCAAAAAAAAAAAAAAAAAAAATATATAGATATTAAATATAAAAATCAATGAATAAACATGAGTTTGATGTAAATTACAATACTAAATACAAATCATATTTTCTTATATTTAAGTAAGTTTTTGTAGTAGTGTCTTACACTGAAAAAAGTGTGGCTTGAACTACCAGAATATGGTAAAATTAACTGTTTTCCTGATTCTATGGAAACACCAAAAAGCAGCGTAATTTTTACCGAATCGCTTTGGTAATGACTTTTTGGAACATTAACAAAAATATGGTTTTATTACTATGGTTTTTAGTAGTATTAACTATTACTACGCTATTTGGTAAAAGACTTAAACATTAAAAGGCTAAGATCATTAAATTAATGATAAAATGAATGACAGTTTTGGAAAACGTTTTGGTAATTTTATAATGATACGTTAGATTATGGTATAAAAACCATTAATTGGTTTAAACTCAGTTAAATCCCCATAAAGATGGATAATACAGTTGCCACAATTAGGTATGTCATAGTTTTCATTATTTTAGTTTTTCATAGTTGTCATAGTTGCTATAGTTTGGTTTGGAAATGAGGGACAGTTCTGAAGAAATTTAAAAAAAATTTTAACGTGATGATTTTAAGCATGGCATAATAAACATTTATTTACTTTTCAGTTTTGTATTTGCTACTAAAAATATAGAAATAAGAACTCTAATTTTGAAACTCAGAATTAACGATAAACCGCAACCATAATGAACGGTAAAATTACAAAATTTATGGTTTAAATAGCTAGCGTATACTTTGGTTTTATTACGAGAATTACGTTTTTTTTGCCCGAAATGTTTACATTTTACAAGCACGATAATATTCCCAGAATTCTTTCTTCATGTATAAATATAACATTTTGGTAAAATTAACTGAATTTTTTATTTTTTTTTTGTATTAGGTGTAATCTTTTTGTTTACTTATTTTGATTATTTATTTTGAATATAATAAATATTTATATGCATTTTTTTCTCGATTTTTCGAAGTCGATTTTTTTCTGTAAATAATTATATAAAAACTCGCAATCACGTCCTACAGATAATGCTTTGCATTTTGCTTTTAAATATAAGAATGACTTTATATTAAAAAAATTTAAGTTAATATATAATTTTTTCTTAGTTTTTTTCACCATCTTATGAATATTTAACAACTAATAAATATGTAGCAGTATAAGTTTTTCGATGTAAAGGCATTTGAAACTGTTAAATAATAAAAATATATGCTCACAATGTTATAGATGCACAGACATCACGAAATTTTCTTTTCGTTTTTCTTCGTTTAACCATTTTTGACGAAACCATTTTCTGGTATATGGCACCGAGCAAAAAATTTTTCAAAGGGACGAAATTATTATCGTCCCTAGGAAATGAATTTCGTCAAAATTAAAGAAATATTTATCAATTTTATTTTTTTCCAGAAACAAAATAGTACCTAATCTATTTAACTTTTCTAATAATCACTTTATCGCTGGTACCCTGTAGGTAGATCAACGTCGCCTTAATAACACAAGAAGAACAGATAGAAGAGAGAGCTAAATTTCATTCATGCCAAAAGTTGGATTTGAAACCGGGATATACTCGATACAAGGCCAACTCAACTCAACCACGACCATGCCAGTCAACTTATTTTGTCAATTTATTTTTGATCGTCTAGTATTCATTTTTGTCTCGACATTCTAATTAACAATATCCCACAATGCACTACGAGGAGCTTAAGGAAACATTTTCGTCATATAGTTCAGAACTCGTGTATCATCTCAAATCACGTGATTTCGTAACGGAATGATTCTCAAAATTAACGAAATACACGAATCAAGGGTTTCTACATCGTCAAAAGAGTTTTATCTTTGAGAGTTAACTTTTATGAAAGTATAATCATGGTTGCAGTTACGTAAACATTTTAACGCATCCAAGATATTCAGAATCATTCTTGTAAAACAAAAATGCTAAGAAATATTAAGACCACTCTATATCATCACTGAGTTATTAAATTAAATCACATTTCCGGCAAGAAAAACAAACATATTATTTAAGGGAATAAAAACCGAAAGCACTCTTTGAACTCACATTAAAAATTTCTCACAGAGTATTAATTAATTAATTTTAATGCTTATCATACTTAATTAGATTTTTTTGCATGTCAATTCTGAAGCGAACTCTTTTGCTGCACTTTTATATACATCATCCACAAGATTGTTAATTAAGTTCATAAGTAAAAAGATTTTAATATGAATTCCGAGAGACAGAAAGTTCTTATTTTAATTTTGAGTGTTTTTCTACTCGGAAGTTTTTTGTGTTTTTCTTCCATCTCAGCTTTGATGTTTATTAGCAGTGCTTTTTATTATTAGGAATGAGTTTTCTTAAGAGTGTTGAGTTAATTAAGAAAGAATTTGCAGTTGCTTGTATATCTTTTTTTTTTTTTTAAATAAGAATTCCTTTTATCTACACGGCATCTGGAAACTTAAAAATTTATATCGATAAAGCTTCTTTCAGTTTCAAATCAAATTTATGTTAGATATTTGTTTAATCGGATTATAACGAAAAATATTGACTTGTTATTTATTTTTTTGCATTTTTTAGTTGTTGCTATTTCCTTGAGATATCTGCATTTGGTCGCGGTCATATGTTTTATTCCAGCAAAGTTTCCTTGCAACTATAAAAGAAATTAGAACTGAATTTGATAACAAAATTTAGTGCAAAAGTAATACCAAGTACTGTTTTAATATATAAACATAAGGATTAATTAATAGAGTAATCTCAGTTAAAATTAATAGAGATAATATTCAGATTTATTGCAATTTTATATTAATTAATTATTAAATCTAACCATACTACGATTCTTATTCCCTACACAAAGGTTTATTTTGAATGGATATATCAATGTTCAAATTAACAACTTATTAAAATCGAAGTAAATTTTTAGAACATGTAGCTAAAAATGCAGAAGAAACGTGTGCATATAAATGCATCGTTAGAAACTTTAGAACACTTTGAATTATAAAATTATTCCGATTGCTTTAAACTTACTTTAATTAATGGTTATAATAAAAAATATTTTTTGCTTCTGCTATTTCTTGAGATATCTGCCATTGGCGGGGTTCACAAGTTTTATTGAAGCTAAGTTTCCTTGCAACTTTAAAAGTACAACTTATTCCTTCAACAACTTCCTTAAAACTATAAAAGTAATACCAAGTACTGCTTTATTATATTAACATAGTACTTAATTAATCTCTGTTAAAGTTAATAGAGATAATATTCAGACTTATTGCAATTTTAATTAATTATAAAATCGAACCACATTACGATCATCATTCCTTACGCAAAGGTTCAGTTTGAAAGGATAAATTAGAGCTCAAATGAACAACTTATTGAAATCGAGGAAAATTTTCACGCTATGTAGCTATAAGTGCAGACGAAATGTGTGCTTTTATATGCATTGCCCCTGCCTGTTGCGGAGTTCAGAAGTTTTATTCCAGCAAAGTTTCCTTACAACTATAAAAGAAATTAGAAGAGAATTTGATAACCAAACTTAGTGCAAAAGTAGTTCCAAGTTCTGCTTTAATATATAAACATAGTGCTTAATTAATAGTGTAATCTTTGTTAAAATTAATAGAGATAATACATGCAGATTTACTGCAATTTTAATTAATTATTAAATTGAACCATAATATGTAAAGGTTCAGTTGGAATGAATAAATTTAGGTTCAAATTAACTATTTATTAAAATCGGAGTAAATTTTCATATCATCTAGCTAAAAGTGCATAGGAAATATGTATGCTTATAAATGCATCGTTAGAAACTTTGGAACACTTTGAACTATAACATTTTTCAGATTGGCTTTAAACTTACTTCAGTACCAATTTAAACTTTATTATTGTACAATTCAATAATTTTTTGAGCTTGATTACATTTACTATAACTTTACTTGAACGGGAAAAACGGTTAAATTTATCACATTGTTATGGTTGGAGCAAATTATCTCCAAATTATGGTTCAAGGTACCAATATTATGAAACAATGTTTAACTGACTTTTATAAGTGTCAAATATGTCATTAAAATGAAATAACTTATCAAAATTAACAAGTAATTTAAACCACTGAAGAGGAAGTTTTTCCGTTCATATAGTAACAGTTTATCGCAAATTCTGGTTTTTAAAATTATAGTTCTTATTACCATACAGTGAGCGACAAATACAAAACCGAAAAGTAAACTGTGAAAAAAAAAATCATATTTCATACTTGTTCTTTACGTAGAATTGTTCTAATTTTTTTCAAAAAAACCGATGATACAATGATTTCTTTTTCTATAGATATAATAAAAAAGGAAAAATTGAAAAGTAAATTTAATCTAAAAAATGGTTTTATGCGATGTTTTTTGGTATCATGATATAATTAACAATCTTTACTTTATTTACCAAATTTTATCACAATGTTACATTATAATATTTTAGAAGAATTTTAATAAAATAGCTTCGGTAAAAATTAACGAGCTTTTACTTGTTCTCAGAGAGGCAGAAACTTGGTAATTTTTTTTTAATATTCTGTTTCTATTCAACTATAAATTTTTTCTCAATGTTGTGTAGCTCAGTTGTACAACAGACTTTAGACAGACAGAAGTTTTAATATAAATAAACATATAAATAAATAAATTAATTAAATAATATTAGTTTTTAGTAGTATTATGCTTTAAAATTATAAAGATTAAAAAATTAAAAATTAATTAAGGAAAATACTATAATGTGATTTTTTAATAGTAAAAATTGTTATCTAATTATCTAGTTAAGATTAATTTGAATACATGCAAAGTCCAAAGCATTAGATTTAAGCATTAATAAATTAGATTGCAGCAGGATAATGTTTATAATTAGATTATTCCGAATAATAGTTATATGTTATGCTTAAAACGTTCAGTTCTTTGCGATTAGATTAAGAACATTCTTGATATAAATAATTTACAAATTTTGCATAGAAGTATTTTATCTCGTTTAGTTCAAATAATTTAATTTTTTTGGGAAGAAAGAAACTTTTAAAATTATAATCTTATTATAAATATTCTGCATTATTTTGGGAGAAGGAATATGGAATAAATGCAATTTATTTTAAAGAAGATGAATTCTTTCAATCTCATTTAAGAATTATTTCTCTTAAAATGAAAAGTAATTGGGTTAAAATTGTTATTTAATTTGAAGTTGTTAAATATTGTTATTTAATTTCAACTTTTTTACATTTAATTAAGAAATATATTTAAGATGAGTTTCTGTAATATTTTCGATGTAAACATGTCATAAAACTATGAAAAATATAAATGCCATTAAAATATAGAAGTCTACAAATTATATTGTACTCCAAATATGCAGAGTAGTTAGTTCTTTGTTTTCTTTATAGAAATTTTATTTTATATATCTATTCTGTAAAAACGGGTGGCGTAATTTAAAATGATGTAAAAAATTGTATATACAATTCAAAATTTTTTCAGTTATTAATAAATAAAATAATACAAAATTATAAATATTTACTGTAACTAATTTTTTGCATGGAATTATATGTTGGGGTTAAAAATCCAAGTCCATGTAGAAAAAACTATGTTTTTTCTCAAAAATTACGTTTTTGTGACTGATTTCGTACCTTAGAATATCGTCTGCAATAATTAATTAGCATATTTGAAGTCAACCCTCCAACCCATTAATATTGAGTCCTAGAACGTGAAGATCCGATCATTAAATAAAAGGTTTAACGGGTGGTCCGTTTTTTATTTTGCCCACTGTACCTCCAAAAATTATTCATGTTTAAAAAACATGCCAATTAGTTCAATATTGTATCAAATAATAATTAATTAAATTCATTCTCAGTAATGTTCGGAATCTCTTTAGACTGCTCAGGTTCTTAATTTAAAACAAAATCGCTATAAAAATATTCCCATGTCTGACAAAATTGCTTGGAAGTTTATCTCCTGCAGTACAAGGAAATAAATTGACACGAAACATACCAACACTTTACAATACAATACAGTACAACATACCATAATCCGTCTTTCGACTGGTTATGGTGTGTTTAATGTTAATTGGGAAAAATTTATTTTCCTTGATCTTTTGAATCTTCATTCAAAAGAAGTTCAAAAACAATAAACACGAAATACAATTAAAAACATCAACCTATAAATAAAGAATTATTAGTAACTTTTATTAAAACCTGAGTTATCACACAACATTTATAACTTTATTTATGAGTGGGAAAGCGAAAAAGAACGTAGACTTTTTTTTTCTGGAGGCACATTTAGAGATTTTGTTATAATAGAAATGATATACTAGAACAAGGATTGGGGCCGGGATATCCTGTTTGGTTGGGCGCTGAGCTCAAGTTCGAATCCATTCATCCGAATACTCTCCGTATATTAAATGGTGACTGGTGCACGTTAAATGTCGAGTTCTTCATGTTCCCATAGCAAATTATACCTCTGGGGTATTGAATTAGAGATTGATGGTTCTTCGATCCAGATCAAAATTATGATCTTCGTATGAAGGAATGGCTGAATGAATGGGTCTACCCTTTAAACGGCTGTGACGTATGGGTGTGGCTGTGGTTGAATTTTTGGTCATAGATGGTGCCACTGGAAAACAAGAACAATTGCATCCCTTTTCTTAATTGCCTACGACAAAAACAGCTATTAGAACAAGGACATACATGGAAGAACAAGGCACATAATATCTTCTTCGGTATTTATAGAATTTCGCAGATAATTTTAGTTGTTTAAGCAATTCAACAACTGCACCACATATTTGCAAATTTTTAACAGAAAACTTTCCTTTCCGCAATGCACCGCTTAGTAACAAGAAAGAAGTAAGTTCAAGACGTGCAATTTTTTCCGGAAGGGCCAATTTTCCCGTTAATTAAACCCCGAGAGGCTTTATTCAACCTATTTGTAATGCAATTTATTTGACAATGCTCAACGCTGTATAAATCAAATTTTAAGTTTCTAAACTATTTATTTTTCACTTAAACAAACATCTTGCTGGTCATCGCAATCAAGAAAAAAGAAATGATTACTTAAGCAGTAGTTTAGTGAGACGATCGGATAATTCCACCATTCAAAGGATGAAGTTTGCTGGAAAAAATTCCACCCGCAAATTTCACTATTTAAGCTCTTATACTTTTTTCAACTACCATTTTTTTTTGCTTTGCCCATCCCCCCTTCCTGGCATCAAAATAACTTCGGTTCTCATTCATTTACTTGTCCTCAATACCTCGGGCCTCGTCATTTCATCAAAACACATGAATCTTAGCTCAATACGAGTTCAAAGGGCCGCTATTTTTCGATGCTGTCCCTATATAGAATTTTCCGATTCACCCCATATTTTACAACCACTTTACAAACAAAATCGGCCCTATATTGAAATATGAGATTTACCCGATATTTTACATTATTCCGCCGATATAGGCATTATATCGGCCGATATTGTCCCAATATAGGACTGATATTAAATATCTATACGTTCCAATATTGGTTCTTCCGTGCATGTTCATATTGCATATTGAGCCAATTATGAAGCCAACTGGGGCCAAGATATAATTATTGCTAGGCCACCTTTCTGATTTTGATTCAAGGGTGAAATAGTCAAAATGACTATAAGATAGAATAGAAAGATTGACAGAAAGTCTACAAAGAGGAAATAAACAAGTCTGTTAGATAAACATATGAAGCGGGATTTTCTTTATATTTTAGAATTCTATTTCTCTAAATCTACTCGACTGACTTGTTTTGAAACTTTGTATTTTGTATTTTTAATTAACATGCTTTTATTTATCTCTTAAACAGGTTGTTTCCCAATGATGAGGAATTCCATTAATCTTCACGTTTCCTCTGAAAATAGAACTCTTGTCCTATGCATAAACATATAAGGTTGCTTACCAATACATATTATTGCATATCCCTATTTAAATTGCTGGCTCTTAACTTATTTGTTTTTTAGATTTTTCAATTTAATAAGTAACAAAGTTCTTCTACCTTGAAATAAGCAAGATTATTTTTATCGATTATGTTGCTTAATTTATATTTAATCATTCCTGTCAGTTTTATATGAAATAAAAGTCTATTTCTGTGAATTAAAGATGTACTAATATGCATACTCAAAATTTTATCTACATTTAATATTTTGGAGAAAGTAATTAGTTTCATTACCGGAATAAACGGAAAATAAATATACAAAGAATTTTACACAAATAAAAAGACAGTTTTGCTTCGTACTTTTACTCAACGGAGATCAATTAAGCGTAGAAACCAAAAACAATGACTACTTTGCACATAAAGTTTGATATTTGAGTATAATTTATTGGCTTTACTATAGCTTTGAAAACGTTGTGTGATATTTAGATTTATTCAAAAACATTTATATATTTATATATTAAGGAACATCTAACTACATCTAATTTAATTTTTCTAGCAAATTCCGCTTTCTTTATAGTAATCTTTTAAATTGATGTATTAACTCGGAAAAGTAAATGGAAGCAATTTATACTTCGTGCGTAATGGTAATACAAATACGTTTCTCCTTAGGGGAGTAAATAAATATCTAATAACCTCTCATTGCAATCGATTACAACATAAATCAAGTATTGATTAAAAATGTTAATGTTCCATTAAAGTAATTACAACTTGGATCTCAGTTTATTGCTGCTATTACGAGATCGTTAGGAGAAGCTTTATCTTTTATTCCTTGTTCTCATACTTTTTGTAGTTTTTCATACTTCATTATTTTGATACTTTTTTGCCTCCTGTACTTTTTTAGTGATTTTTACTAAGCTTAGAGAATGTTTGTTGCTTTAAATATATATTATATTATTGTTCCTTTAAAAATGAAAAAAAACAACATATACAACGAACCACAGAAAATTTATGTGTTATTTATTTTTTTAATTATTTCAACTTCAATAATATGAAGTAAAATATTTTGATATGGAGAGATGACAGCAATATGGAGAATATGAGATAGCAATATGAAGTAGGATTTTTTTTTTATATACCGTTGATAGAAAAAAATGGAAGCAACTGAAATTTGTGAATTTAGTTTTTGTAGCATAAGCAAAAACAGTTTTTTGGTAAAATTTTAAAATACAAGCTTTGAAAATTCGTGCACTAAAAATTTGAGATTAGAAGTGATGCGTAAGATCGAACTTAATATTTAATAAAAAAAGGAAATAAGTTTAACAGCGATATCATGACTGCCGAGAGCTGCCTACACGCAGGGTTGCCGGATCAAGAAAGAATGCTAAAGTAGATTGTTCTATGGAAAAGAGTTAAAGTTATTATCAATTTGGGACTTTTCCCGTCTAGATTTTATGGCTTCATCTATCCGGAACTTTCCCTTCTGGATGGTCAGGCGCCTTTCAATGTGGAAGAAGATGATGCAATTCTCCCAAGTATTACATTCTGACACTGAAAACACACACACGCACACACACACACACGCACACGCATGCACACACACACACACACACATATATATATATATATATATATATATATATATATATATATATATATATATATATATATATATATATATATATATATATATATATATATAAATATTAATAAGTTATTAGCCCATAAGTGAACCAAAAATATCCGCACTGCAGTATAAAACCAAAATTATTAGCACGAAGTTACATACTAAATAACAAAGCATTACTGGAAATAGCAACCTAACTTTCAAAAAGGAATTATTTTAAAAAGAAATTAAAGTGGAATCATTAAAGCATCGTCAGGGGAGTACTACCCTGCAGAGTTTCAACGATTCGTGGCATATTACCACAATCAGTTATACTCCCTACTGTCCCAAGAAAAAACAAAACAAACCAAAGCCAAGTCAGACGAAGACAATATATCGAAATATTGAGAATCGAAGTTGTAGTGCATAAAAGCACCTGATGGAAAACAGAATTAAGAATCTTATAGGTCAGAGTACCAAATAAGTACGTGGTTCCGGGGAATGTGCAAAAAGATGAAGAAAAAATAATAAATAGAAATGAAAAATACAATATATAAATATAAATAAAAATAAAATTTATAAACATTAAATTTATTAAATTAACATTTTAAAAAACGATTGGAAATGTAGACAAGCACCCAATAGGAGTACCTTGAAATATAATCGAGTCGTTGTCTACCTTTCCAATCGTTTTATTAAGGTTAATCTATTACTATATTTAATGTTTATAGACTTTATTTTTATTTCTATTTACAGTTATTTTATTTTTATTTATTATCATCTTTTTACAAATTCTTGCACCCACATACTTTTTTGGTACTTGAACATTCAATTTTCTATGTTCTGTTTCCCATCTGGTGGTTTTATGCACTTCAACTTCGATTCTCAATATTTCGAATATAGTCTTCATCTGCTGTACTGATATTTTTAGTTCTCTTATGAGGTAATAACTTATTTTATTTCATATTATAATATTTTCTTCAATATATATATATATATATATATATATATATAAATTAAAAATGTAACAATTTATATTATACTTGAGGAAATTGAGTTTAAACTATATCTAAGGAAAATTTCAAGCATCATATACACTTAATTACGGAAATGAAATTTTACTGCTTGAAGGGCATTGCAGCCATAACTATCATATTAATAAATCATACCACTATGTGTTTATATGTTGACAGTAAAAATGAAGACTTAAATTTTGACTATAACTATTACAAACCAAGGTTCTTTTTAACTATAAGATAAGTTAGATTTGCGTATTGCATAGTAGAGATGCTTATCATTCATTCCTATAGGAAAACTTCTTTAGCAACGATTGAGGTAAAAAAAAGGATGCAGGTGTTAGATTTTTCTCCCTTCTAGGTTAAAAAAGGAAAACGTAACCAGACGTAAGTAGATAAAAAGATTTGGAAAAACCTATCCTCATTTCCTGGAGAGAGATATTTATAGATTCTTTTATAGAAGGAGTAATTTGTTCTGTATCAAAAATTATTGATCGATCTAGGATCATATGTTTTTAGTGTTGGAATAATACATCATAATAAAGAGTTATTTTGGATTAGTTTCTTTAGTGAAAGATAATATTTCACATTTACTATTTAAAATATTTTTGATTTGTACTTTCACCACACTTTTCCTTTTAAATGATATTTATTTTCTTTTTTACTTACTTAAATTTCTTTTTTGATTTCATTTTTATGTAAGAGAAATGGGTGATTTCAGTTTTATAATTGTTGTTCTCTACAAGTTAGTGTTGTTTATGCTGAATATAATGTTTTACTTTTATTGATTATAATTCACTATAAATTCACATTTAACTCTTTCTCACGTTTATTTTCATGTAAAAGAATTTGAATAATTTTGATTCTAGTCAAATTAGAGGATTTAACTCTGAGAGAAATGTATGGTCAAAACTACCACAATATTGTACAATTTCTGGCATGGGAACACCAAAAACACGATAATTTTTACCGAAGTGATTTGGTACTTCGTTTTATGACAAATTTTAAAAATTGGTAAATGTTTTAGAAGTTAGCAATTTTATGATGATACCTTAGAGCATGGCATAATGAGTGTCGAATATTTTGATTTCTTTGTGTTCAGATTCTTTGTGTTTTGTATACAGAATATATTTTACTACGTGGTTTTTTGAACAGTAAACGTAAAAAAAAAACTGACTGATTTGTAGCTTTTTACTCTTTGCAAAGTTAAGCTACTTTATACAATGATGACGAAAAATATTGAAAATAGTAATAATGAATCGTTTAATAAAATTCTCCGTGTCTTTTCTTTGATTACATTACATTATTAAACAGTTTTATATAGTAAATATGCATAAAAACCAACGTGACTATTCAAATTTATGATACATCATAGTATTAAACACCAAATTTATTTTTACTCAAACTTTAATTAAGCTACTATTGTAATTCTTTTTATGATATGTTAGAAGACTTTAACTGACGCGACAGAGGAATCTCATTAAAATATCATTAGATAGTTTAGCCGGGACGTCACTGCAGTCTTTGAAATATGCCTGTGGGACAAAATCACAGACACTCAGCTAATTACAAAATTCCATTCACTATCTTTTGATGACTTTAACTAAGTAGTTTCCATAGTATTCTTATCTGATTTTCTTTTAATAACTATGCTTATTTTTCTTTATGAAATAAATATGTGAATTTGCATTTTTAAATTTTTTTGTGATGCCAAAAGTTCTGTTTTAAATAAACAAGAATCTTATTTTGAATAGTTTATATATTTTGCAATTAGTTAAGATTTTAGTTTAAAGAGAAGTTAAGAGAAGTAAATTTTAATTAAGGTTTAATTAAAAGGATACATATGTTTTCAATGTAAACGAAAGCATATTTTCATAATTTGTTAGTAAACGATACTTGAAAATAGTTAATTAAATAAGCTACCGGTATCCATATAACATTTCATATTTCAGATAAAAATTAAAAAGTAAGTTAAGTATTTTTTTAAAAAAATGTATGTATCTTTAAATATTGTCTAATATTTCAATTACAACGGAGAAAATATATTTATATTATAATTTTTGTTTCAGATTTTACAAAGATTCTTTTTCATTATAGATAAATTATAATAAGGCGTTACAAACGTGTTATAAAAATAAAATGTTTCAAGTAATATATGCTGTTTAATGAAAAAAAGACATTTATTGCTCTGAATTATGTTTTTCCTTTAAATTAACGGATTAAGTATTAAATTAGTATTTGGAGCTATTTCAGTAAGATATTTTTTAAATATATTTAATACATTTATTCATATTATTTTATTAAAGAAAAGGAAATTAAGCATCCACCTGATGTAAAAAAAATTGTTTTTGTTATTTTTATAACTTTAAAAAATCTCGCATCAGCTCAATGTAAGCCAAGCCGTTAATGAAAGTCAAGGCTCTACAATTTCGAGCAGCAGCATGATGGGGACAATGAATTCAGCACTGTGCACTAACCGCCTTAACTTCAATGCTACCGTAAGTTGGAGGTTGAGAAGGCGATAAACCGTCACCGGAGATCAAACCCCTGTTCTTTTAAAATGGATGCGAATTTTTATAACCAATTAGCACTGTTTTGTAAAAATTTACAGTAACATGCACCGATACTTTTGACCGCAAAGTTTTATACCGGGATTTTTACAGCCTTTTTATACTGAATTACCATGATTCAGTTAATATTACTGTAAATTTACTGTGCATCAGAATTTTTTGGTCCGTAAAAATTTACTGTAAAAAATAGATTTTATTGTAAGAAATACTGACACCCAGAATATTACTTTTTAATTTATTGCAGGGTTACTTTTTTTAGTTTGACGTAACTTTTTACAGCTAATTTTTCAGGATTTTCTTACAGTGTAATGCTTTAAAAAATACCTTAGGATGACATTGATACCTTCAGAGTTGTATTTATTTTATATCATTACTAGGTTACTCTGTCAAATAACTGCAACGTTTGTCAAATGTGATAATTGGATGTGATAACCGGGAAAGTTAATTTTATTCTTACAACCTTCGTAGTTATTACTTAGTAGTAAAATTAAATATTTTGTATGTTTTACAATTTGCATGTGGATATATTCTAAAATGCTAATTGTTCGAGTTAGTCTTAGAAGGTAGGTGATTAGGTAGGTGAGGCGCAACCGTAGTTTAGCTCAGAAAGGGACATATAGACACAGTTCTGTCTAATATGGGACACATCATATTAAGCTTAGAACAAGAATACAAGTTTGGGATGAAATGGGATCAGAGCCAATTTAGGTTTTGCTTTCATGTTTCCCGTTTTGCCCCTACAAACAGTCTGGTGAAACTACAAGGCCTAAATAACAAATCACACTGAATATAGTTGTACTCTTTCATGCAAATTATTGAAAAAGACATTAGCTAGTGCAAACTATTACGTTAGTACCTGAAACCAAGTTTAACTAATAATTTATGAAAACATTAGTCTGAAAAATTAAAAATGTGAAAAAAAATTCTTTGATGCGTACCTGTCTGTACAATGTACTCTACTCGTAATTTAACACCAGACATGTTATAGAGAGGGTATAGAAATGACACGTCATAAAAATAATATAGAAATGGAACGTCATCGAACTGGTACAGAAATGATGACACGTCCCAGAACTGGCATAGAAATGACAAGTCATAAAAATGACACGTCAGACAACTGGCATAAAAATGATACCACGTCCCAGAACTGGCATAGAAATGATAAGTCATGAAAATGGCATATAAATGACATGTCATAGAAATGGCATACAGATGATATTTAATATGTCCATTCTGATATCTCATTCTATTTAAGTCTTCTCTTCCCTTATACACATTTTATTCCATTTCCATTTGATGTCAACTTACATTTTTATAAAATAAAAGAAATGTGAGCAAATATTTCCTAAAGTCATTAAAAAGTGGTTTTCTTTTAAAGATGAAATACAAAAATTATAAAACTTTATATATTTTTTTAAAAATAATAATAGTCTCAAGTCCAAAAGAATTTTAAAAAATCTCTTACGGCAATAAAGTGTCGTGATTAATATAAATGTTAAAATAATTCAACCTAAATACCGAATATATGCTTTCTATAATTTAGAAATCAATTATTTTTCCAGTTTTAGGAAAAGCCATAACCATAATACATTGATTTCTACACAGCAGACAACCATTATCTTAGATTGCGTTTTGAAAGAGAGCCATTATCATATTGTTTCTGCTTAACGATTCGAACAAAATTTCCATTGCATCACTGATTCTACTGATTTTCGAGCAATACATTTTCGCTCCAATTATTTACACTGAATAAATAACGGAAAATTTTCTTAACAACTTTTTAACATAAAATCTACATATTTCCATGTTTTTGATTCATTTTTTAGAACTCCTTTGTGTGCATTAAAAACACTTTTTAAAAGGTAGTGTTTTTAAATGCAGTTACAAATCTCAGAAGTAAAGCTATAAATTTCATTCTTGAATAAGTTTCTAATATTAGGAGAAAAAATTTTAATGCATGTTTTTGAAATTTTTTTTCATATGTTACGATTTTATTGTATATTTCTGATTTAATCAAGCAACTTTTATTAGATTTCAAAGATATGAAGCTTACTAGGCAGAAATATGGCAAAACTACTTAAAAATTCATGTTAGAATGTGATTATTAGTTAAATTGAATAAGACATGCCGTCTTATATAATCTGTTAAAAAAAATTAAATCTGTGAAAAATTTCAAATTTAGATAATTGATTATCCACGTGAAAAATTTCGAATTTAAATTTTAAATATTTGTATTTTCTCCTTGATTTTAGTACTCTAAAAGTGTGAAACAAAAATATAGTTAGGCAAATATGTTATAGAAAATAATAATCCGTCTTCCGTCTGAAGATATTTCACGTCAGCACTGTGGTTGGTGCAAGCAGAGTTTATATCAACCAGCCACCGTTGAGATATGAACGTGGGTCATCTCATTGGGAGGCGAAATCTTTTTCCTCTGAGTCACCGTGGCCCACATGGTTAAAGAGATTGAAAAGGTTTTTGAAATTGATACTGGGGAACAATATATGACTTATTGATATTTTTTATTTAATTACCCCATATTATTAAAAATAACATTAGTCTCTTTTTCAGTTAAACCTGAAAAAAACTGCAACCGCTGAGATATATATGTTGAAATTTTTTAGTTAATCTTAGTCCGTAACAAACAATCAATTTTAAATTTTAAAATCTATTTGGCAACTAAGAAATTGGAATCTTTCTTTATTTAATTTTTTTTTCTGAATTGTTGTGCTAATTGAAGCGATCGATGTTGAAAAGGGATATGCAACATTCATAAAAAAAAAAAATTTTGTTGGATTTTGAATATCAATCACCGATTATCAAATGCCGAGTAATTTTCTAGACTCCTTAAAGGAGAGAATTCAACAGCTTGGAAACAATTAAAACAATCTTTCTACAATTGATACAGTTTTTCTCCTGGTTTTTCTCGTAAAGTGTAGATTTGTGACATACACCTTTTAACATTGACCTCTTCAATTCCAATCATGTCATCATGCTATTATATTTATTTTTTAGGATCAATAATTCTTTTATTTTATGAACATCAAATATTTCAAGTAGCTTTTTTAAAACTACTTTTGTAAGATTTTGTAAATAATTAACTTTTAATTGTTATAACAATAAAATCATATCTTTGGTAACAGTGGAAAACTCTTTTTAGTAACACTGGTAAAAAAAGTATAGCCAAAAGTACTATAATATGGTAAAATTTTTTGACGTGTTTTTGACTATGTGGGGACACTAAGAAGCTGCTCGGTAATTTTTATCGCAGTGCTTTGGTAATAGTTTGGGAAAAATTAACAATAAATTATGATTTTATAATATGGATAAAATTTGGGAAATGTGATAATATCTATTAATTTTATCATGATACCTTAGAGCATGGTATAAAAGTCATTTTTTGGGTTAGATTTACTTTTCAGTTTTGCATATTTTACTTAATGTGTAGCAAGAAGAACTTTAAGTTAGCAAACCAGATTTTTCTGTAAACAGTTAGCATATGAACGGAAAAATTACCTAATGAATGGTTTATATAATGAGTATTTCGACTTTATTAAACAGAAAAAAAGTTTTTTGTTTTTTACCACAGATATCATTACCATACAGAATGGTAATTTTAAAAAAAAATTTTTTCATTGAGAAGATAAAAATTAATTAGAAATTGTATAGATAAGTAAAGTCTAAGTATTAAGATTTAACGCGTATAAAGTAAATTAAATTAAAATTGATACGTGGAATAATTGTACAGTCCCTGGCTAAATCATTAGAAGCACTATAAAATTCTTTGTAAAATCTTAATTATCAGGTGATACTATACAGCTTTATTGTTTTTACGCGGCTAAAACCGGTTTGCACTTGTTTACTTTAGGGTACCAATTGATAAAATTAGGCGAGATATAATATAAATTTGACGATTAGATAAATTAGACTAATTATGATTTTTCCGACGAATTATGTTAGTTCATTTACGTTCGTGTATCAATTGGTTAACATTGTAATGCAATACTTTAAAAATAAATACAAATAGGAAATATATAAAAATTCTCCTTATTGTTTTTACGCGGCTAAAACCGGTTTGCACTTGTTTACTTTCGGGTACCAATTGATAAAATTAGGCGAGATATAAAATAAATTTGACGATTAGATAAATTAGACCAATTATGTTTTTTCCGACGAATTATGTTATTTCATTTACGTTCGTGTATCAATTGGTTAACATTGTAATGCAATACTTTAAAAATAAATACAAATAGGAAATATATAAAAATTCTCATGGATAAAAATCCATCACATGCATGTTTTAATATAAAAGTATTGCATATAAACTATTGCAAAACATGTAATTATTAAAACACTACAGTGCGTCTAATAAGTTGATCTAATTATTACAATATAATAATATAATAGCTGATATAATAAATATTCTATATTTGTATATTATATCGCCGAATTTATCCAATCGTCAAATTTACATGATATATTGCCTAATTTTGCCAATTGGAACCTGAATGTAAACATATGCAAACCGGTTTTAGTCGCGGAAAAACAGTAAAGCTGTATAGTATCACCTGATAATTAAGATTTTACATAGAATCTTATAGTGCGTCTAATTAGGCCAGGGACTGTATTTCATTTGCTCCGAATGTTATAAAGTTTAATATATTTTCTTAAATGATTGTCAAAAAAAATTGCTGATAGTTACAATGAACTTATATATCCTAATTGAAAGACTAAGAAAGACGTCATAGAAAGACTCCTAAATTTTACATCACTGCTAATGATCCAAATCTTAATGTAATTTATGTGTTTATTATAAATCCACCTGTGTCACGAAAAGATTTCTAAATTTTACATTCCTACTGTTTAATAATGTTTTCTATACTGATTACATATTTTAATACTTAACTCTTTGTCATTTTTTTGTGTTTATTTTAAACTAAAATTTTATGAATAATCATTATTATATTTCAACTTTGAATTTTAGTATATAATTAAAAACAATGAAAATTTGTATTATCAATTAAAAAAGCAAGACTCAAATAGTAAATGAGTAAATTTCTTTAAACTCTTCTAGTTTAGTTTTGCTTCAAAATTTTACTTTGTTCCAAACACAAAGCTCTGGAAGAAGTATTAGTCCTCATCTTTGTTTTCTCGGTTTGTTAATGAAGTAATTTAAATGCATAGCTTGTTAAAAATTATTAGTTATGCGTAGATATAGAGAGCATCGTTAAATTTGCATGCATCTTTTTTCTTAAATCTTGACTACCTTAATGGTTGTGTTCGAGGAAATATATATTTTTAAGAGTACGTGTGTCGAAAAGGAATAATGTGAAATTCAAGAATTAAAAAAAGTATATAAATAAATATATTCAAACATGTGTAGTTTGGGTAGGATAATTGTTTTTTTTTTATAGTGTAGTTTTACAAGAGTTCTATTAGATTAACCCATACTAAATTTTTTTTTTTCAAAATCTTTGAATTATTTACGATACGCTTTTGTTTAATATTTAACAAAATTGTCTATTCCTTTACTTTTTTGCAAAGCTTTTTTTCCCACCTGACATAAAGTCAGTAAATAAAATTTAAAAATGTTTTGACTACATTTTGTTTGACAAAGTGCTTTTTTTTTTAAAAAAATAAAGAACTTAAATTACAGTTTGGTACTAATCACGTCATTCAAAGCAATGGCTTTAAACGATGATTCAGAACACTGAGTTCATTTTATTACCAGGATATCCATTTTGAAAGTGATTCAAATCAATCAACTAATTGAATCCTTTCATTTGAATCACCTGATTTGACCATTCTCTATATTAGTATTTTCTATTTTAAAACGATAAAATATAGATTTAAACCTTTAAATCAATATTTTAAATCATTGTGTTAAGACTGATTGGAATTTATAGAAACAAATTAGTATCAAATATTTTTAAAAAATTGATTTTAATTACTTAGTCACACTTAAAATTAATCGTTAAATGTATCCTTTAATTAAGTAATTCCAAAAAACTGATGTGGAAAGGTACACTGAACAAGTTTTGGAATTTAGAATAAAAATACACGATGAATGTGAATTTTTTCAAGAATTTAATAAATTACTTATTGTTGCGCATTGCTCAAGCGTGGGGTATAGATTTAATTTTGATAATGCCCGAATTCATTTCACTCCCCCACATTAGCCCATTTTGATTCGCTGGAATCTTGTTACGTGCACATGTATGCCGCTTTCTTAGTTAATGACATGAGTTCCTCACCTGAGCCCGACATGATGGGATTTTCCCGTATAAAGGCAATCTGCCTTCATTTGCCTTTCTATGCTACCGAAGTTTTCCCTAGTTTTGTTTTTCATATTGATTTATTTACCATTGGAAAATTTACTTTTTCTGATTCAAATCTGTTTTGCTTTTCCTTCATAGAGAGTCTTGATAATGGCACTTACTTTGGAACTTCTGATACAGGTCGACTTTTTCTACTTCTATAAAATTTATAAAACAATTGAAATTCTTATATCATTAAGTATTAATGAATAATTTATATGGCACTTATATTAAGTAATAAATTCTATGTAATCTTGCAGTTCTGAAAAAGTGTGTTTCATCTTGAAAAAGCGTGAAAAAAAGTGTGTTTCATCTTGATTATGTTTAATTATTATTTTATTCAATAATGTTTATTCACCTGGAAAACTATATTCACTGATCAACTGTTGAGGAAAAATTTATATTTTTAAAGCATGTATTTGAATTTTAGTGTAAAAAGAGTACATAAATGGTACTGTGAAAGTAAATATCTTTAGTTCCAATTTTATTATCCTTAAAAATGTTGGATTTTAAGTGCGGTCATAACTGAGTTCATTTTGAGTTTCATGAAAGGTTACTTTTATGACTTTGAAGTTTCTAAAATATCCTTGAAGCAGTAAGTTGTCTTTCTAGCCAAAGGCATTATAAATTTTTTAAAATGCTAGATATTCTGTAATAAAAATTGTTCGGAATTACTGAAAGTTGTTTCTTATTTTGAAATTCTATGTAACATTCATGATTATAACTTTATTGAAGAAATTCAAACTCACAGTTTATTGTAATTCATGCTTAACACTTTTATTACGATGGTTAAAAGTAATATTCTTTAAAATATTGCATACTAAATACAATGACTGCATTTTTGAAACATATTATTGCATTTACGCTTAATATTGCAATTGCATGAATTTATCGATTTATACCATATTATACATAAGTACTGTTGCATAATTCTGTCCATATATCGCATCTTTTTTCACATTACACGCTTCGTAACAAAATGTATTCTAAATTTAAAAAAATAAAATATTTACTTTCTCATTTATGCAAATGTTTATACAAGTAATAATATGAAATTTGTTTTATCTTTTATTTATATGTATGGGTATTATTTTTATTATTTTATTTTCATGTTATTGCTTTTATAATATTATTCTTATTCTTATTATTATTATAGTAGTAGCAGAAGCATTTCCTTATTTATGTTGGTCTAGAGCTGCACAAGTTCGGCGACTGTGAGAGAAGCATCCCTAGCTCGGCTTTAACCCTGTCCCGCCCCCATTCGGGCATCCAGGGAATACTATTGAAGGATCAGTTTAGGCCAATTCCTCAATTCTGTTTTCAAAAAAACTTTTAAAATCTCTTCAATTTCTTTGTTTATTTTCTTTTGGTTCCAGTTTCTTTTAATGGTATCAAAGTTGAAATTTTTCGGGTAAAATTTAATTCCTAAATCATCATAAACTGGACAGACAGTAAGTTTATTTCGATATCTTCATATTTCTTACAAACTTTACAGATCGGGTCTTTCTTGAACAATTTTGACTGATAACTGCCCTGGGCTCCATGGTTAGTTAGAAATTGAGTGACATAGAAGTTGATGTTTTGATTACTGACTTTTGGGATAAATTCTTAAGTGTGTAAGCTCTTTGTATTATTATTATCCCATCTTTGCTGCCATGTTGAAAGGTTATTCATCATCCTTATTCCCTAAGGAAAAGCATCACTAAGGAAGATTCGAAAACATGCCATCAGAATTTTGATTTTCTGCACAGAGGATGGCTCCTCCGCTTTGTTAGTCCTTCTACCAGTTCGCGAGGTGGAGCCCTATATGGAATCACAGTTTAACGAGAACCGATACCGCGCATCGTCGGTCCCTTCGTAATCTAAGTCATCTCCCGCCCGCTCACTGATCGGTGAAAGTGATGCTTGGCTTCAGTTGTCTATTGGGAGCCTTACGAGAATTTCAATGTGGGCCGTTTTGATAATATTTATGCTTCATTCATTACTTTTTAAATATTATTAGAGTATTAACACATTACTGTTTCTTTTTTCTTATTTGTGGAAAAATATATAATTGTTGTTTATCTTATCTATGACTTTTAAGCATAAACCTTTTCTATTTTAGTTATTTATCTGTGCCATACTTCATTCGTTTAAAAATTGCATTTTTTTTATTATTACTGTTATTATTATTATTATTATTTTTAAATGTAATCAATTATTAGGTCAATGCCCTTTTTTCGCTTTTGAAAAATAAATAATTACACATTTTCCAGCATTTTTATGCTAGTAACATTTGTAATTATTATCGTAAAAGTCAATAAAGAAGCATAATATAAACATTTGTAAAACATTATAAAATACAGCATAATGATTTAAAATTTTTAAAAGCTAATTAAAAACATCATAATTAAATGTTCTTTGTAAAACAGTATTAAATACAACATATCAAGCTACAGCTTTTAAAAATCTTACTAAAATCAGCATAATAAATTCTTGTTAGTGAAACATTATTAAATAGAGCATATAAAACGGCATCAATCAAAAGTAGCATAACAAATTGTTACTAGTAAAACATTATTAAATACAGCATGCTAAACTTCAACATTTAAAAAGCTAGTTAAAAGCAGCACAATAAATTATTGTTAGTAAAACATTATTAAATGCAGCATAATAAATGGAAACACTCTAAAAACCGATTAAAATCAGCATAATAAATTGTTGCATGTAAAAATATTAATTACAGCATATTAAGAGGCAGTATTTAAGAAACTAATTAAAAGCAGCATAACGAATTGTTTATAAAACATTAGCATTAGTTTACCTGCATTAAACAGAGCACAATAAATTTCAGTTTTTAATAGCTAATTAAACACTACGTATCTAAGTAAGGTATGTAAAACAAAATTAAGGTAGCATACATTGTTCTGAGATGTATGATGACCATCAATTCTAAAATCTTTTTATTTTACTATGATGTAGATTTAAAACATAGTCATATACATTTGAATCGGTTGCTTTCTACTATAAAAGTTCGAATCCCATTTATCTGATTAAATAATTTTGCTCTGAAGATTGATATTAGTTAATCTTGCTCAAGCTATAGATATATGGTCGCTGTAGTTTTTATTCTTTTCTTAGCGATTATTCTGAAAGGTATTTAATCGCTACAATTCATCTAATTGATTAATAGCTTAAACTTTTCTGCACCAATAACTCTTTTTTTTTTTCCAGTTAGTTATTTCTTATTCGTCACGCCTGTCATTTCTTATATATTTGCTGATTTCTAGGTTTTCTTTTTAATATACATTCTTTCGGATATTACAAAAAATTGTTTCAATAAGATTTCTCTAAACTAGCGAAAAAGTTTTCGTGTTAAAGAAATACTCTGGTTCATATTTAAACTAACAAGTATTTTAACAATATCATGAAAAAACCGATAGTATATATATTTATTATAAATAAACATTCTACTTTTCTATGTTGGTTGTTCTGTAATAATCACCGCACTGGAAAAAAAATTATGGTCAAAATTACCAGAATATGGTAACATTTCTGGAATTTCTGACTCTATAAGGGATACCAAGAATGTTTACCGAAGCACTTTGTTAACGATATAGGTGCAATCAAAAATAAAGTATAATTTGATAATATATGATAAAATTTCGTAATTTAGACATGATAACCTAGATCATGGCAAAAAAAAACCTTTATTCAGTTAAATTCACGTTCCAATTTAGTATTTTGCCGGCCAGGTGGCCGAGTGGTTAGCGTGTCTGACTGCGAAGCCAATGACTGCGGGTTCGAATCCCGCTCTGGGCATGTTTCTCTCTCTGCGTTGTCTTCTGGTGTGAATGTGTGAATGTGGCCCACCCTATAAACGGGTTTGTGGCAGCGTGGCGTGGGTAACGTTGCTCGCCTCCGTGACTTTGGTTCACAGGTGCCCACTGGGTAACGATAAATGAGCAACACTTCCGGCATCTTCCTATGCGAAGAACGAAAGTTCAGTGCCTGCCGTTATTAAAAAAAAAATATATATATATAGTATTTTTTACTAAATGTGTGGTAATGAAAACTATAATTTTTAGTACCAGAATTCAGGTAAACCGTTGCCATACAAACGGATAAATAACCAAATCAATGGTTTAAACACCGTATATTTTGGTTTAATACCCGAAATGACTAATGCATGTCGCCAAATATATGGTTAAGATATTTTTCGCCTGAAATATCCTTACCATACAGTCCGTCATTTTCCGAGAATTTTTTTCTCCATTCATTAATACATATTTATCATTAATACACACAGACAAATAAACGCATTGGTTGCAAAGTAATTATAAATCAAATAAAAAGATAAAACGTTATAGAAATATTACACACTTGTAGAAGGCGGTTGTTTATAATATCAAAACTAATTTAATTCCTGCAGTAAGAAAGGAGGGAGCTGAAATACGATAGATAAAAACGCTTTTAAATTTAAATCGGCATTCAAACAGGTTTTGATTTCTTTATGCACTCGTCTTCCGCAACGGAGATTTGTCACATTGATATAAATAGACCTCTTTAATGTTTATTACTTGTTTAAATATTAAATTGTCACACATAACATTCATAACTTTTGGACTTCATATTTGACAACATTAAAGAAAATATTTTTTGATAATTAAATAGATTTATGATGATATTCGTATATTTCTTTGGTTGATAAATCTTAGCAAAGACTATATTTTTAATAGGAAATGCTGATAAGCATTAAATTTAATAAAATATTTATTACTATTGCTATAATTGTTTTATACTTTTTCTTCACTCTTTAGTATTTTTGTTTAATGAATTTTTTATTTATATCGAACACTAAAAAAAATTCTCATTATGATTTCCTTAAGCTATATTTTTTTAATGCTTCAATAGGTCCTTGTTTTGATTTAGGAAATACACTGTAAAAAATATTGTGTAATATTTTTCTGAATTTCATTTTTAACAAACCTGACAGTTGTGTGACGGAGCACTTTTTTTCAAATTAACACCAAATTTACTTTACATACATAATTTAAAGGGTGCTTAAAATCATAAACACTGAAAATGCAGAAAATTTTACGCCAATATCACTCGCCTTTACACCATACGATAAATAATTTTGCTTCGAAAGTCTTCAATATTAGCGTTTATTATTTTCGTTTGTATTTGTTGTTGTCCTCAATATGGCTTTTCATCTTGAAAGACACAGTTAAAATGAGTATGGAAATTTTCAATTGTATAATAAGGACAATTATAGTCTCTGTAAAAGAAAGTTTGTAAAACTGCATTAAATAATTTTTCAATGTATAATTTACTGTTCTCATAAGCCTAATTCGAATTCAACTTAATATTCCTTGTGCTACTCGTACGTTTGATTTATAGATTCATCTTATTTTAAGAATTAGAATTAGTGCATATATGTACTCAAAACTATTGATTCTTACTTCATATTGTCTTGTAAATATAGCTTTAATGTTTCTTATATGTAGGACAAGGCATTGCATCTTAGCACAGTTTGAATTTTTTTTTATTTGCGGATATTATAGTAGAAATGTAAGTAATATCTTATTGCTTACCATTTAAAGAATCTATATCTAGGAGTGATCTATTATTTTTCACAATTTAGCAAATTATCCAGAGATACAGCACCATGTTGCGTCGATAAAATTTTTACTCTTTATTTTCTAGTTTCCACAAATCTCACTTGAACCTTTTGGATGCGGCTCCTAGTGTGCTGACATCCATTATTCTGGTACACCATTTGTAAACGCCGTTATCAAAGAGTTAAAGTTGCTATCTACTTTACAACAAATCTTGGTGACTAATTAAACAACTATATCAGGTAAGTTTATTATTTGCCAATCGATGGCAGGTCTATACTGTTGTTCTTTCCAAGGTACAATGCTCTTCCTTAACATTTCTTACTGTAATTATAAATTTAAGTACTACTAAATAGCAAACATAATGGTTGGTGGAAGCTACTTTACACCAAGTAACGCAAAAGGACATTCCATGTGCTTAATAGCGTCAGGAACTATCCTTTTGGTTTTGTGTTGTAATACATAGTGAAACACCACTTTGACGTAATATTAGTTCACACCATTTTTGGTGTTCACGAATTTTTTTTACGGTGTAGTAAACAAAAGGAAAATGCATTTTTTTTAAATAATTTTTTTCTGTGTAAAACGTTTTTACATACTTTATGAAAAACACTAAATTTAATACAATTTCATCTTAATGTAATGATATAGTTTGATAGAGTTTATAGAATGATAGAGTTTGACATATTATCTAAAGAATTATCTAAAAAAAATTATTATCTAAAAAAATTATCTTTTTTAAGAATTATTTAAAAAAATTTCTCATGAAGAGTATTGATTGAGAGTGATTGCACTTACCTTTTAAGAGGATACATAGAGTGGAACATAATACATTTTAATGAGATATGTTCCCCGAATATTGAATAAAACAGTGTTGGATTTTGAAAGAAGAATAGTATGCATACTCTTAGAAAAAAAGTAACTACATAAATTAAAACTACAAAAATATGATAAAATTTACCTTGTTTCTGGTTCTCTGGGAAGAGTTCGCTAATTTTTACCGAAGCTCTGTGGAAATGATTATGGTAAAATTAACTATGAAATACGGTTTTATAGTATGAGATTAAATTTGGTAAATGTGGTGAATTTGGGTATTTTTATCATGATAACTTACAGCATGGCATAAGAACCATTTTTTTTGTTAGACATATTTTTCAGTTTTGTATTATTTACAAAATGTGAGGTAATCAGAAATATAGTTTTAAAATCCAGAATTTCCGGTGAATCTTTAGAGAATGATCGTGAAAACTAATAAATGGCTTAAATAAGGAATACTTAATAATTTTGGATTTTGTTTTCAGAATTAATATTTTTTTTACCTGGTACGTAATTAACATACAGTATGGTAATTTTAGCAGATTTTTTTTCTCCGTTCGCGTTTGCATCAAGAGACGCGTTTGCATTAAGAGACGCGTTAATCATGACTTTGTTTGAATAATTTTCTTTATGGATGGTGTTTTCGACACTAGGGAGCGCTGCAAGCTGTATGCCGCTTATACTTCCGGGTTACTGTTTCGGGTGTATTTCAAAGCCATTTGGCTCACAACGACAAAAAGAAAAAACAATACGCTTATATCATTTTATTAATGTTAAAATCATAAAGGGTATATAATTTTAACATTAATTGTGGAATAGTAGTGTTAAGTAGTAGTAACATGTGGTATGATCAATAATAAATATGTAAACCTAACATATGAAAAAAAATCGTTATAAAACACTTCTTACCTTGTCAATAATATATGCCAACTTTCAAATTTAAACCTGAATCGTAATGTATAAACCTAATATTGCTCCTCAAACAATATGCTAACACTAACGTAAGATGGTGAGCAGCTTGCAACAAGAACAAACAGTAATAAACAAATGGAAAGAGGCCAAATCAAGACTGCCAAAAAAGCGAGTTATTCAAAATCTAGCAACCATGTCAGCTTTTTTAACAATAAATCTCTAAATAACTAAAACATATTTTAACTTTAAACTCACCATAATTACATAATAACATTAATATCTTATGAAATACGGTAGATTTGAGATCAGAAATCATCTAATTTATTTCTTTTAATGAAAACAAATTTATCCGTTTGAAAATATCGCCTCGGAGAATAACATGTAGTAAGCAGCTGCAAACTTTCTAACCGGAACTAGAGCAGGCATACAGCTCGAGATTGTTATTGTATACATTTCTATTGAAAAGACCATCCATTGTTACTATATGTTGCAATATTTTAATTTTTTTTTTAACTTTAATGTTTCCTTTTTTTATTAAAAAAAACTAATAAAAAGTTTTCACTTCGATTTTCCTTTTTTGCTATATGTCTGTTGTGTTCAGCCAATAGTTCTACCTTTATTTTAAATCAAATATCCATGATTTGTATTTTAATATCTAAACATGGTAGCTACGCACTTCTTTTTGTAATTAAATGTTTGAAATCTGTTAAATGCAAAAGTCGTTTCAATTTTCTCTAGGGGTTGATGTATTTTTTTTTCTAAAATTCTTTTTGTGCCCGCAATTAGTTATATAATTACCAATGTTTTTAAATAATTCTTAACTCATAATTATATATCAACACCACAAACACAAATTATTGTAAAGTATTTATTTTTTTAGAATAATTTCTTTTTGATAAAATATTTTAATTAAGTATTTTACAAGCTACCATTTTTTATTGCCCAAATTATTATCATTTTTATTTTTTGGTGACAATAAATGCATAGTATGAAAGTAGCCGTAAGTTAATTTATCCACGAATTTAAGAAAGTCGTATATTTAATATTCGATTCATTGGGAAGTATTCAACCTATTTTGCTCAAATTTTTTAATCTTGCCATTCTTCAAAATATTGTTTTTTTCATTTCAAAATCTTTTTGACTATTATTTAATATAATAAAACTTTTTGCCCGATTTCATAACAATAAGATCGAGATCTAAAACGTGAAGATCTGATCATTAGATCAAAAATTATTTACGATGATCCATTCATTTATTTTTGCTCTCTGTACGTCTATCTTTTGAAGAATATAACAGCAAAAGGAATAAAAATAGGAAGCTGTTTTCTTTTTCCTTCTGTAGGGAAAGAGAGGAAAAAGTATTTTTGTTCGACTTTTTAAGCTATGAACAAGCCTTATTTTTATTTCTAGTAATAATTCTTTTTTATATGATCTACTTCACATAAAATTTATTTTCTTTTTCTGTATGAAACAGAAACTGATACAGAAGTTTGGTTAAAACTCCAATTGATGCATCTGTACTCTCAAAAATCAATTTGATTTAAAGATTTCATATCAATGTAAGCATCTTCTTTATAAGCGTTAGGATATCCTGTCTGTTTTTGTCTCAAGATGTGCTCTCGTCTACTTTCGAAACATGATGCTAACTCATGTATCGATATATTTTATTCAACATCTTTTAAAATATAATGTTTTAGTTTTACCTTTTTTAATAAATCGCAGGAAAAATTATTATTGTACATTTTATTCATAAATTTTTGTAACAATTCTATTATTTTGTGTCTCCTCTATTTGACAAATAAATGCTCTAAATTTTTTTTCTTCATATTTGATTTAATATCACACTTGTAAATTTTACTGAGTGAAACTAAAAGCTATTAAAGTAGATTTTTCTTAATTATTTGTTTCAACTAGTTTCAGAAATTTTTAATCTTTCGTAATGTGTTCACCATTTTAAATATTTTATTCAATATCTTTTTTGAATATAAGATTTTATTTATATTTTCTTAGTGATGTGCAAGAATAATGTTCTTAAAATTTTGTAACAATTCTATTATATTAAGTTTACTCTATCTCAGAAAAAATACTCTAAAATTTTTTTTTGTATTTGAATAATATCCTATTTGTAAATTATATTGATTGGTACTAAAAGCTATTACAGTAGAATGTCTTGTATTAATTACAGTAGATTCCAAATACTTTTATACTGAAAAAACACTTTAATCTTTTTCATCTTTTCATCCTTGGTAAAACTGTAAGTTTTAATTATTTCCTGACAAGCACAAGCAGAACTTTTTATCATACTTACCATCGCCAATCAAAATCGATAATCCATAATGGATAAATTATCAGAATCAAAATTCCAACAGCTCTCCTACCAACAAGTACTCTAATCTCTGATAGAGCTCCGTGACTGATGAAACTGCAAGTTGCAATTATTTACTGGCAACTACAGGGACTTCTTGCCATATTATCACTGCAGATAAATTATCGTTTTAATCAAAATTCCGACCACAGTCTTATTAATGAGATACTAAAATAACTATTAGGGTTCCGTGCCTGATGAAACTGCAAGTTTCATCAGGCACGGAGCTCTACGCGCTTCTTGATATCTAAAAGCAGAACTTATTCCCATATTATCGCTGCAGATAAATTGTCGCCAGGCGAAATTTCGAATACTTTCCGACTAATTTGTATATTTGAATTGGAGTTTTGTACAAGATGCTTATACAAGTTGCATTTGCTTTTTAAGTAAAGCAAGAAAATGTATTGTCAATCCAAATTTGGACAAACAATTTTTCAAAATAAAAATAACAGAAATTTAAAAAATATTTTAATGTGTTTTTCTTTTTAAATATATAAAGTTTTTTTGTGTGTTCTTTTTTGTATATTTTCATTATTATATTAACCCTTATTGATTTACCTAACTTTGTAAACAAATAATAACATCAGGTAACATTGAAGTGAAATGGAGTATAAGAGTTAGAATTTTCAACAAGCAAGCCTTTATAATTTCGTAATTTGTACCTCCTTCTCTTCATGTCTCATGATTAATTACTAAGAACTCCTTTCGGTATAAATATCGGTTTCCTGAATACATTGTTTACCTGCAAATAAAGCTGAATAACACAATGAGAGTCATTCACCTGAAATAGAATGTTATTTAGCCAATTCTATGGGATTCTGTTATTTCATGTAAATAATCTGATAATGAGTTTGAATTATATCCTCACAGGGGACATTATTATGAATGACTATACATTATAGCCTTCTACGCTTTCTAAATCAATTTTAATCAAGCCAAATGAATAGAAAATATATTAAAATGAAAATTTTACATGGTTTATACACAGAGAAAACAAGTCTGGTAAAATTTCCGTACTATATGGGGATGACATTGTTGGTAAAATGAAATTACAATTGTGATTTATAAAACCAAAAAATACGGTAGTTAAACCATTCGTTTGATACTTTTTCCTTTCATATAGTAACGGTTTTTCCTGAAATTCCGGTTTTCAAAACTATAGATCTTCGTACCATATATTTAGTAACAAATACGAAACTGAAAAGTAAATTCATCTGAATAAATGGTTTTTATGCCATGCTCTAAGAAATCACGATGAAATAACCCAACTTTACCACAGTTACCAAATTTAAACAATCATTATAAAAGATGATTTAATTGTAATTTTTATAAAAATCAAAACCAAAGCAATGCGGTCAAAATTGCCGGGCTTTTTGCTGTTTCCTTAGAGTCAGAAACATGGTAAATTTGATCACTTTTGGGTAGTTTTGGCGATATTTTATTTCTCAGTGGGCGAATTCGAGTGGAAAAAAATAATGTTTTGTATATATGCTTTTTTTTGTAAATATTTTCATTATTTTATTATTAACGATTATTGCATTACACAATTTTGTTACTAAATAATAACGTCACGTTTCATTGAAATGGAATAGAAAATAGAGTTAGAATTTTCATCGAAAGCAATGCCTAATTTGTACCTCCTTCTCTTCTAGTCTCACGTGATTAATTACTAACAACTCCTTTCGGGATAAATATCCGTTTCCTCAGCATATTATTTACCTGTAAATAAAGCTGAATAGCACCAGGAGAGTCATTCGCCTGGAATAGAATGTTATTTAGTCAATTCAATGGAATTGCGCTATTTCATGTAAATAATCTGAGAATGAGTTTGAGTTATATCTTCATTGGGGACATTATGATTAATGACTATAAATTAGGGTCTTTTAATCTTTCCAAATCAATTTCCTTCACGTGAAAGGCATACAAAAGGTATTCGAATGAAAATTTTAATAAATAGGTCATATGAATCGTTTGTTTTATTTAATTTTTTGAAAACATTTTACTAAAAATTATGAATTTAAAGCTTGATTAAATTTTTACATTTTATTAGTAAAGTAAAACTTGATTTTGTGTTTAAAGAAATGTTAATAAAATTAATATTAGTTTGTGGTAAAATTATCTATAAAATATGGTTTTATAGTATGTTTGTAAATGTGGTAAAATTTAGTAATTTTATTATACCTTAGCGCATGGCATAAAAATCATTTATTCAGTTAAATTAACCGGTATAGCACAGTTGGCAGGGCGCTGGGCCCATGTTCGTGAGAACAAGAGTTCGAATCCGACTGAGGACTCGACTGGAGTCTCCGTGGGAAGTGAATGGTGACTGGTGCACATTAAATCAGTCTGGTCACAAAGTCCTTCATAATCCCATAACAAATTACCTATATATACCTCCTAATATATACCATATACCTCTGCTGGTACTGAATTGGAGATTGTTCGTTCTCTGGTTCAGGTCAAAATTTGTGGATGAATGAAGGAATGTATGAATGAGTTAGCCCTATAAACTGGTTTGACGTATGAGTAAGGCAGAAGTCGAATTCTTGTCCATAGATGGCACCACTGGAAAACAAGAACAACAGCACTCCTTGCCTTAATGGCCTACGACAACAACATTTGTTTAAATTTGCTTTTTAGCTTTGTATTTTTTATTAAATGTGTGATAAAAAGAACTATAATTTTAAAGACCAAATTTTCGGTAAATAGTTACCATGAGGGCGGTAAAATTACCAAATAAATGGTTGAAATCTTACATATTTTTGTTTCATTATGACATTACATTGTGATTACCACACAGTACTATAATTTAATCAGAATATTTTCACAGTGTATTTAAATACGATGCACATGGCTGTTAAGCTTTTGCTGTTTATAAAGTACCAAATGTTTTAGAAAAATTCATTTTATTCCAATTATTACTTTTCTAATAATTTATGAAACCTTTTTTAAACCTTGTAAATTTTGGTAACTTTGCTATGTGTGAAAATATTAATGAAAATTTCTAAATAAAATAAATAAATTTTTTTCAGCAATAAAATAAGTTTGAAGAAAGCGAAAGTAATTTTAATTTCATAGAAAAATTAATTATCAACATATGTAACCAAAACGATAAATGCATGTTTCATAGATATTATTTTTTTTTATTACTTCATCACTTTCATTTCTTCATAATTGCTGAAAATTAAATTTGTTTTTTACGTATAAATTTAATTTTAAATTTTTATAATTTTTTAATCATTTATTTCAAAAATAATTTTAAATAGGATCTTGATACGCAATTTAATGAATATTTTTTTTACGGTAAACATTTCTAAATTTAGAAGTTGATAATTTTTAACACATATGAGCAGCTGCATCGAATAAACTTTAGCTGAATATTAAAATATCTAAACAAAACGTGATAATTTATAACACGAAAGCCTATTTTCGGTTTTTAAAATAAATTTCATTAAAAATATACGCTGTCGACAAGAGCCAATAATGCATCTAAACTATGCAGAGCAGAAAATACAGAATAGAACATTAAATATATGGATATTAATTTTTTTCTCAAAATATCTTCTTTAAATTTCTAGCACGTACACAGATAGTTTTCTTTTACTAAACTTTAGTCTTATCTTAGCTTTACTTCCTTATCACAAATGCGACTTCAAAAAATTTGCATATTGGAAACCTTCCTGTCTTACTCAAGAGCCAAGTTTTCTTTTTTTATATTCAAGAAATTTTAGAAACTATGCCATATATTTTAAAATTGGCGTGTAGTTCTACAATAGTGTTAACTGCTACTTAATTTTGTGAAAAGCAAGAAAATTATTTACCTTTAATTTTTACTTTTCATTAAAGAAGAAACTAGTCGTTACCATTTTTTGCTGCAACCAGATACAGTTTGCTTTTAAAAGTCATTTAAAAGAAAATTTATTTACTCAGAAAATTATATTCATTATTTAAGAGAAATATATGTATTTTTTGATGAATTGGAATATAACCCCAAACTATTGAATGTGTCAGCATTACTTTCTTAAAAAGATCTATTAAAACGGTTTTTGTATTGCATGCAACTCGATCAAAATATTTCTTTATAAATAAGCATACATCTAAACAAGATGGCAAATGATTTTGATAGAAAAATACATTTTTAAAATGAATTCAAATCTAGTATATGTCTATGAACTAAAATGTCTGCTTCAGAAGTATACGTATATTACTTCTCATAAGTCTAATAGATCGGTAATATCTGATACGTCTAATAGATCTGGAATATCTGACACGTATAATAGGTTTGATCAATCAAAGAAATCGGTTCCTGCATTGAATGCAGCTCGATCAAAATATTCTTTATCTATTTAAAGAAGAAGGCAAACGTGTTTGATAATTTTTTTTAAATGAATTCGAATCTAGTACACTCATATGTTTGATGAAAGAAATATTTTTAAATGAATCCGAATTTATTATATTTGTATGAACTAAAATTTCTTCTTAAGAAATTTACGTAATTACTTCTGATACATCTAATAGATCGGTGATATCTAATACGTCTAATAGATTCGATCGATGTAATAAATCGGTTCTTGCATTGAATGCAGCTCGATCAAAATATTTCTTTGTCTATTTAAGCACGAGGGCAAATGTGTTTGATAAAAAAATATTTTTAAATGAATTCGAATCTAGTATATTCATATGAACTAAAATGTTTGCTTAGGAAATATACGTCGTAATATTCGGATAAAACGTCGAATAGATTTGTAATATCTGATATGTCTAACAGATCGGGAGTATCTGATACGTCTAATAGATTCGATGGATCTAATAAATAGGTTCTTGTATTGAATGCATCTTGATCAGAATATTCTTTTATACGTTTTAACAAGAAGGCAAATGTTTTTGATAAAAAAATAAGTTTGTCAGTCCATTTGAATCATATTCATATGATAATTCATATGAACTAAAATATCTGCTTAAGAAATATACGTATTTTACTTCTGGTATGTCGAATAATAATATGTACTTTTAAAATTAAAATATTCATTTTTGCATTACTCATACGCTGATGTGATATTGTGTAGTAAAATGAATTTTTAATATTAAAATGACACTCAGAAAAAATTTATTCAAAACTACCTGATATGGTGAAATTTGCAGCATTTCTAACTTTATGGGAACTCTAAAAAGCTGGTTAATTTTATCCAAAGATCTTTGGTAACAACTTTTGTAAAATTAACAATAAAATATGAGCTTATTACCAATCTGTTTTGTGGTAAATGTGGTAAAATTTGGTATTCTTTCATTAGATCATGGCATAACTTACTTTCTAATAAAGTATTTTTTATAAAATATGTAGTAGTAAGAGTTATTTTAATAACCAGAATTTACGGTAAACAGTTATCAAATGAAATGAATGGTTTAAATATGGTTAAAATGGTTAAATGGTTAGTTTGGTTTTACTACCAGAATAATATTTTTTTTTCAACAGAAACGATGTTACCATACAAGGACAGTATTTTACCAAACTTCTTCTCTCCATGCATGAATTAATAAAGGAAAAAAAAAACTCATTCGTTTGATTAATACATAAAAGAAACAAAATCTATTTGAAAAATATTAAAATTCCACAAGCAAGAATGTAAAAAAGAAACCTAAGTTGAACTAATATATGTATCTATTACGTTATTTATTCAAATAGATTTGAAATAAATGTTGAAAAAAATAAATGAATATTTAATCCAGTTTTACTTATGGCACACATTTTTTAATAAAAATGCTTGGGAATTGAGGATAAAATATCCTGTGATATTTTATCGAAAAATAGGGTCCTTTGGCTATAGCAGTAGGGTCCATTATTTTTTGGCTATAACAGTGAAGTCCACTTGCTCAATTATAAATTTAATTATAAATTATTTTTAAATTAATTATTTGTAATCCAATATATTTTTTAATTAATTATTCCTCAAATAATAAATGTAATTTTTTTTAATAAAATAAATACAGAGGCCATTGATCTAATACTACACAGCATACAAGATGAAACAGGAAATTTACTTGTTAACTCTGATCATTCCATGATTCATCAAGGCTTACAAGAAAATTCAAGTTACCATATCCTTATTATCAGCAAATATGATTGTCTCTAAACTCACGGTTATTTAATCCCGAGGTATGACTCATCAGGGCTTACAAGATCAATCATATTAAATCCTGTAATACGTTTAAATGCTTTTTTTTTTAGTAGAGGCGCTTCGTTTTTTGTTTTTCAAAGTAATCGGTAGCGATGCAATGATCACTCTTTAACTAATCAGAGGAGAGTCAAATTTCATTCTACCCTAAATTAAATAAGAAAATTATTTTCCCCATATTAACCAGCGTGCTTCATTTAATGACGTAAAACCGTATTTTATTATTAATTTTACCAAAATTATTACCAAAACGCTTCAATAAAAATTACCAAGCATCTTAATGTTCCCCTATAGCCAAAAAAAAAAAAAAAAAAAATACCCAAGTCAAATTTTTTTATGGTTTTCTATTGATGGACCAATTTAATCTTGATGGTAACCATCAATAATTCCATCCTGAACCATTATATTTTTTGATGGTAAACAACCTACGTAACCATCACTCCAATGTAGGAATTCGGACTGATTTTTGATGGTCAAATATAAGCATAGCAACTTGTTTTGATGGTTTGTTCATGTTGAATCAGCAGAAATTTCCATCATAGTTTCCTAGAAATCAAATGTTGGAACGATCATGAGCCACTATCACCCCAATGTAGGAATTTGGACTGATTTATGCTAAGCCAACATTAAAAAAGATTTGTGATGGTATATTAATGCTGAACCAGCAAGAATTATTATTAAACCATCATGAATTTCCATTATAGTATCTTAGAAATCAAATATTGGAACGATCATAGCAACCATCATTCCAATATAGGAATTCAAACTGATTTATGAAGGTCAGACATAAAAAAAAATACCCAAATTGTTTTGATGGTATAAAAATTCTTATTAAACCATCATGGAAATGTATAGATCGAAACATCATGAATTGTTGGCCTATGGGAATCAAACTTCTCTCGATGGCTTACCATCATAATATTAATGTACCATTTTCCATCATCGAATGATAGAAGTTTGCAGGCATATCATAAACCATGAACGTATAATGACAAATGTTGGATGACGGTAACCATCAAATGATGTTTGCCCATCATGAATCCCACTGAAACCAACATAAAACATCAAAATGTTTTAATGGGACAATCAAGAATTTTGACTTGGGCAGTAAAATTTATTAAATGCTGGTTGTTTTGACCATACTTTTTTTTAGTGTATAATCCGATTTGATATGAAAAATTTCATCAAGAATAATGGTAATTTTCATAAATTTTGATCGTCAATTTTTTAAAATGCAGTTAAATTACAAATCAAGATATTTAATTCATATTGGGTAATCAATATATAAATAATTTATTCTAAATAACTTTTATTAAGAAATTATTTTCACGAAACGAAAAATGACTTTTTTTAATAATTAGATTGTCATTAGAATGACTTAACGAAGATTTCAGCAGTGCACTTTTTATTCGTCCTTTCGTGAATGAAAAAATAAAAATAAGATGCCTTAAATGTTACCTTAGTGTTTTTTGGGTACTGGTGAAAAAAAAAATGCTAAAAAACAGGCAAAATTAATGATGTAGATTTTTTAGCCCGAGGCCTCGTTAAAAATTTGCTTTCAACGACTTTTTTAAAATTAAACTGCTTATTAGATAGTATTTGTCAGCTTCAATTCAGAAAAAAAAATATTGTTTTCACTTCAGCTTTTTTTAAGGAAGTAGTTTTTCCTATTTTAACTCCTTTAAACAACAATTAATAATTTACATAGGCTTTTTTTTTCAAATAAATTGGTGAAACTTGTAGATGAAATAGTAAAAACTCATAACTTAAATATATTGAAAAATAATATTGAAAAATTATTTCTAAGTGTATAGGATTTTTTCAAATAATTTATCTATAAAAATTCTTTAAAACTTGTATTAACAACACTAAAGAAAGCTTTTTTAAAACTATATTTTTTACTTCAGTATTAAGTGTAAAAATATTTATCAAAATTTGAACAACAGTAAATAAAGGATTATTTATTCTGTAGTATTTCAAATTTTATTTACTCTACAATTTACTTCCCATAGTTTTTAATTTTAACTGGATTTACTAAATATACATTTGTAATATATATACATGTAATATTTGTAATATAATTTTTTTCGAATAATGCCCACCTGGAGAATGACTTTTCGTCATACAGGCATCTGAAGGGCAGATTTGTTGACCACTTTTATCAGGGCACCATATTAGGTAGGCCAACGTTGCCCACGCAGTAGGGAAAGATAGTGCACCCTTTCTGATGCAAGGCCAGTTCCATATATATATATATATATATATATATATATATATATATATATATATATATATATATATATATATATATATATATATATATATATATATATATATATATATATATATATATATATATATATATATATTTGTGTGTGTATGTGATCTAACATGAATATGAAAGCGTAAATGCATACGAAGATTCATTTCTTTAGCAGACAATGAGCTGAAAAAAGTGAGCTAAATGTTGGGAAGAATTAAAAGTTTAAAAGCTGATAGTTTGCATCAAAGAACAAAGCGTTTTTATTTAAGTTGTAATTGTACTTGCGCAAGTTCAAAAATAATAATTTATATTGTTATTCATTGAGAAATGAGTATTACTCGTGCTGTTACATTCTTTAAAAGCATACTTATTGTTTATTATCTGTAAGATTTTCCATCGCATATTATTTATTTTAATTTAACTTCTTCATAGATCAATTGAATGCTCTATATTATTTGCTCAAAGTTCTTAAACTTATAATTTGGTTTTAACAAAGTTTTTAACTCTTAATGGGAATCATTTTGTAAAAGCATAATTATTGTTTTTATCCAGCTAATTTTTCTATTTAATACCATTTATTTCAATTTAGAATCATTGATTTGAATAACTTATTATTGATTGAAAATTTTAATTATTTAATGAAGAACTAGTTTTAAAGATTATAATCATTGATTTAAATTTTAAAAATTTTACGTTTCAACGTATTTCTAATGAGTTTAACTTAGAAGCAAGAGACGCGAGCTGGTCTCCAAAGCAAACCATATAAGACTGCATAGGTGATTTTTGGGAGTTTAGCAGCGTCAAAAAAAGGGGAAAGAACCCACTAATTTATAGAATTTGTGGTTTGAATTGCTTGGAGCAAGAGATAATTGGCGTAAGTGTTCTGAGAATAATTAAACTTTCTACTCCAATTTATCAAAAACAAATTTTAATTTTGGTGCGAAATTCAACTCAAAGATTAAATTAATCTTGTTAGGATTGTTTTTAATTAGAAATGATTGTCTTTAATTAAAGATAAAACAAGGTTTAGGACATGAGGAATCGTATTTGTTCATGTTTTAGGAGTTGGCATTTGGTTTTGATTTTATAGATATAAGAGATAAAAAGAATGTGGAGCATGAATTACTGAATGTTTACAAGGATTTAGATTATTGAAGTATGAAACATTAGGTTATGTTAATTTTCATCAATTTATAAGCGCAAATATAAGGTTTGATTTATTTATGAAAAGTTCTTTTATGTAATAGAATATTTCTAACACCTATCAGCATCAAACTTAAATAAAATAAATAGTAATATTATCTACTAGCCGCTTACAGCGGCCAGCTGTCCGCCACGCTAAAGGTTTTCACAAATAAAGTTTTTTAAAACATAGCAGGAAATCTGAAGATTAGTGGACAATTCTTCTTCCGTGTTCTTCAGATGTTTCTTGGGCCCTAGCACTGCTAGTGGAGACACGACCCTCTTCCAATCTTCTTTGACGTTCTTCAGGTGTTTCTCGGGCCCTAGCACTGCTAGTTGAGACACGATCCTCTTCTAATCTTCTTTGATGTTTCTCTGATACTTCTTGGGCTCTAGAATTGTTTGTCGAATTTCGGTCATGTTCCATCCTTCTTTGACGTTCCACAGACGTTTCTTGGGCCCTTCTTCTTCTTTGAGAATCTCTTAATATCTTTTTCTTTGACAAAATACAAAGTTTTTTGGAAGGCGGTTCTGCCATGTCAGTAATCTGGTTTTTAAGAAGTCAACGAATACTTTAGAACAACAATTACTATGAAAGTAAATCATGAAACTTCAATATTAAAATCTAAGTGCTTACCTACAAACTCAAACTTTCTGAAAATAACTAATTACATTTAATAAAAAATTGTTAAAATAAAGAATAGAAAAATCAAAGAGATCCAAGGTAAGTGTGATCGTTCCTTCAAAAACAATTGAATTCCTATTTTATATATTATATAGCTACAGCGCTTAAGAAAAAAAAAACTAAAATGCTAAATACATAATACGAAAACGAATTAATTTTAGTAAAAATATACTTGAGGGTGCCACTTGGCGAAATTGGCGACTTATGTTTGGCGCCATTCCTGTTTGCGCGGAACACTGTGGTAACAGGAATGGCGGACAAAACTGTATAAAATTGTAATTAACCCAATATAAGCAAAATTAATTAACGCAATAAAATGAATTTTGAATCGAAACAAAAAATAATTGAGTAAGTACAGAAAGAAAAGGGAGAAAAAAACTCACTTCTTCATTAAGCTTGAATATTCTCAGATTTAGGTGCACAGAATTCCCTAATAGCAGTTAGATACTGTCTAAATTTATTAGGAATGGAATTTGTGTACCTCCATCGCCAAATAAGTTCTACGAAATACGAATCGAAAATGGCGTCCGTGGTACCGTAATGGCGGTGAATTTTTTTTTTATAGTCCCTTTTTATGATTGCCCACACACTTTCGATCTTATGAACCATAAGCAAAAGTAACCTTAGCAGCCGGTATCCAACGCAGAACTAACGGACCACTGAAATTACATATACAGTTGAACATTTAAAAATAAAGCTTAAATCTGAATCTATCAGAATCATCAACAACATCAAGTTTCAACATCGCCCAGCTTGGCGATCAACTGCGAACACAACTTGGCGAGAATCAAGGGGCACCCTCAAATATAGTCTACCCCAAAAATTTTCGTCTTCGCTTAAGAAAAAAAAAATAGAGCTTGGAAAGAAGAAGAAAAACTTATTATAACAATTATGAACAGCGACAAATATATCAAAGCGAAGCGCTCTATTTTCGTATCGAATATGTTGCCACATTTTTAATACAAAAGTTAAACTTTTCTCCACTTTAATAAATGTAAACTAGTGCGAATCTTACAATTCGCGATCGCAACACTCGATACGCCATCTAGCGGGAGACTGTAAATATCGTGCATTAGTTCCCACATAACCATTGGCAATGACGGACGCCATTTTCTTAGCATAGAAAAAGAAGCAAAATTTCCCTAAAGAAAAGGTAAAACTTCTTGAAAAAACTAATCAGAACATGCCAAACATTGAAGCAGAACACGCCAAGCATTTGAAGAACAACTTCTCAATATTTTTTACCTTTCTATTACCAACAACATAACATGATTTCATGATCACTTGCTGTTACAGATGTGTGTATTGCGGTAAAATAATTTTTCTGTCTTCAATTCATTACAAGTTAAAATGAAATCAACATTGCTTTCGTCATTCCAATGAATAAATGTGTTCCAATGAATTCCATACAGAACTGTAATAGTTATAGAATATTCTTCTTCTTCATAGAATAGTATATATTTCTGTATCTACATAATTCAGAAAACAACAATAAAGAATAATCCGAATTACTTGAAAAAGTATCTTTTGTGCTGATTATAAATAAATTTTTTATCGTTTTCTTGGTAAGTGTTTTTTAGTTTCGAAAGAATTTCAACTAGAATACAGCTATTCTGTTTTTAAGCTACATATTAAAATTCATATCGAGATTGTGGTGACCTGCCTACTACAACTCAACGCTGCCACTCCTGTATCCCCTAGCAACGAAGAACAGAAAAAACTAATGTTTTCTTTTCTCTTTCTTAATTCTTCTCCGTTTTCATATATTGCATATATTAACGTTCTGCTTTTGTTATTATTGTTGCTTGTTCGAATATATTTTAATTTATTATTATTCCAAACTATTTATTATATAAATTTTATTAAAAGTAATGTATCTACTCATTTCTCTCAAAAATCATACCTCCACAAACTGATGACCTCGGATTTATTACGAATCGCAACCTGCAATGTTGTACGAATATGGAGTTCATATGCCAAAATCTTGAGTAACAATAAGTTGTCAAGTGTGATGAAATGCAAGTAAGACATTTTACCTGTGATTTGAAGAAGTTTGCTTCAGTCCAGTGAGTCAACATATTTCTGTCAGAATTTTACCTGATCTTATTTATTGAATGATTAATTTATCTGGCGTGTTGAATCTGAGTCGCCAATTTATCTTATTTAAAGTACCAAGAAGCTGTGTCGCTATATACGTATATTGATTATTTTTTCTGTGTTATTGTGTATATTTGACTAATCTAAAATGGTTGACAACAATACTTCTTCACAATTGGCGCGCGTTGCAGTTAAGCCTCCGCCATTTTGTCGCCAAGACCCATCGTTATGGTTCATTCAACTGGATGCGCAGTTTAAATTGAGCCACATTACTGCTGACGAGACTCAGTTTTATACAGCGATCGCCGCTTTAGAATCAGAAGTACTTCAATCAGTTCGTGAAATTATCTTGAGTCCACCGGCGACGGAAAAATACAAATCTTTGAAAGAAAAATTAATTTCTGTTTATGCAGAATCCGAGACAGTTAAAATCAAGCAACTATTGCAAGATTTACAGTTAGGTGATATGAGGCCTTCTCAATTGTTGTCTAAAATGACAGACTTATCCGCCGGTAACCTAACGGACAACATTCTTAAAACATTGTGGATGAATAGACTCCCATCAAATATGCAAGCTATTTTAGCAGATAGTAGTGAGCCTCTTACGAAGCTGTCCGAAATCGCTGATAAAATACACGAGGTGGTCATGCCAATGCAAATGCATGCAGTTCAGACTCATGATCAAGTTATTATTACATTACAGACTCAAATTAATGAATTGTCCAAACAGGTCTCTCAATTAGTAGCCATTCAAGCTGAACCCTTTCAGCGTCGTCGCTCTCCCTCACGTGGTCGATATGCACGTCGTAGCCCTTCGAGGAAACGTTATGAAAGTCCTCCTCCGGGTATTTGTTTTTACCATCACAATTTTGGAGACAAGGCAAGCAAATGCCGCCAACCGTGTCGTTATAACAACCAGGGAAACGAGACGGACCGTCGCTAAAAGTCGTGAACGACAGCGGCCGGAATATTGCACGCCTTTTCGTCATCGATAAGAATTCGGGTTTAAAGTTTCTTGTAGACACCGGGGCTGATGTTTCTGTCGTGCCACCACATTTTCATGAACAAAAGCGCCTTACCAAATTACAACTTTATGCAGCAAATGGAACTCCTATACAAACTTTTGGTGAATGCCTGATATCTATTGACTTAGGATTGCGCCGCAAATTCCAATGGCCATTCATTGTTGCCTCCGTTTCAAGTCCTATTATTGGCGCGGACTTCTTGCAAAAATTTTCTTTGCTTGTCGATCTTAAAAATCGCCGTTTAGTAGATTCTTCAACGAACTTATCTTACCCGGGTGAAATTCGCAATAGTCAAGATTTAAACATTAAACTTATTTCGGATACTTCTACATGGCATCAACTTCTCAGAGAATTTCCTACAATCACGCGCCCAGTTATGGGTAATTCACAACCCAAGCACGATGTACTACATTATATTGAAACTACCGGACCTCCAATTTGTTCTAAACCAAGACGTTTACCTCCAGACAAGCTTAAAGCCGCCAAAGATGAATTTCAATACATGATGGAACAGGGAATTTGCCGCCCATCGAAAAGTTCATGGGCCAGTCCGCTCCACCTAGTTCGGAAACGAAATGGTAACTGGCGCCCGTGCGGGGATTATCGCCGGTTAAATGCAGCTACAATTCCTGATCGTTACCCAGTCCCGCACATTCAAGATTGTATGCAAGTCTTAGAAGGAAAAACTATTTTTACAACTGTTGATCTTGAGCGGGCGTACCACCAAGTCCCCGTTAATCCTGCTGATATTCCAAAAACTGCAGTTATAACGCCTTTCGGACTATTTGAGTTTCCGGTTATGACTTTTGGCTTATGCAATGCCGCTCAAACGTTCCAACGCTTCATTAATCAGGTGCTAATCGGCCTGGACTTTTGTGTACCTTATTTTGATGACGTCTTAATCGCTTCCTCTTCAGAACAAGAACACTTATCCCATTTAAGAACTATTTTTGAACGGTTTCAAAGTTACGGTGTCAGTCTCAATCCTTCCAAATGTGTTTTTGGCCAACAAAAAGTATCCTTTCTTGGCCATGAAATCTCCGCTGATGGCGTTCGACCCCTTTCAGATAGAGTCACCGCTATCCGCGAGATGCCCGAACCATCTACAGTAAAGGACTTGAGAAGATTTCTTGCCATGCTCAATTTTTACCAACGTTTCCTACCTCATGCTGCGACCATGCAAGCACCTCTAAATTCTTTTCTGGTTGGAAGCAAAAAAAATGACAAGCGTGTTATAAACTGGACCACAGACTCACGCGATGCGTTTCAAAAATGTAAAAATGATTTAATTTCCGCAACAAATTTGCAATATCCTTCAGCATCTAAACCATTATCACTCTATGTTGACGCATCGACAACAGGTATAGGAGCAGTTTTACAACAGAAAGATCAAGAAACATGGAGACCACTTTCATATTTTTCTAAAAAACTCTCACCTGCCCAAACCAGATACAGCACTTACGATCGCGAATTATTAGGAATCTATGAAGCTGTAAAGCATTTTCGACATATGCTAGAAGGACGCATTTTCATGATCTTCACTGATCACAAACCATTAACCTATGCTTTTCAACAGCGTTCGGATAAAGCCTCCCCTCGTCAAATGAGACACCTTGACTTCATAAGCCAGTTTTCAACAGATATCCGTTATGTGGAGGGTTCACAGAATATCGTAGCAGACACCTTGTCTCGTATCGAAGAATTAGCCATTCCGTCGCCAATTGACTTTTCTGCCCTTGCGGATGAACAATATCAGGACCCAGAACTACAAACCCTCTTGAAAAATAAATCTACCAACAATCTGAACTTGCAACCTATGCTGCTGACACCTGGAAAATCACTTTATTGTGATGTTCAGGATTCGAGAATTCGACCTTATGTTCCCCCTGGGTTTCGACAAGCAGTTTTTAGTCAATTACATCGTCTTTCACATCCTGGCATCAAGGCTTCAAGGAAACTGATACAACAACGTTTCGTGTGGCCTAGTATGCAAAAGGACATAGCTAGCTGGACTCGTTCATGCTTAGAGTGCCAACGATCTAAAATTGTCAGGCACACCATCAGCCCACTTAAAAATTTTAATTTGCCATCATCTTGGTTCAATCACGCGCATCTCGACTTGGTCGGACCATTGCCGCCTTCAAATGGATATTCATATCTCCTTACTTGCATTGACCGATTTACTCGCTGGCCCGAAGCCGTTCCTTTAGTGGATATTTCAGCTAGTACTGTAGCGAATACATTTTACACTGTTTGGATTTCCCGATTTGGAGTTCCGGAACAGATTTCTACTGACCAGGGGCGTCAGTTCGAATCCCAACTCTTCACGTCTCTAGCTAAGTATTTAGGCACTTACAAAGTGAGAACCAGTCCTTACCATCCAAGTTCCAATGGAATTGTCGAGAGATTTCATCGCTCTTTAAAACAATCAATTCGATGCCACACTGCAATACAGTGGACTGAGGTGTTACCTACCGTACTTCTAGGTCTTCGATCAGCGTTGAAAGAGGATCTGAATGCCTCTTCTGCCGCACTGGTATATGGTACTGCTCTCCGTTTGCCAGGGGATTTCGTACATTCAGTCAATCCACCTGACTGTAATGATCCTTCTACATTCGTGCATCAACTTGGAAACTGCATGTCAAAATTACGACCAGTTCCTACCAGCGCTCATTGCAAACAAACTGTCTTCGTACACAAAGAACTTAGAAACTCATCTCATGTTTTTCTCAGATGTGATGCTCCAAAGCCTTCTCTTGCACCAAAATTTTCAGGACCACATCAAGTACTAGCTCGATACGAAAAAACATTCAAAATTTTAGTAAACGCAAAAGAAATTAATGTTAATATCGACCGCCTTAAACCGGCATTCATCTGGAAACCTGAAGCCCCTGTACCACATGCGTCATCAACATCGACTGAAACCACGACGTCCGACTTAACAAATGCTACGACAACACGCTCGGGACGTAGAGTACGCTTCAATCCGAAGTATTTGTAAGAAAGGTATCGTTAGCACTGGAGGGGGAGTACTGTGGTGACCTGCCTACTACAACTCAACGCTGCCAATCCTGTATCCCCTAGCAACGAAGAACAGAAAAAACTAATGTTTTCTTTTCTCTTTCTTAATTCTTCTCCGTTTTCATATATTGCATATATTAACGTTCTGCTTTTGTTATTATCGTTGCTTGTTCGAATATATTTTAATTTATTATTATTCCAAACTATTTATTATATAAATTTTATTAAAAGTAATGTATCTACTCATTTCTCTCAAAAATCATACCTCCACAGAGATCTTACAATTATAAAATTTTGATGTGTGGTATGTTACCTAAAAGTAATGAAGGGATAAACTATGTATATATTATTTGAGAATAAAGTTTTCAAACAAAGAACATATCATTTTGGAATTCTCTGGACTTATAAATCAGGTAAGTGTTATGATTTTTATAATAAAAAATTTGCTTGTAAATAATTTTTTTTCTTACTTGATGATCGTTCTCTACAAAATGGTTTTATTACGTCTGATTAAATACTATAAGAATTTAAAAAAAGAAACAAAACGAAAGTTTTTATTGAAAAATGAGGAAATTTTAAAATCGTTTTTATCCTAAGAATTCTTTATTCTACGTTTTTTAGTTTATAATTTTTTGATAAAATTGTTGTCAAAATACTTTTTTTGAAAAATTAAATGGTATTAAATTATGTGTTTATGTATACTTCTTGCATATTCTAATATTTGAAGTAATATGATTCAGAAAAGTATGGAAGAAAAATTCGGTACTTACGTATTAACCACAGCTACAGATTTGGCAGATTTTTAAGTGCCGCCAATCTACACTTAAACTTTTTGGAAAAAATCTTAAAATGAAATACTTTGTTTAAAATCAAAGTAGTCAATCGGATTTCGGTGGAAAATGGGCCGATATAGAGTTTAGCATAGATTCAAAACAAACTTTTCTCTCACCTGATTCTATAGCCATTATGAACTCTAATAAATAAGATTCAAAATGAAATAACATTTCCGAAACGGACTTTTACTAAGATAAAGTTTCATTTTATGGACATTGGTACATTTTCGTTATATTTCACTCTATAAAATATTTCGCTCTTAAAAAAATAAAATTGCATCTTGTTTTGTTTTTGGCAAGTCCCAAAGACGCATTTTCGTAACACTAAAAATGGCGACAAAAAAAGAATAGTTCTTTTTTTGTTTCGTAAGCATTCTTTATTTTACGTTAAAATTTAAATGGGCCTTTCATGTCATACCATTAAATTTAGTAAAACTATTTCTCAGGCATTAGGTTTGAACTTTTATAAGAATATACCTATTTTTTTCTCTTTATTTACAAATATTTTTCCGATGTGTTCTGGATGTTCCTTCTCTAAAAAAAAAGGAGATACCATTTTGTTTTCGTTTGCATAAGAAAGAAAACAAGCATTTTTCTTTTTTAAATTTAATCAGCCATAATAAAGATGGAACGTTACAATGCTACATGCTACATTAAAGACGTCTCCAGTGTAACTGAATGACTGTTCATATGGAAATCGCAGGGAATCGGCACATACAACAACGCCCCCTATAGTTCGTTGCGATCGCGAATTAAATTATTAATTCCTTCGTATATTATTGGTTTAAGTTGTCGAAAATTAATATTTCAATTGTAAGGTTCGCATTAGCATACATTTATAAAAGTGGAGAAAAGTATATGCATTTTTATGGCTCTTTGAAGGCGACAAAGCAAAGATTTTCTTACAAAATGACTGATAACAAAAAAACTAATCCAAATTTTTGAAAAAGAAAAAAAATACTTCTTCATTATGTCAAAACACAATTATGTGCCGAGTTTCGTGCCTGGGCGAGGCTTCTGGGGCGATATATTGTGATTACAGACACACACACAGCCGCGTTTATTATTATGTATATCTATATACGCAGCAGTGTGTGTGTCTGTAATCACAATATATCGCCCCAGAAGCCTCGCCCAGGCACTAAACTCGGCACATAATTGTGATTAATATTGAAATGTACAGGTTTAGAACTCTCTACAGTGAAAAGTTTTCGGAAATTCAGTATTCAAAAAAGTATACAAAAGCTAGACGTTAAGAACGTATCCAATGAGCGAGCAAAGCGAGCATTGGATTGCGAAGCACCAGCGAGCAGGGGGCGAAGCCTCCTAGTAATAAGAAATACAATAAATAACCATTAAAAATTCTTTTTTGTATGGTGTTTCTTTTCATAGTTTAAATTATTGGTTGCGCTAATTAATTAGTATGCTTGAGGTCACCCCTGTTAACTATTTCAAAACTGGGTCTTAGTATGTGAAAATTTTATCATTAGATTAAAAGTTACACAGATTTTTATTTCTTTTGGGCACTGTACTACACCATGTACATGGCAGATTTCTAAACAATATAACATATACACTCAACTGAGTATGGAATTTCAATTTCTAAAAAAATCAAACATATTTAATAAAATGTGTTCAATGATTAAAGTTGAATATACGTTTCAACTGGAACATTTTACTCTCTGATTAATGTTAATATACATTCCTTTTAATTTTTATATGAAATATTTTCTTGATAAAGTAATTAATTATGCAAACAAATTAATAAATACATGGCATAGTTATAATAAGTGTCGCCCGGTGGCTGAGTGGTAGCGCTTCGCGCTCCCGTGTATAATCAAATAGATATAATTCTAATATTCTAATATATCTATAATATATGATATAATTCTAATATATCTATAGAAATAATCAAATAGATATAATTCAGGTCTTGGGTTCGATCCTCGGGCCGGGCAAGGTTGACTCAGCCTTTCATCCCTTCAGTGGGTCGATAAATGAGTACCAAGCAGGCTTGGGAACTAAACACTGGGGGTGTCGCGTTCGGCTGACCACCTAACCGGAACATCTGCTTCTGCACCCCAGAGCCGAAGGTCAAGAAAACTGAGATGGCACAGTAGGCCTTAGCCCTCTATGGGGTGTCACGTCACTGAGTTTAGTTTGGTTTTTAGTTATAATAAGAATAAAAATTTTATTTAACATATAAATTGATTTGATTACTTATGTTTCTTAATAAAAATGCATACGCTAGTAAACATTAATGCAAAAAAACACCTAAATTTTGTTTAAAAAACTTTAATTTCAATTTTATAATTCACGTCACATATTTTTTCAATGGCTTGAACGAAAAATGCAATTGAATAATACCTTTATTTCCAAAAACATTTTTAAAATAAAAAATAAGAAAATTATCTACTTTATAAGATTTATTAGTTGCAATTGTGTCTTACTTTAAAGTATAATCTAAATGTATTCATATATATAATTAGTTTTATTTTGTATTAGCTTAATTATTTAGTTAATTAGCATAATACCGAAGTAAAAACGAAATAAAATTTTATCTATTTTAGTTTTTAAAGAAAGAAATAATTTAAGTATTTGAGATTGTCGAAAATGCTTATGCTTAATAAGCTTGTATCCAGACGTTGATTAATGGCTTTCTTAATTAAATAAGCATATATTAACAGTCTATCTTAACAGGAACTACAAACTCTTGTTTAAGCTTTCACTTGAATTGTTATTGAATTGTTTTGTAAAACGTTTTTTAAGTATCTTTAATTAAGATGATCATCCCTAGAGAGTTAATTATGCCTTTCAGCTTAAAAAAGGAAGTATGCATAGCCACGGTGCTACTATTTCGATAGCAAAAATAATTTAGATAATTTAAAAGAAAAACATGTTATTTTGTGAAGTGGGCCCTTTTTCTAGAAATAATCAAATAGATATAATTCAGTAATTAAAAAATATAATGAGAGATTATTATGTTTCTCGGAAATATGAAGAAATATTGTCAGTCACTGCATATAAATACAAACTGAAAATGTTTTTTAAATGAATTAAATATACATTCGTATTGTTAAAAATATTGTCATTGTAATGAAGCAGATTTAATCAATTTGTAATACTTTAAAAGAGTTTATTTAAAGTTTAGATGTAAGATAAAGTTTTGATTAAGTTTAGATCTAAGAGAAAGTTTAGATGTCAGACAGATTTAAAAGTTGATATGTGAAAGATGTTTATTTAATGTATGCGATGTATCGTGTGCAAAACAAAAAACGGCCCACCCTGAATAACTTTTAATCTAATGATAGGATTTTCATGTTATAGGACTTTGTCTTAACGTTCAAGGAGATGATCTCAAGTATGCCAATTAGAAAGAGTAGACGATATGTTAAGTTACGAAATGTGGCACAAAAACAAATTTTTTTCTGAATATAGATGCTTTTATGTCAATAAATTAGTATTTCTAACTCCCAAAATAACCGGATAATATAGTCCCAATAGTTTGGTCAAGAGAACTCCTGAATGTTAATTTTACTTTTTGCGGAACTCTCCGTATCTCCGGAACTTTTCAAGCGAATTGAAAACATTTTGCATACAATTATAAAATTCGTTTATCTAAAGATAATTCTATGAAAAAAATAGTTTTTAGTAAATATTTGTAATTTTTTAATATTTTATTTAAATTAGTTTTGAATAGTAAGGTATATAATTTTTTACCTCATTTTAATGATTGTAATTTTAATAGGCAAAATACAAAATTTGAGTGAAATCGGTCGAATAATTCATGAGAAATAGAATTTCAAAAAACTCAGATTCTAAACATTTGATTTCTAAAATGATGTAAGAAATTGTATACCTTACAAATCAAATTCTTTTTGACCATTACTATATAAAATAATAAATATTTACTCAAAGTTATTTTTTGCATGGAATTATCTTTGGATAAATGAATTCTATAATTGTAAGGAAACAATTTTCAATTCGTTTTAAAAGTGTTTGAGATATAGCAAAGTAAGCAAAAAGTGAAATTAACATTAAGATGTCCAAACTTTAGAGCCCTCTCCGAACCTAACTATTGGGACCATATTTTCCAGATTGCGGATACCCTCTATATTTTGGGGGTAAAAAATCCCAAATCCGTCAAATAACAGTCACGTTTATTCAGAGAAAGTACGTTTTAGTATCTGATTTCGTAACTTAAAATATCATTAGCACATATATTTGAGAATAATTTATCGAAAATCATAAATTATCATATTTGAGATCCTTACTTCGAGCCTTTAAGATCCCTTCCAGCCTTTAAGTCCCAGCTCGTAAAAATCCGATCATTAGTTAAAAAATTATTCACGATGCTCCGTTTCTTGGGCACACCGTTCTAAAACTTTTTTTCTCACACGTTTCTTACTTATAATTTGCAATGTTTTTATTTAAAAAAATATTTCAAATTTTTTTTAAGCATGAAAAATTATATAAAAATTTCAGACGAATAAAATAAAATACTTGAAAATTTGAATGTTGTGTTTAAATAACTTTGATCATCACATCTGCAGAAGACATTATTTTTTAAAAGTAAGTAACCAATCATATTGGATACCTTATAAAGTAATTCCAATTAGACATTAAAAAATAAAACTCTGTTAATAACAGTTAAATTATTTATTAAAAGTAGTGCCAACTTCAAAAAATAACTAAATAATAAATGATTTCTCCCCATTCACTATTATTACCATGTAGCTCAAAGCTATATAGGATTGAATGGAGATTTCAATTATCTTGCACGAATCTTGTTAATGTAATTACAACTATAAGTGTAAAGATTATTTTTTGCTCTCATTACTCCGGGAATCTAATTCACGAGGAAATTTGAAACAGGTAAAATAAGCAAGTCGCTATTTTATTTCGGAATTTTTAAAGATAGGCACAGCTGTTATTCAATAAATTTTTCAAACAGAATGTAACAAAACATATGGAAAGCCGAAAAAAAAAACGCCCACTGATAGTAAGAAATATAATAAGGACAAAAAATGAATGGAAAAAAATCTTTATTATTAAAAATTCTGAGAAAAATTTTCAAAAAGCAATAGAATAAAATCATACAGATCAACCAGAATTATAAAACAATGGGTATACTACTCACTTTGGTAATGGAATGAGTTATACAGACGTAAAAAGATTCCTGGCATTTCACTAACTGTAATACTATTTTGGGTAACAATTTCTCCTAGAGATTTGGTGTCATGGGTGCCTCGTAGGTGATGTTAGATGTTCCCAGAGATAAAAAAATCTAGACAGGACATCAGGTGGCCAATCCTTCTGGTCAGACGAACAATAGAGAGATTTGATGGATTGCATACAGACATTGCATTATATTGCTCATCTTACCTTAAATTATTTTAATTTCATACAAAACTCTGACAAGAGTTCAGCTCCACAGCACACACGTAAAAATTTCCCAAGAAATTGCAGAAATTGTGTAGAATATAATGATAGAGTTACGGTTTACGTACGTGAGACAAACGCCATTGAATGTCTTGCTAGTTTCACTCAGCAGCTGATTTCTTGCGGCTCGCCTTTAATTTCAGATCCAACAGAAGTTGCTTCGTTTCTAAAATTCTATAATTGCTCGTAGTTGTGTCCATTGTGTCATGCATATTTCTAAGTTATAAATAAAGTATAATGTCGATTTTAAGTGCTTGCAAAACTGCCTCCCTGAGCCGTGCTGGATCAGAAGATAGAGTTCTCCCAATCAGAGCGATGGTCCCGAGCTCGAATCCCAGCGATGGCTTGTCGATACGAATTCCGCAAACAACTCGCACCAACCACAGTGCTGACGTAAAATATCCCCAGTGATAGATGGATCTTGAGTTAGAGTCCCCTTGCAGTCAGGCTAAATATAGGAGGTTTCACTCCATGTCACGCAAATGCGGGTTAGTTCCATCAAAATTCCTACACGAAGGCAAATTTCCACCAATTATTGATCTAAGATTTATCTTGTCTTCTGGATTGGGTTCAAGATTACATGGCTACGCAGTTGAACATGGGTAGTCGAAATTGGGTCAACTGTTCAATAACGGTCATAAAATAAAATAATAATAATAAAAAAAAAACTTTACCTCCCTTGACATTCTGAAGGATTATCTCTGGCGAGACTGGCTATCACTTTTGCTCGTGCTGTTTAAATGTAGGAAGGTAGAATACCCAACGAGTTTCTGGTCAAAGACGTATGCTATATGATCACGTAGTTTATTAGTATCCACAAATTTTTTATTTATTTTTCTTGTTCATGAGACTCCTAAGCGTGTTACCCTAAGCGCAAGGAGCTTTTCCCCTTATGTCACGCAGCATGCTTGCTACCATATAGGTTAGACACTCCATTTTTAGAAACTCCATCGGTTTCCTACATTCTTACATTATAAACGGCACGAGATGGAGCTACAGTTCATGTCAGTCTGGTCACTCGTAACAGAGAGGGAGGTAAGGATTGACAATTTTATGTTCATTTAGAATGTAGGAAGCCTTATCTTTATTTTTGTGGTATTTTAATGGAACATCACATTAATCTGAGTGTGTTAATAGAAAACTTTTAATACTTGAGTTTTGTCTTATTTTATTTGAAATTGAATGCCTAAAATATCCTCTATGCGTAACCCGATCCCAAAATACTCCCGTTTAAATTTATTTTTAGCAAGTAGTAAAAAGCAAAACAAAACTATTAGTTCTTAAAATGATGTAATCGTCAAAATTCCCTAACAAGCATTATTTTGTTTACTATTTACAAATTAAATCACATGAAAATAATTAACATTTTACTAAGATTAGAAAATCAACATTAAAAATAGCGAAGCAAGTGAAAATATCTTAATATAACCCTTTTAAAAAGAATGAAATTTGTAATTGTCTCGCATCAAAAAAACTGTGTTCACAAGTTAATCAATTCTAAATTGAAGATTTACTTTTAATTCATTTTATTTTACCCTAATTAATCTTGCAAAAAATCTTGACATTAAAAAAAGTGTATTCACAGTTTTTCAGAAAATACTTCTAATTTATTGTTGCTGATGTTTCAGAAAATAATTACTCTACCTAAATAAATTGGCTAACAAGTTTTAATTAATTTTTTTCTTTAAATGTATTCTTTTGTCAATACTGTAAAAGAAATGACAATTGAAATGTGTTAAAAAGTTAAAAGTAATTAAAATAAAAATATAAGAAAATGACGAAAAACAAATAAAAAAATGTTTATTAATAAAATGTTTTTGGAATTAATTAAATCAGTTATTGATCGTCACTGATAATGATGTTTTATATAATTTTTAATCATTTAAAATTGCATTAATTACTGTTACTAAAGTCTTGAATTTTCTACATGAGAATTGAAACATGCATATGAATGTCAATTTTACAATTTCGATAAAATGTAATTTTCTGAAATCCCATGACATTTTTGTTTTATTTTATTAAAAAGTATATTCTTAATAAGGTATGGAATATAGAACATCTTTGTTTTAGACCACATTTTAGACCAACTGAAACAATTTCAATACTTGTTACTAATACTTGTTAATCACGCGGTTATCAAGCCTATTGATTGACTTTAACCGAAAAAATTTAAAAGCCATGCTTCAAAATTGCACAAAATTTATCAATTAAATGAAAATTAAAAACAACAAATATTATAATTATTTTAAAATCTTATAAAATTTTAGACAAATCGTTTTAATAATGAAATTATTGTCGAAAATTAGTGCAAGACGGATAATCATTTAAACCCTTTTTATTGACGCTACATAATGAACACCATTAGTTCTCAACGTTGTTTTAGTACTCTTAGTCTACTAATTTAAACAAAATACACCAATTATATTTTTTAGTTTAGTTTTGAATATCTTTGAGAACATAACAATAGCTGCATAAAACACGCACGAATAAAACAAAATTGATAAAATTATCGTACTCTAATTTACTGGTAAAAATACCATTTATGTAGTAATGGTTTAACGAACATTCTTGTTTTCAAAATTATAGCTCATATTATCACACAGTTAGTAAAAAATACAAAATTCAAAATTAACTTCAACTGGTTTCTATGCCATGCTGCAAGGCATCATGATAAAATTACCATATTTATCATATTTTATCATACATTATAAAACCATATTTTATTGTTAATTTTACCGAAATCATTACGAAAAGACTTCGGTAAAAATTATCGATCTTTTAGAGCCAGAAGCACAATAATTTTTACTACATTCTGGTAGTTTTGACCATTTTTAAATAAGAGTAGAAAAAAATATTAAAACTGAATGCGACGTTTTTAATAAAAACTAAAAATAAGTTATTTTTGTTTCAATTAAACGCACGCCGCAGTGATTTAATAATTATTACCTTTTTTCATATTATTTATACAAATAAATAGTCAGAAAAATGGGGCGTAGCATAAAATTCAGTTTATTTAAAAAAAAATATGAGAGAATAAACTTGCTTATAAACACTTTAAAAATGTAAGATATAAAAAAAGTAATTGTACAATAATATAAAATTGACAACATGATTTGTTGCTGAAAAGTTATTTAGTTCGTGAGATACATTCTTAGCTCTCCTTGGAATCAAAATAAGAAAAAAATATCAAAAAAAAGTTATTTTTAACTGTAATCATTATTTGATTCTGTCTCAATACTTCAGTAAAAACAATATTCCTTTTTTAAAAAAAAGTATTTGTAAGTTTTTCTCTTGAAAAAATTCTGATTCAGCAATTTTTCATCGAGATACTTTTTTTTCTCTACTGTTTTTTTTTTCAAAAAAAAAAATCAACTTGATCATATGAAATCAAAATTTTATGGTGACTTAGATATTAGAAACGAGATTTATGTTGTATTTTCTTTCACAAATGAAAAAAGGAAAACTAATTTTTCAAGTATTAATACTATTGAAAAAAAAGAAAGTTCTTTTTTATAACTGTTTGTAAAAAGACTTTATTAGTTTTGTATTTTTTTGTTTAAAACTTTTAATAATTCGAATTCAAATATTCAAAAGGATTATAAGTATGCTTTTTTATGAAATTTAAATTGATAAAAGATTAAAAAAAAAATTTAAACATATTTTTTTTATTTATTATTGTATTTCAGTCAATATTTTTTATGGAAGGCGACAAGCCTAATGTTACATTAAGATTTCAGCTTACTTACCTCAGTCTTTTTTTCGTTATCAATAAGGAAATAACTCATTTTTTATGCTTAACGTAATAAAATTGTAATTATTTTGCACTTTTATAAGTTTCTGGAAAAAACAAATTGATTAAATAACAACTTATTTAGTTGATATCATACCTCATTCAAACAAAACAGTCAAATAACCATAAGTAAGATGGTATTCAAACAATCAATTATTAGAAAAAAATTTTTTAATCTGTTTTTGCCCAATATGGTTAAAAAACTAGAATTTTATTGCACCAAATAGCTTGATCTAATAAATTCATTTAGTTCCTTACACCTGCGTACATGGTATAGCCGTGTAGGCTAATCTGTCAATCTCATGACCAACAAAATGGGGTTTGAATTCCAACGTTGATATCAGAATATTTACAGCATTCTCTTCAACACATGAAAAGTTTCTAGTATCCAGCACTCCCCAATTTGTGACCCTGGACAATTAGAATGCGACACTCTCACTCACGCATAGATAGAAACACCATAAAGCTGCTTAATTGCACAATCATATAAGCTGCTCAATAATATAAGTCTAGTATTTCCCACTTCTTACAATAAATAAAACAACGAGATAAACCAATTAAACTACATTCTACGGTTCATTTAATAAACACAATCGATATCCAAAGCAATCTATTGCCAATAAAAAGCATACCTCCAATGTAAAGAAACATTTCTTTTTTATGGCTTTGAAATCATGCTAGTTGTAAATGGTTAAAAAGCCGTGTAGCTTTGTATTTGTGTTTTTTATCCATTCTAGCTTTAAAAGGTTTCAAAACCATAAAGATAAAAAGTTTTTTTTTATCGGTTAATTAGATGGACAGATTGCTGTCGGTTATTTTACCGTAATTTTAGAATAAAAATTCTAAAAGTGTGTAGTTTATTCGTCATATAGTAGGAAAGAAATGTTTTTATCGTTAATAAAGTATGTTATGAGGTCAGGTTTTGTAGTCACATTAAACAATACTTTTTAGGCAATAATATGGAATTTTTGTAATTGTTGCGAATTTTGAAAAATTGTTCAAGATGTTTAAAGTAAATTGATTTCATAATTAGGCAACGCTTTTTATGACAAATCATAAAATAATTTTTGAATGTTAATATAAGAAAACCCATAATTCTACTGAAAATTAAGGGCATTATTAATTGAATTTTTTTAACACCAAAGTTTATTAAAATTTGTAAAAATTATGGCTACGCTAGGACAGCTTGGTTATTGGGAACTTGGGCTCGCATTCATGAGATGGTGAGTTCGAATCCCGACAGGCAAAAAATCCCCATGTATCATAGTGATTGGTGCATGTTAAATTTGGTGGGGTCATTAAGTTCTCCAAGTTTTCATAACAAATCAATACCTCTGATAGTACTGAAATGGAGATTGATCGTTCTCCGGTTTAGGTCCTAATTAAGATCTGTGGATGAATGAATGGAGTATGGTTGGTCCTCTCTTTAAAACAGGTTGTGACGTGTGTGTAGTTGAAGTCGTGTTTCTTGGCTATATATGGCGCTACAGAAGAAGAAGAAACGTATCCTCAAAAAATTCACTTGTCTTCAAAAACGTATGCTGATATTGTTAAGTGGTATTACAGCAACAACAGAAAACAATTCGAAAATTTAGAATTTTCATAAAAATAAACTTCTCACAAAATGAGCATTTTTTTTTAAATTTGAAAATTTTCTGCGTGTTTGACCTATTTATCCACTTTCACCAATTTCTACACAGTAAACATGTTCATGTAATAAATAATTTGTAAATAAATATTTTTAATACCAAATAAATATATTGTAAATAAATATGATCATTTTGGCATTAAAACAATGAAAAAAAATTTTCAGCAATAAATTATTTTTTATTATAAAATTTTGTCTGTTGTATTAGTAATGTAATCAAAAGGTTAAGTAGTTATTGTTTTTAGTTACTATGTTTTGTTACTACATTTTAAGTAAAAAAAAATTAAAAATTCTTCGCATATTTAGCTTTAATTTATTCAAAAATTGAAACTAATTACTTTAACCAAAATATTAAATACAGCTATCATTTGAGTAATGTACATTAATACATCTCTAATTAATACATTTTGATTTCATATAAAACTGACAGGATTGATTAAATAGAAATTAAGTAGCACAACCATATGAGAAAAATTTATTTAAATTTTTACATTATTCGAAATAGTAGAACTTTATAATTATTCAAATAGAAAAATCACAATACGAAAGACCACTTCGAAATTACGGTAAAAATTCCGGCAAACTCAAGGTAAAATCCATTTTTACCGAATCATGTTACGGAACAAAATATATGTATAACATACTTTTTAAACAATTATCACTAAAATACTTTAATTTAATAAACATTACTGTAAAAGGTACGTTATAATTTTTTATGGTGAATATTGATTTAACTCATAACTCAGAAATTGTGCACACTATTGCAACATTAGTTCTTCCCAATGCACTTGTTTCGTTTAAAGTCATAGCGATTTCCTAGTAAATGACATCGTTTCCAACCCAAACCTACCTGTTGCAAAGAAACATGTTTTGACCAGATGGCTTGCCTTTTGGGTCCCCACTATCCCTTTTCAATTTTGTATTTTTTTTCATATTATTTTTATTTCCATAAATTTTTAGCAACTGTGCTATTTCTTATTTCTTACCTGTTCTGTATTAACCCGAGTTAACTCGGTTAGGTAAATATTGCAAATATTTATTATCCCTAGAAAACTCCGGATTAGCAGAATTTGTACATTTTGTTTCATCGTGTTTTTACTCGGCCGGTGGCAAAAAAAAAAATAAATAAATAAATAAATAAATAAAAATAATTACAATAATAATGCTACGATTGGAGGCTTGCCAGGTTTTGTTTGAGGGCTTTGCTGTTGGATTGTTGGGCTACACGCGTGTTTTGTGTGATTGTATATACGATGATTGAAAAAGAGTAATATATGGCGTATTGAAAGTATAACATTGTGTTGTCCCTTGTTTTAAAAACTATCATAAAAAGACAAATATTTAACATTTTTCATTCGCTTGAGATTACTCGGGATAATGAACTGATGTGGAATTAAATGTTTTTTTGCACAGGAAAAATTAACATTTTAATTTAACTTGTGTTTGTTTTAGTTCCTTGTATTTATTCATAGAATAAAAAATATGCTGATTTTTTTCATATTTTTTTTCTTGAAAAAAAATTATAAGGGAAGCTGCTAACGTTTTCTTTGTTCCGAGAATGAGCACCTTATTCGAGATCTTGAAATGTGTTACAAAAGCATTTCAATTATAAAGCAAAATAAGTACTTATTGAAAGTAATTTACGACACTATTCTGTTAAATTTAAGGAATTTCTTTTTTAAGAACAATATTAACGTCTATTGTTAAAATTTTTTTTACTTTTGTCATATTTTAGAATCAGAAAAGATTTACATTTTTTTCTAAAATATGTTGAGCAAAATCAGATAAATATTAGAGTTTCATAAAATACATTTAAGTCCTGATAGTTAAGTTGAATGTGTAAAATGTACATTTTAATCTGAAAATAATGATCGTTGATTGCCCTTAATTTGTATAAATGTATGATCGAAAAAGCCTATTTAATTATTTCGAAAATTGCATAATAGTTTACTTTCCTACTTTGATTTTTTCTCAAACAGAAACTTCGATTTCTTCAATTCTAAGAAATAGAAAGCTTATTTTGTCTACTATGCAAGAAAATATTGCTCCCATTTCAGCTCTTTACCCAATTGCCAGGATTACGTTAATTGCACATTTCTGCTATGTTAGGAAAGAAAAAAATATTGCTTTCTGTCAGGAAACATTGGCTTTCTTATTTAGCTGGTAGAAAGCAGATAAGAAAACAACTTTTATTATTTTCGATTTCTACACTTGTATCAAGCCCTATCAATTTTAGCCATCTTGTTTTTAAAACAAATACTCACTGCTTTTAGAAACTTTTTCTTATTATGTATGCGCAACGTTTACCACGTCAGGCTCATTTTAAAAGTTTTTAAGGAATCAAAAAACGAAACTAAAAATCAGAATGCTTCATGATTATTATCTTAAAATAGAGATTTATTTATTAATTATCATTATATTTTAAAAAAGAGCATTAATAAATTTGTTCTATTTGCCAGGATAAATTATATACTTTCTACTCGGCAATAAGGCAATTTCGCACGTTTATAAAACGAACAATTCGTGCGTTTAAGTACGAGTTTCATTAGTATTTTGTAATGAATTCACAAAAAAATATTACAGAAAAAAAATCATTTATTCATACTTCCCTTGGGCTTCTTGATTTATTATACCAAAATAAAATGCGCCATGAAAATACATTTCGAGATTATTTAAATATTCTTCTATATGGGATTAATTATTTACAGTGCGATATGCAATACAGTTATGATATATTTTAGTATTCCCATAAAATACTGAACTTTAATTATTTACAATAAGATATGTAATACATTTATGAGATTGTTTTAGTATTCCGAATACATTGGTTAAATTACTTACAGTGTTGTATGTAACTCATTTATAAAAATTTTAGCATTGCAATAAAATAGGTTTAAGTATTTACAAAGCAGATCTTGTAATATATTTATGATATTCTTTTAGTTTTCAGATGAAATCGGTCTAAATATTTATCTTGCAGTATGTTATACGATCACGAGATTGTTTTAATATTCTGATTAAAAAGGCTAAATCATTTACAATGTAAGTAAAACTCTTATGAGCCGTTTTAGTATTTCTATAAAGTAGGTAGACTTATTAAAATTCTTGAAATATATTTATTGTAAAATTAATTCAATGAAGTTTGATGCAGATATAATTTGTGGTATAAAAAAGGATAAACATTTTCCGACAATATGAGTTCCTTTCACGAATTTAATAAAATAAACAAGAATTTCCCACTCTGAGAATAAAAGCATGGTCAAAGCGACCATAATAAGAGAAAATTTGCCGTGTTTTTGGCTCTACGTGAACACTAAGAACCTGTTGTTGTTACTAATACCACTTACCAATTTCAGCAAACCTTCTAACATGAAGCAAACTTTTAAGTCAGAGGGTGCGTTTCTTGTTTTTAGTCGCACCATCTATGGCCAAGAACACGAGATACACACGTCACAACCCGTTTTACAGGGAGGACCCAATCATACTCCATTCATTCATCCGAAGATCGTAATTTTGAAATGAACCAGAGAACGATCAATCTCCAGTTCAGTAGCCTTATAGGTATTAATTTATTATGGGAACTTAAAGTATATTGTGACCCCGAAAGATTTAACGTGCAAGAGTCAACATTTATTACACAGGGATTAAACACGGGGATATAATTCTTCGGCCAACTGGATTCAAACTGTCCTATCAGCTAGGTTATAACGGCCTCCGAACCAATAAAAAAATACCGAAAAACATTGGTAATGTTTTTGGTAAAATTAACAATAAAATATGAATTTTATATTATGTGATAAAGTTTAATAAATGTGGTAAAAATTAGTAACTTTATCTACATAACTTGGAGCATGACTTAAAAACCACTTAATCGTTTAAATTTACATTTTAGTTTTGTAATTTTTACTTCATGTGTGGTAATAAGAGCTATAATTTAGAAAACCGGAATTTCCGGTAAATTGTTACTACATAAATGAAAAAAAGTAAAAACGAATGGCTTAAATATGAGATATTTTGGTTTATTAACCAGAATTAAAGTATTTTTTTACCCAAAAAGTCATTACTTAGAAAAATCAACCATTATTTATTTCAGAATATTTTTCTCCGTGCAATGCTTGGGTTGAACAAATAGTGTTAATTATGTATTTTTTTTTCAAAATTTTGCTTTATTTTTATTTTTTACCATTTATTTTATCGATGTAATATAATTTAGATTCCTTTTAATTATGAAACTCAAAATTAAAAGTTGTTTAATTTGGTCACCGTTGGGAATTGAATCTTTTTTATAGAACAACATTTTCTACAAACATTTACAATACAAGAACTGGTCATAACAATATTTAATAAATCGACGAAGATTTATTTTTTACGCAGATACGTTTTTTTTGGATTTTTTCTCTGGCATTGTATTAAGACACATGGCAGAAATATTTATTGCAGCATAAGGTCATTTACAAGAAGGGAAACGGAAAGCGAAACATCATGATGTGCTTTTTTTCATATTTTCTTTTTATAGATATACGTCCTACTATCTGGAGTATCAAGAAAGAAATATTGTATGCAAGAAATTTATTTATTTGCAAAAAACAACGTGGCGTTATTACCTTATTGTTACTTAAGATACAGAAGTAATAGTTCAGTTTTCTGTTAAAAGAGAATACAGAATAGTAAAATGAAAATAAAATAAAAGCATTAAAATAAAATAAAATAACAAAATAAAAAAAGATAAAAAATATCAGTAAAAATCCGGGGGGAAAAGATATATTCTCATCACAAGATCACACGATTATATCCACAAAAAGGAATTTTTTTATATCAATAAATATATTATCTACATTAATTAAGTAACATGCTTACCAATGATAGTATCACATTTTTATGGTTCTTTTAGACAAATAAATATCTTTACTTCATTACCTTTGCTTTCCAGCCCACAGCTTATTTCTTTTATTTGAAAATGTATATATTACCTAAATTAATTAAGCATCATGGGCGTCAATTATAAAAAGGCGATTTTTTTAGTTTCTCCTAAACAAATTAGTATCACATTTCTATTAGTTTTGCCTTTAAATACATAAATAAAATTTTTAGTAACGTTTAAAAAGAAATATTATAAATAAAAAAAAAGCACGTGGCAAGACAATTTTATATGTATAAATTTGGTGACGTAAAATATGCTTGCTACCACGTACATAACGTACTATTGTTCTGACATAGCGAGTTTAAAATAATTAAATATTTAAATAGGTGTAATAATTTATTTTTTTATCAAATAGAGCTATAAGCTAGAAATTATTACAGGTGCTATGTTTAAAATATCTGAATAACTGAATCATCTACAGTTAAATTTAAAACAATGGCTAACGCTTAATCACTCAGAAAATTTTATTTTGTTTTTCGCCCATCCCGCTCGTGCTTCAATCAATCTGCATGTCATCGATTTCTGTTGGTTGGTTATATATATCGTGTGAGCTGATGAAAAGATTATATCTTTTTTTCCCGGATTTTTATTGCTATTATTTTTCTTCTTCTCTTTTTTCATTGTTCTGCAATTTTTTTCCGTGTTTTCTTTGAATTTTGAAGATATATATATATATATATATATATATATATATATATATATATATATATATATATATAAATACTTTTGCCTTCCAACTGCGGTCTGCGTGGCTCAACAATACTCGACCATGACTGCCTGCCACCCTTTAATATATATATATATATATATATATATATATATATATATATATGTATATAATCTTTCCTTTTTGCTAATCCAAAATTTCATAAAACCATGACGTAAATAGTAACATGAAAAAAATCGGCATTTACTTTGAAAATATTCTTAAAAAGTATACTATAAAATTTTTACGCATACGAATTTAAATTTAATTGTTGAGTGTAATAAACAGTTTATTTTTTTTTACCATTATTACTACATAGTTTTTTTCGTAAGAGTGTAATGGGCTCTGGTTTATGAACAGCCACCCCCGATGATTGCAGGTAATTCAAATAGACTTTATTGTTACGAAAGACTATATGAATGAAGAATTAAGTCTATAAACGACTTTCTATCCATGTATGCAGGCTCTGACTTATAAACAGTGACCCTGTGAGATACAATAATACTAATCAAAAGGTTTATTCCTAATTTGCGTTTGTAATTTAAACTCTACAACGATTACCAATTTCAATTTTTTTTTTTGAAATGTAATTTTAATTTTGCAATAATTTTTTTATTTTTTTTAATTTATTAACTGTTTTTCCTATTAAGGGTTTTGTTATTTTATAAATTTAAAGGGTTAAAAATTTTCAAACTACTTTTTTAAGGTGTTTATTTCAAGGATAACAGCACTGAAATCTAATTTGCTTCATATTTTTTCGACCAAATATATTTTAAAAATTATTTTGTACGATTTAAGCTATAAGCGCTGTATTTTAGTGTTTTAGTCTTAACGAATATTTGTTAACTGTTAGATTAGTATATTTATTTTCATGGCATTCTAATTTTTCCTCCACGTCGGTAAGTTCGTTTTCTGCTTTTTTTTTTATCATTTTCAATTACATTTTTATTTTTTAGTTATATCGACGCATTATAAAGTGTAATTTTCTCTTAGGATAACTATTCTTTATTAAAAAATATCGCATTTCTTTATCGCATTTTTTTAATATATTAAAAATGGCTTTAAGTGGAAAAATATATTAGTTATCTGTTTGTTGGAAGGAATTATTATAATGTAAGCCAGTTTGTGTTAGAACAGAAAATCTCTTAAGCTGCCAATGTAATGTAAATAAACAATTCATTAAAAGTTCATAACTTATAAATTAAAAAAAAATATTTTCTAATATTGTTTGTTTAGAAATTTAAACACATTTTTTTTTTAATATTTTAAATCCTTGATGGTTTACTCAAAAATTTTTAATAAGTCAAATAAACATTCTTTTAAAACAAATATGTATTATTTCAGCGAATTTTAAAGAAAATAGCCTCATTAAATTGTAAAAACTATGACGGGTGGAAATATTTTAATATCGCCAGTTTAGCGCCAAATGGACGAATAAAGACTAACTAAAGCATATATAGGATAACTATTAACCAAAACCCGTTAATAGTAATAGAAATAACTAAGATATTTGTTTTTATTTTTGAGAGGAAAAAAACTTTTGACCTTGCTAAATCATTAAGACATTTTAAATTGTAATAATAGTTTTATTTAAAAAATATATTTTCGCTAATTTAATAAGAAATATCCATATTGAGCTATAAAATCCATGAAAATGGCTATATTTTAATATCATCAATTTTCTAGAATGTTGGAATTAGTTATGATAAAATAACATTTAGACATTTAAACTATACAAAGAATAGTTCTTTTTAAAAATATATTTTAGCTAATTTAATAAAAAATATCCATATTGAGTAGTAAAATCTATGAAAAAGGCTATACTTTAATATCATCATTTTTCTAGAATGTTAGAATTAATTATGGTAAAATAACCGGAGCAGACTGTCTATCCAATTAAGCATTAAACACTGAAAAAAGAAACCGTGAAGAGTGGAACTTTTCTAATAACACCAATTTTCTTTGGACTAACGAATCAGCACTAAATTAAATACACTATTGATAACTATCAATCAAAATACTATTAACATAGTAACAAAACTAATACCGAAAAAACCGCTGAAAGGAAAATAGAATTAAGAAAAAACTCATCGAAAATTGTAAATTACTCACAGCTTATAATCATTTTTAATTACTAAACAAATTTGCAAGTTTTAAGCAGAAAATGTAACATAATTGAAAAAAACATTAAAATGAATTTGTTTTAATTATTCGTAAAATTCAAAGAACTTTGTTTTATGAATTACAGTGACCATTTATTTCCGATAACTTTTCAAACAAATAAAATTAATTTAGTTATGAATTAAGTGATTCGTGGAATTATTTTTTATATATAAACTTACCATGCATAATATACATAGAAAATATTATAATAATTATTTTACTTTAACCAATTTGTCAAAATGAAGTAAAAATGATTTAACAAAATGTATCATACTATTAACTTTTTACACTTTTCTCAATGAAAATTAACTAGCTTTTAAATGAGAATTCAGTCATTTGTATTATTTTTTTGAACACCATTAGTGAAAGTTCAATTTTATAAAAGTCTTGTTTTTTTTATTTTATTACAAATACAAAACATTTTATACTCCAAATCATTATTCGTTAAATCTTGTTCATCAAAGGAGTAATTAGAATCCCTAGGGGGCAATAAAATATTTGCAATTAAAGTTCGTTGCGTTGTTAATTGGAGAATTACGAGAATGATTTCTTCGTTCAAAAAGATGCTTGTTCACGAATATATAAATCATGTTTATTTTTTATTTCCCGTTTTGATTTTAAAAGATATTCAGAAACTTAAAAAAATCAATATTTTTGATACTTACAGAAACTTTTTATTCTAAATTAAATATTTTATACTGTAAGTAATTTTTAATTTTACTGATTAATGGATGCAAATAAAAGGAAAAGAGTAAAAATGATTTAAGTTTCCTCCATGTCTGCTCTCTGCTTTCAAAATTTACAAAAAAATAATTTTCAGGCATTTGAAATCAAGCATTTAGTTGAAACAAAATTATTTTAAGAAATTAAAGGAAATGAAACGAGTAAAGTAAACATTTTTTTGTCAATAATCTATTGCAATCTATTGCTTTTTTTATGAAACAGTTTTAGGATTCAATGAAAATTTGATAAACAATCGAAAATCCAGAATAACGCATAATTTAAAATTTTAAATTAAACTAATTTTTAAAATTCCTAAAACTTTTTAAATCTTCCTCTCTGACCACGAAACTAACAGGTAATCTTGTTACTTCTAAATTAGCAGTTCCTGTTTCTGCATGTAAATAATTTTACGTCAATGGTATTATTATTGAAAAAAAAAAGTTAAAAGTGTTAAAATTTCCCCAAGAGTTTTAAATTTATATTTGTAAAAATATTACTTTTATGGCTTTTTTTAGCTTGCATTTAGAATTATATTTTAGACATTTTTGGCGTTTTTAAAAGAAAAATAATTTTAACTATTATGTTCAATCTAAAGGTTTATAAATATGCTTATATAGTTAAAAAATGGTTACATATTTATATCCATCTGTCTGTTTATTTATAGTTTTATATTTTAAGGAATTCTTTTAACAGTTGATACAATGAATGAATCAATGATGTAGTTTAGATCTCAAATTTCCATACCTTTTAACTAAAGTTTTTGTTTTGCTTTCAAACAATTTTTATGTCTTTTTCAGCTCCCTGTATACGTTATGGTTGATTTATTAGAAGCGCATTGCTTTAAATTTCATTGGATATTAAAAATAATAATAATAATTTTACTAAAAAGCGTGGCTCATTGTAACATTTATCCCTTCTATTTATATATACTTAAAAATCTATATAAACTCTAAGAATTTATGCATTCGTAATTCAATCGAAATTGGAATTAAAGGTGAGATTTCATTGCGAAATGCCCATAATTGGACATATTGCGCAAAACGAAGCCATCTTACTTTGCTTAAGTCAACAGATTATAAAAACATGTATTAAAACTTATAAAAAAATTTTCCAGACTATGATTATTCTTTTCCACCTAAAGGTTAATATAATTATGCATTAAATATAATTATGCACATCTATTCATTCATTAATATTTTAAGGAATTCTTTTACTAGTTTAATGTAAAGAATGAATAAATGAATAATGCATATTGGAACTTGAATCACCATACCTTTTAACTAAAACTTTTTCTTTTGAAGTTTTTTTATTTCTATTACAGCACCTTATGGTTGTTTATTAGCAACAGGCCGCTTTAAAGTTCATTTAATATTTAAGAATTAAAAATAATAATAATTTTTTTTATGAATATGAACTAGTTTACCATTCACCCCGTCAATTTATATTTGTTTAATAATCTATATAAACTTTAACGTTTTATTTATTCACAGTTCAAATTACTAGTTTATAAAATTCTAATACTTTTTAATGATATAAATCTTTATAATTATATTTGTAAAATTTTAAAGTATAATCATTTGGATAAATTCATGATTGTTTTTCAAGTTTGACATTAATACAGATAAATAAAGAAACGTGTACTATTAAGCATTCATGTCACCAAATTAGGGTAAAAAGAATCGACACTTTTTACCATAAAATCCATTTTTACCAGAACATGTTACGGAAAAAATATTGATGTATTGTAATTTTTGCTATAATAACAGTGAAATTACTGAAGCACTATAATTAAATAAATATTACAATAAACATTACAATATAATATTTTATGATAAAATGGATTTTCCGTAAGATTCATTCAAAGTGCCGGTACTTTATACCGTAATTTGATCCAGAATTTTTTTAGTGTATAGTTCTCAGCTTATTGTTAGGATTTTTTCCTCTAGTAGCATTTTAAGTACCATAGTTGCTTCTACAATATATGAATTGAATGTATTGAGGTTCCACAATATTTGAATTGAATTTATTGATGTTCTACAATATATGATTGATTCTTCAATACACGAGCTTTTATAACCGTCGTTGAACAGCCGACCCAACTTAATGGGTTTACGGCTACTAATGTTCAACTCCGTAGCCTTGTAATTTTGAACCCAATCCAGAAGACAAGGGAACTCCTGGATCGAGTATTGGGAGAAATATGCCTTCGGAGGACTTTTTGATGGAGCTAACCCGCATTTGCGTTACATGGGGAGGAAGACCACGAGAACCTCCCACGGTTAGCCTGACGGCAAGGGGACTCTAACCCATGATCCGTCTACCACTGAGGATATTTCACGTCAGCACTGTGGTCAGTGCAAGCCGGATGCGGAATTCGTATCGATTGGGATTCGAACCCGGTTCGCCTCATCGGAAGGCGAACACTCTATCCCCTGAGCCATCGCGGCTCCAATACACGAGCTTAAAATGAATTGAATATAGGATTTAACGCAGCGTTTCTCAACCTTTCAGTATTCGCGGGCCAGTTTTCTATCATAATTTTCATCGCGCCCCCCACTTACAGTAAAATGTATACAACAATACAACAACAATGTATCGTATATGGAGTATTATGGATTCTGTCTTTGAATTATTTTTAACTCAACTATTTTTACTCATTATTTCTTATTATTATTGCAATAGAGATTGTAAAAACTATGTTTGGAGATAATTTTTCAAAACAATTGCAGTCCATACCTCTTTCAAATGATACTGTTGCTAGGAGAATTGGTGATATAGCTGAAGATCTGTAGTGTCAGATTTTCTCGAAGTTGCGTGACAAATTGTTTTCAATACAGCTTGATAACAGGCAGCAGATACAGCAACATATATTAGTAAAGCTGCTCATTTAATTGCCTAAGTTCGATTTTGTGATAATATGTCAGTAGTAGAACTACTCAAAACAACAGCACTCGCATTATTTGCTATATTAAATGATTTTATGAATAAGGCAAACATAGAATGCAAAAATTGCGTCGGAATATGAACCGATGGTGCTCGTTCAATGTCCAGAAGATTCGAAAGTATACAAGCACTTGTAAAACAAAAATGGCCTCGATGCGTCTGGACACATTGTATGGTTCACAGAGAAGCTTTGGCTTCAAAATAAATGAGTCCTGGTTTAAATATTGAGTTAACTATACGGTTGTAACCGTAGTAAATTATATAAAAATGAGACCCCTGAGATCGAGAACCCAGTACATTCAGCTTTACTATTTAATTGCGAAGCAAGATGATTATCACGTGAGAAATTTTTGCAACGTGTTTATGAATTCAGAGAAGAAATCGCCATTTTCCTAGAAGATAACCGACCGGAAGCCGAGAATTTCCGCGATTGTTTGTTTGTGATGAAATTGAGCTACTTGGCCGTAATATTCGAGAAATTAAATAACTTGAATCTTTAACTCCAAGGGGCAAATACACATATGTTGTATACAAGTGATAAAGTTAAAGCTTATTGTAGAAAATTGAAATTATGGAGCAGAAATTTAAAGCAAAAAAACCTAACAATGTTTGCAAATGTGGATGATTGTAAGAAAACTTATAAGGCTAAAGAAGAACATATAAAAGCTGTTTTTGTAACCATTGAAAATCATTTAGCCATGCTGGCAAAGAATTTTAAAAAGTATTTTCTTGCTGACGACCAGCTGATAGCAAGTTACGAGTGGGTTAGGCATTCATTTCATAAGTCTCCCGAAGGATTTTCAATTGATGAGGAAGAAAAATTCGTAGACTTCACGACAAGTGGCGAAACCAAACGACAATTTAGTAATATATCACTATTTGAATTTTGGGCAGAAATAAAGGATGATTTTTCTACACTAAAAGCAAGGGCATTTCGTATTCTATTACCATTTTCAACATCCTACTTTTGTAAAACTATATTTCCTGTTGTGGCTTCTTTGAAGACAAAATATAGATCCTGACTAAATATAGAAACAGAACTGAGAGTGGCTATTTCTAATATTAAGCCTTCCTACGAAAAGCTTTGCTCTGCTAAACGGGCTTTAGGAAGTCACTAATAATTATTAAATTTGTTTCTAATTTAATATGTTTTGAGTTTTGATTAAGTAAGGTGGGTGAGCCTAAGGTGGCCAGTGCTCCTAACGTAGCCCTACCCCCAAAAGTAGAATTATTTTTATTTTGAATCTCAAGGTGGCCCTGCTGCATTGTAAATCTTGTATCTGAGGTGCAAGTGGCTGATTTGGAAGAGATTTTCTTCAATAGCCTCCATTGTATGAAGTGATTTAATTTTTTGTAGTTGTCATTCTAATTTCCGGGTAAGAAGATATTGTAATTTATATGCGTTTAAGTTCTTAGAACTTTGAGTTATGATATGTTTTCTGAAAGTTTATTTCTTTGTCTTTAACCACATTACTTTAATTTGAATTAATCAATCAGATTAATAGTTTCAAGTCATGCAAATGGTGACCATATGCATGTTTCCAAGGTGGTCCGACACCTGTGTCACTTTGGAGACGCGTGGGCTACCTTCAGAAGCAAACGTGAAATCTAGAAAAGAATTAATTATAAATCAGAACGAAGTTTATTATTTCTCAAAAAGGAATGATTTAATTGAATACCAATAGATTTATTTTCTTTTAAGCAAATGTGGAACTTAGGTATTTTTAAAATTTTTATAATATTTTGACGTTGTCTGCACTCTAGTAGAGTTTGTGATATTTTGTTTCAAGTTTTTTATTTTGTTTGAATATAAAGTAATTTTTCAGGTATTTTTCGGTATTTTAATGGTAGTTATGAGTGTTTTTGTGGTAAATTCTGGTATTTTCTAGTAAATTTGGGTATTTTTATACTAGTTATGGGTTAGGTTAGTTAACTCTAGTATGTTTATTTAAATCTTAGTTATGGTTAGTTAACCCTTTCGAAAGATCTAACTCAGTATATCTTGCTTTATTCTAATGAGTTAACTCAAAAGAATCGCTAGTGACGTCGCACAAGAACTATCAATGTAAATGATATATAAACAAATTATGCACTCTAAAAACAAATACCTTTTTTAAAGTCCAAAAACTTGGCCCTACAAGCAAAGTGCCTTTTTAAAAGACGTTTGCCAGTTCAAGTGTCTTTTCTAAAGACAATATGAGTAAGTGAAAAAGTGGTTTCAACATATGGAACCTTAGGCGCAGAAGCTACAATTTTGAAGTTGTATTACAAAATAAATGAAATTTTATTTTACAATTAAAAGTATACGTGATATGTGTTTGAGATAGTTGTAAGATGTTACAAAAACGAAAAAAAAATTCAGTCACACAGACTTAACCAGAAAATTAGGAAAAATCCTCAAAGCAAAGCCACCTTTGGTTCCCCACCAAAGTTTTGATTTAATAAGTTGTTTTACTTTAATAAGTTATTAAATATGTCGAAATGTATTTAGTTTTCTACGATTATATGCGCTTTACTTTCATCCAGTTAATAAATTGTTTTTAAATAATATTTTCTCTTGAATATTCTCGCGCCACCCCTTCAGTGTGCTCGCGCCCCCCTAGGGGGGCGCGCCCCACAGGTTGAGAATCGCTGATTTAACGGCTGAATTTCCGTAAAAGGACGCATTACGCCGAACGAAAACCATTCACTTTGTTTCAGCTTACAAATTATGAAAATGAGTATTAAAATTATTAAAATTTTATTACACTTCTTTCCTAATTTTGAAAATACTGCGAGCTATCTTGGAATCTTCGTAAATAAGTTCTTTTTTTCTGCAATCCCAAATATGCAAACCACTTTGCATTAATATATTTATTATTGGTTCCACAATACGTGAATTATGTGAAATGGATTGAATATGGGATTTAATATCTAATTTTACAGAAAAGGACATTCAAACGGAAACATATAATTTTGTTTCAGCTAAAAAATTATGAAAATGCATATTAAAATTATTAAAATTTTATAACACTTCTTTCCTTATTATAAAAATGTTGCAAGCTATCACGTAATCTAATTAAATCTACGTAAATAGTTTCTTCGTTTGCATCTCAAATATGCAAACAACTTTGCGTCAATGATATTTATATTTTTATTTTTCACGATCAAATCATTTTTAGATGCGAAGGGAGTGAAGAAGTTTAGTGTCTTCATCAACCACTCTCCACGGTATTTGGTTTTAATTAAAAATAAGATAGATAATCTCTTCGAAAGCGACAACTTGCCAAAATTAATGCTCCTTTTTTGGACAGGTAAATGTTGAAAATTTAATTACTGCTCTAACATCTGTGTCATGTATTCATGACGTAGATAGGGACCAACCTTTAAATAAACTAAGTAATACTTATTTCATCTGTCTTAATATAAATAATCATATAATACATATCAAGCCCCAAAAATCTTCTTGATGCTTAAAGTTATATATGTTGATAAAAAAATGTGGATTTGATAATTTAATTTTGAAAAATGCAGTTACGTTAAATCATTTTAGAAGTGAAATTAACTGTAGTTTCTGTAGTTAACTGTAGTTTTCTAACTTGGTTTTGAAATTCTTCGCATTGCAATAAAGGAAAAAGTATTTAATTTTGAAAACATATTTATTGATGCAGAATAAATATTTAAAACTCACTCATATTTGCATTTTAAATACATTTTAGTGTTCTAACAATATTTCGATATTTTCGTTTTCTATTTATATCATTTTCTCGTATTTCTAGAAAAATAAAAAAAAGGAAAATATACATAAGAGTAGTATAAATCTAAACATGATATTTATTTTCTTCAAAAATAGTATTTTTCTACAAAATATGATATTAAACATGATATGTAATACAATACGTATTACTTCAGATTTCTCCTCTAATATAAAAATCTATATTTGATTAATTTGTGATATTATTTTTTAATTTAAAACTTTAAAATTTTCAAGTTTTAAAGCAATTTTTCAAATTCAGGTAAAATCACCACTAGCTATTTATGTATTGTTACATTTTAAATATAAATATACATATATGCTTATAGAAATAGCAAAACTAATTTGTTTCAAAATACGGCAGTTGTAATTTTATTAATTAAAAAATAAATCTCGTTGAAATTTATTAAATGCACGGGATTGAAATATTCAAAGAAAATGTGTGTCGTAAAATTCAAGATATGTTTATTAAAAAGTATAAAATAAGATGAATAATAGTTCTCTTGAATATATTAATAATTAAATATTAAAAGTGTTTTCTTTTATCTACCTTTTAATTTTACTCTTAAGTGAATACGATGAGTTAGCTTTCAAACAAAGACAATTACTTTTAAAGCATTCTAATTGCTTTTCCGAAGATTTTTATTTTATTTCCAATGTCCACCTTTGTTAAAATTTAGTCAAATCAGGCATTTACAAGGCAGATTTGTGGGCTAGTCTTTCAGGGGCACCATATTAGGTGTTGCTCCCAGATTAAGAACAGATAGTGCTGGGAATCTAAGAACATCCATTCCTTGCCCGAGATCAAACCTAGAACCTTTCTGATGCAAGGCCAGTACCCTGACCCCTACACAGTCAGGTCGGCCCTCCAAATAAACGAAATCAATCCTCCCCCTTTTGTTAAACCTTGATGCTCAAAAAAATTTTAAACATAAATTCTTTGAGGAAAAATAAAAACAACAATTTCTGATATTTTCAAGCGTTTTAAGGGCGTTTGAATACAAAATCAATATATTTTATCAAAATAAGAAACTGAAGATATTCCACATAAACATTCTTTTTTTTTCAGAAATACAAAAAAATAAATATCCTTAGTAATTAAAGTAATCTTAACTTTGAAAAGGGATTAAGATAGCACATCAATAACATATGCTACTTAAGTCAGTGCGTATTAACAAATTTGCCACAAGATAGATGTTTTTTCCCAAAAAACCATTTGAGTTGAGAGGGCTTATCTATTAACATTTTTATACTTTTAATAAGAGCCTCTATTGCTTAAGCCTGTGCGTGTTTTTGAATTATTTAAGATATTCATAATAAATAGTTAAAAAATATTTTTAAGGTGTAAAAAATTTTGATTAAAAATTTCCAGTATCTCTAGATTTAATAACGACTAATATTATATATTACTTTGAAAGCTTGTAAAATTTCTGTGAAAAATGCTTAAATTAGATGAAGGAAGGAAAGAGTATGTCTTTACAAACGAACCTTACTTTCCTATATGATAAATACTTTTTCCTTTTTAATCTTTTTGAATAGTATTATTTTGTTACGTCTTCAAATCATAAAATTATTATTAGTTTAAATTAGTTTTCTGTATTTACGTTTCTTTTTCATCGTTGTTCGTTTAACTTGTAAAAAACTATTAATTTAAGTTAATATCTGATAGTATATTTTTAATTTGAGTAAAATTTTATTTCTGTTCGCCTTTAGATAGTACGTTGGAAAAATTCGGAGTGATGCTTAGAAATTCGTAAAAAAAAGTAGAAAAAAAATTAAAAATATACTGATTTACAGGTTTTAAATTGTGATATCATCTTTTGGCAAATACAGAAACTTATATCAAATAATATCTGAAATAATCTGAAAATAATGCCATAGAACAAAAAAAGATATAAATCACTTTGTTGCTTCGAACCCTTTATACATATAATTGTTTAATCTTTTGAAAGAATCATTGCACTTATTTTTAATATAATTTGTCTTATTCATTTCAGATCCCATTTTCAAATGTGTTTTTCATTCATCTTTAAAGAAATTTTATTTATTGCTATTTTTATAAACATTCATATAATTCCTTTAAAAATTAGGAAATCCCAGAGTTACAAAATAGCTTGTAAAATAGTCAAAAATGTATTAATAGTCAAAAATGTTCAAAAACAATTACTTTTAACTAAAACTTCTATTAATTATTAAGATTCAATTGCTTTAAAAAATAAATTTTAAAGAGCCATTTAAAGCTTATTTTTAAACAAGATTTCAAAAAAATAAAATGAAATTTTCTCAATCAAGCGTTTGAAGTTCCGTTAACAAATCCATGCTTAAACATGAAGGAATTTCTGTTGGATTTTAAACAACAAAATGTTCATGTTTTATGAAAAAATACATTTCTAAGCTAAAGAAGAATTTGAATTTGTATATTTGAAATTTATGAAAATTACAAAAGTAAATCTAATTCTCTAATATTATAATAAATTATTTTAAAAGAGACTGAATTAAAATGAAAAGAGCTACATTTTCGTAAAATATTTCCTAGAATAGTTTTATTGAGTTAATAAAATACTAACCATAGTGAGATATATTTTGAACATTGTTACAGAAAATGCTGAAATATCTTAGATTTGAAAATACTTTTTAATGAATAGTAGTGATATTTTTTAAAAAGAAACCGTTTTCACATATTAAGTTTCAAAGGAACTACAATCGTCCTTTTTCCTTTACTTTTATTAAGTCTACTAATTTTCAGATTCACATTTTTTATACATGGATCTTTTATAAATATATTCTAAAAAAGAAAAGGCTTCATTTTTATCGAATTTATGTAAAGTTTTATGCAATGTTTTCTTTTTTTCATGTTTTTATTCTGATGTACAATTTTTTCTAAAAGTTTCACTAGGTAAACTAAAACATCATTGCATGAGGTTCGCGATAGTTTTTCGCATTTGAGAAGAATATTTTACTTTAATCTGAAAAATTAAAAAAAAGAACTTATGGTTTTAATTTAACAATATGTTTGATTGACTGGGATTGATTGTTCTACTAACCAGAATTATGTTTTCTTTACATATTTTTTACCAGAAATGTCATTACCGTATAGTAAGGTAAAGTTGCCGAAATTTTCTTCTACATTTGATTAGACCTGACTTTAAATATTCAAACTATCTTCATTTTATTTTAATTTCCGAAGGAACAACACAGAAAAAGTCCAACTATTTTGAAAACATTCTGAAAATATAAATTGATTGACTTAGTTTGTTACACATATTCTTACTTTCATGCTATTCTTACTTTCATCGTGCAAGCAAATATTTTTCTTAAGGGAAAAAAACGCAATTGCAACAAAAAAAAGTAAAAAAAAAATCTGTTTTTATTTTTAAAAAAAAGAACTTTCTTATTCACAAAACACTTAGTATTTTAAGTAAAAAATCGAAATACTAATTTCCTTTTTTCCATCTGATTAATGCAAAACTCAAGGGTGCAAATGAGGGTTTTCTCTCAGCACCTCATTACATTAGGAATAACAATAGCCGTAATTAGCATATTTTCCCTTTCATAACAGCTATTTACAAGTTTTGAGAACGAAAACAAATAAAACCAGCTTGACGAATGGTGCTTCTAACAACAAGGTCGGTAGAGAGTTTCTGATTTATGCTGATAATTAAGTTCAGTGACGACTCCTCGTATAGAACTTCACTCAGTAGATGGCGTTACTGTTGTAGTTTGCTATGTACCAAATTACGATGCATAAATTTTTATACACGAATTTCTTTTTACACTGTAATAACGGAAAGATTTCCATCCTTTTTTGTTATAATATTTTATTGCATCCTACAACTAACTTTTAGTTAGAATATTATTTTTATGTTATGAATATTTTCAAACGAAGAATTTCCTTCAATGAAACTCTTGATTTTTATATTATAATTATTAATATTTTTTATCATTTATATACTTATTACTTCTTGTTTTGTTATTCTTGTATACTTTGATGTATCTTCAACTATCTTTCCAACTGAACCTCTCCAGGCCTGGTAACTGTCAATCTATAAAATGCATAGTTAGTCTATAGAAGGTCTAGTCAATCTATAGAGTACCTGACATATTTAAGCAAAGTTCGAACAACAATATGTATTTCATGCATTGTCTAGACATTTTATTTTATAATTTTATAACCGTTGCAAAACAGCTGACCCAATGTTTGAGATTACAACGTCCAATGTTCAATTCCGTAGCCTTGTAATTTTGAACCCAATCAAGAAGACAAGGGAACTCCTGTGTGAATTATTGGTAGAAATTAGCCTTCGTGGAGGATGTCTTTGATGAAACTAATTCGCATTTGCGTCACGTGAAGAGAACATACACGAAAATATCCTACGGTTAGTCTGACGATAAAAGGACTCTAACCCATGATTCGTCTACCACTGATGATATTTTACGTCAGCACTGTGGTTATTGCGAGCCGGGTGCAGAATTTGAATCGACATTGCTAGGATTCAAATCTGATTCACCTCATTGGAAACGAGCGCTCTATCCCCTGAGCCACCACGGCTGTTGTCTAGTCAATGTACGAAATGCATAACACTTTTCCTTAGTCATTCTATATTATGCTGTGGCAAACTAGGAAAATTTAGTTACGGTAATGGTTTAGTTATGGCTTCAACTTTAGAAGATTAATTTAGTCAATATTTTAAGATGAATTTCATCCATTGATGATTATAGAATTTATTACTATCAATGTGATAAGTAGATACATTAAAATACAAAGAAAACTGAATTGTTTGCTCTATAAAAAATGACTGTTAGTGCTGCAGAAAATTTTTTTTTGTAGAAAAATACATATTTTTCTGTTTTTAACCGTTATCAGCGAAATGTTAAAATTTAGCGTTTTTTAAACTTTTTCTATATATTTCACGGTTTAAGCTATTTTGTGAACAAAAACGGTTTTTTCTGTTTCTCATCGTGATCAGTAACATATAAAAACTGTCAGTTCAAATTCTTGTTTTTGCTATCCAGTTTTGATTAAGTAAGATAACTTTATATCTTTATCTTTCTTCAAATAATTTTGAAGATTATCTTTTTCTACCTGCAATTGTTTTTCAGCAATTATCTTATTATAAATTATAGTTTTAAATGCTTTGCACTTCAATATGATTTAAATAAGACTATAAAGATAAAGACAATCTTACGAGTTTGCTTCATACTGATAACTGGAGCTTCGGTATCTTTGGACAGAGCACTCATCTCCCCTTAATGTGTCCCAGGTTCGAATCCCAGCTTTGAGAGATCGTTCGAATTCTTTTTACGGCTTTTACTGACCACAATGCTAGCATATTTATTTTACAGATTTTTTTGTTACAGAATTTTTTTTCCCACAGAATCACAGATTTTTTTTTTTTATCAAAATAAAAGAGTTTGTTTGTTTAAATAACAAAGTTAGTTTGTTTTAATAATCGTATTTATTTATTTTAAGAACAGGCGCCCGTTTTTAAATAATCTTAGTGTCTGTGAAATATACGGTTCTATACTGGCTTCTCTAATTTTTTTAACATTCTATAATTAATTAATTGTAGTTAACTTTTTTTAAATTTATTATTTTTTTACAACGTAGGGCATTTAATGTGTATCAACTTGTCATCAACTAAAAAAAACTAACAAGGTGGAAATTAATATACTAAATAAGGAATATTGCTAATACTTCATTTAAAATCCTCTAAATTTCAAAATTGCTCGTTTTAAAGCCTTTTTTTAAGTTCAAATTTTATAAAAAAGACATTATAATTTATAGTATAATAATTTTTTTAGTCATATAATGATTTCTAAATGTTTGATTAATTTTACAATGTGATATTAATTTTTAGCAAACAACTAAAAAGAAATTATTTATCAATTTTGGTTCATTTTTGTATCCCTAGTTTTTAAATTATTGGCATTTTACTTTTTTGACTTTGTATACGTAAGAACATTTTTGCTTGAAAAAGTATATGATTTTAAGAGCTCCGACAAAATTACGCCTTTGAATCACTATCTTCCATTTACTGATTAAATTTACATTTTACTTCAGTATGTAATTTAATGATGCATCTTACATACTGAAGAAAAAAACAACATGAATAAAGCACAAATGGAAGTACATAAATGGACAAACGGTATGTTCAGTATTATAAACAAGTACCTTCATCTGTGTCTAAGCGCTAAATGAAGGTAGAGAATCAAAGAGACAAACACTTGCAAAGTGGCTTAACCAATAGGAACTGAGGAAAAAGTTTGAACAAGAAAATATTGAGGGCGAGATAAGAATCAGGTGTGAGGGAATTTTGGCTTGAAAAACAGAAAGAAAGAGATAAAATTAAAATAGAGTTTCAAATATTGAGAAACAGTGGTATGCCCGAAAGATCATTAACTAAAATATTAGAATTTTTGAAAATATAGAATGACTCCCAAAAATCAAGTTCGGAAGGTGAAGAGATGTCTTGAATGTTTTTAGTAGAAAAAAAGAACCTTTGTTTAGAATTCCAACAGTATAGAACGATAGAAGATTGATTAATGCTCTGATTTTGGACGTGTCTTTCGTGCTCTTTAACTGCTAACTTAAATATTGACTGGTGCACGTTAAATCTGCCGGATTCAAAAAGTCCTCCAAGTCCTTCCTGTAAGAAATAAATATCTCTGGGTGTACTGATCCTGAAAAACACAATTTCTCCCATTACTTGATCCAACATTTCCCTTGTCTTCTGGATTGGGTTCAAAATTACAAGGTTACGAGGTTGAACATTGGTTGTTGAAAACTGAAATTTGGTTCCCTGTTCAACGACAGTTATAAAATAAAATATGTAGGCAAGACTTTCATTGACACGAGATTTGATAAATACCCCAGTTATTTATATCAACAATAGGTGAAACTAAGATAGGTGAAATTTAGGTAATTTGAAGGGGAAAAAAAACTATAAACTTACATTTATTCAAACGTGTAGCAATCTGGGAACTATTTGTGATTATAAGGTAAAACAATAAAATTGTTAAAATTCGAACCGGAGAACTTGGTTGATTGCGAGATTAATTTTCTCCAGGTGGAATCAAAATATTTGAAGGAAAACCATGGTTTACAGCGATAGCTTTTAGGTAAAGCAGGTCTATGAGGAGATAACTATTTGAATAAATTTTAGACGCACAGAAATATTTAAATTTCTTACATATTTACACTGTTAGAATTTTATTCTAAAATTACGGTAAAACAAGTGGAAGCTGTCTGACCATCCAATTAATCGTAACATTCTATACCTTTACGGTTTTGGAAACCGTTCAGAACTAGTTTGGTTATAAAACAATGAAAAGAAAACTATGTAATAACTATATAAAACTAACAAAAGTTTTGAACATTTGCGTCTAGCATGGTTTCGAAACCCTTAAAAAAGGATTCAACTGGACATAGGATCTAGGCTTTGCGTTAGGTAATGCACATTGGAGAGTGCAGCACACATATTTGAGAGTACAGGATAATGGAAACTCTTCATGTGTTAAAGGGGATATTGTGGCGTCAAGGCTGGGGCTCGAAAACAATTTTTTTCGGTCACGAGACTGGCAGATTAGCCCTCTCGGTTATAATACGAACGCAGTTGTAAAGAATTAAGTGGCTTCATCAGGTGAGCCTAGCGATATAATTCTGGTTGCTTAACCGCATTCGATGAAAGCATTTAATAAACAGTTTTTATCACTGATTACCATCTTATTTATGGTTATTTGACTGTTTTGTATGAATATGGTAAAATAACAATTTAATATATTGTTACTTAATCTTTTTTCCGAGAAATTTCTAACAGTGTAATAAAATTGCGTGGAAGATATCATTATCCTTAATAACTGCAAAATAATGCTGATGATTATTTTAAATTTATTTAAATTCTTGGTTTCAACTAAGAAAATGAAATAAAGACGTTAAGATACTTTTTACAGCTAATTTATATTCCTATTACATGAAACTATTACTTAGTGTTAAAATCTCTTTTTTGATGCGCAATTAATCTCCGTAATGAATACCGACCACGCATCGGCTATGTAATTTATTGATGTTTCCCATACAATAGATTACATTATACAAGTGATATGAATTTTTGCATATTATTTGACTTTATTCTAATTCAAATACGTTACTTTAATTTAATTCAATTTAGTTACTTTAATTTGATTTAATTTCATTTTATCAGATATTTCGAGACATTTTAAATTGTTAAATAAACTAAACGGACCATAATTTTAGGCTAGTTGTTAAGCTGGGAAATAATTTTTGTAACTTTATAATGTAGAATAATATTTTGCAATGAATAGTTTTAACGGTGGATTTTTATTTGCATCTTATGTTGTGAGAACAATTTTACTTTTTGTAACTCATCGATCATACTAAAAATGTTAAAATAAATAAGAGCAAAATAAGAATAAGTTAATTTTTCAGCGTCGCCAAAAGTAGTTGCCTGAAGAAAATATTCGTAAAATTTCTTGAATATCCTACATTTTTTTGCTAGTTGATGCGTTGAAAGTTTACATAAAAGCAGTGTTTACATGTTCCTAAAATTTCCATTTCAGAAACAGGAAGCTATTTATAAGTAAGCTCTAAGAAAAGTAAAAATGAAGTGCGGTGTAAAAAATGGATTTTTTTTAATGTATGAATATGTCAACAAAAAATAGTGTAGCAAAATGTTTTTTTTATGGGAGTTAGTAAAGAAAAGGACAACTTATACAGAATGCAAATATGTTTTAAAACTTTTTTAGTAAACAAAAATTGCTAATTTCTGTAAAGAACAGTTTGAAGAATCTTTACTGGGGTCACTTAACTGTCAATAAATTCTATAAAAAAAATTTTTTAAATTTTTTAAAGATACTTATTTTTATGAATTTTATTTAGATAAATTTTAATAAAAAATTGTTTATTTTTTATATTTTAGAGAATTTCTGCCAAAGCTTGAAATTAAACTACTAACAAAAAAACCCGTCTTTAAATAGTTTAAGTATAAAATTATGGAATTTTTAATGCAGAAAAAGAGTTCTAAATAAAACAAATGAGAAAGTTAAAAATACGAAAAGAAAAAAATTGAAAAAGGAAATACACTGTAAAACGTCTGAATTATATTACGGTAAAAAGTACAGGCACTCAGGGTGTTGTTACTTTACATTGTAAAATTCATTTTTACCGGAGAAAGATACAGAACCAAAGCAAAATTGATATACCGTCATTTTTACAGTTATAATTACTGTAAAATGACTGAATAACTCTAATTAAATTAATATTACATAAAAGATTATGAAAGATATTTTACAACAGAAATAGATTTTACGGTAAAAAAGATTTTAAGGATAATACACCCAAAGTACAGGGACTTTATACCGTAATTTCATTTGGAGTTTTTACTTACTTAAGAAAACATTCCTTAATACTAAATAAAGTTCAAGAATTTAAAAATTTAATTATGTATACAATAATAGTTCAATATTTTGTAACGTACATTGGAAAATTCTTAAACAATTCTTTAAATTGAATATTTTTTTAAACTTATTTTGTTGACTCTTTAGTGTGAGATCATATCAACTCCCAGGAGAGCAAATTTAAACCAATTTTGATCCATCAATAGCAGTCAAAACAAAACTTTTGATTCTTATTAAAAGTCTTTGTTGAAATCAATAACTATGTTTCGTTTAAGTTTAGAAACGGAAAACAATGCCTAGAAAAGAATAACTTTTTGAGATTTTATGTATTAAATATTCAGAAACTTACGTTTATAATACTTTTTAAAAATATTTCCATTTTGTAATGGAAATTGCAAGAATTGATGATAAGACAAAAATGTGTTAAAATGGTGCTTTAAGGCATGCTTTTTAAAATAGCCCTCTTTTACACTATTGATAATCAATAAAAAATATGCTTTTATTATTTCAGACCTCAAATAGATTCCTTTTTTTTAAAACAATGGGATACTACAAATAAAATATAAAATATTGTGGCTCAAATTACGGAAAAAAATACAGGCATTTTGGGTGCATAAAATTAATTTTACCGTAAAATATTATACCGTAATTTTTAGAGTAATATTTATTTAACTAAAATGAATCAGTGATTTTACAGGGAATTATAACGAAAGAAATCAGGGTATATTAAATATTTTGTCCATTAACATATTCCGGTAAAATGAATTTTTCGGTAAAAAGTACTGGTACCCTGGGTGCTACCTCTAAATTAACATTGAGAATTATAGGTTATGGTGAATAGTCTTTTGCTGGAATGACGTCCAAAGTTGGACATGCTATGAAAAACAAGTTAGTTTAAAATTAATCAAAATGTAAGATAATATATTTCTGCCGTTTCCTACATGGAATACATGAAGGAGTAATGTATACAAAAGTAAAATAATAAAATTATAAAACAATTTTAATAAAAATGTAAAACTACAGAAAAAGTTAAAAAAATTATAAAATGACTATATACTATTTAAAATACCAATAATATGAAGAAACGTAATGGTGTCTAGACATTGTGTTTTGATCTAACAAATTATCAAGAGATGATTATCAAAAATTTAAAATGTTTTCCTTTAATAAGTAAAAATCCAACTAACATTGGATATAATATTAAGGTTGCAACTACCACATTAGGGAGGAGGCTCTCCGAAAAACAAAAACAGAAATGAGTAGATAGTGTATGACAAAAAGAAATGCTTCGGTTGGGAGTATTTTTATTTGTTGTTGCGTGAAGAAAAATTTGTTGAACCTCTTTATCGCTTTTGAAAATGTTGAAAATGATTGAATATGAATGTGGGTGTAATTGGAAGACCCATATTGGAATTATTATACTTATTGGGATTAATAATAATAATAATATTTCCAATAAGTAATTCGAAATGTTGCACCAAATTAAGCGATTAGATTTAGATAAAAAAAAGGAATTGTGAGCATTAAGCACCACTCTTAGAATTACACTAACATTTATCTGAGTATGAATTAACTCAAACTATATTTTATTTTACTCAAAAATTAAAATTAAAAATATTTTAATTTAAGCAAATTTGTTTGAAAATTTACTTGCTATAATTATTAATTTAATTATAATAATGTGTGTAAACACTTGACTAAACATACAATATATAACTGCCTATATTACAAGGGGAAATGGCATTAAAAATATGTTAAAGAAGCGTATTTTTTCTTAAAACTTTTTTAAAAATGTTGGTTAATTTTTAAAAAAAATTAGTGGATAAATTTGAACCACGTTCTAGTACTAGTATAAGTACTAATACATGAACTAGCGTAATTACATGTGCTACCAACATGATAAAGTTTATAATTGTGCATTCTTGTACTTTTGATACTTGTTAAAACAGGTACCATTTGCTGTGTTGGTAACTGTTTTAGTTTTCCAGTCTAGTTATTTTTTTTTATATTCAAGTTTCTTAAAATTTTTTCTTATACTTATACTTTAACTTTTTTTTCTTATACTCTTTTCTTAAAAATGATATATTTTCTGAGATGTGTACGTTAAATATCTTAGTAGTTTAAATTGACTGATCCTGCATTTATATATAAATAAGATTTAACTAGGTTTGTCTGCACACTTTATGTTATTTGCAGGTTGTCTTATCAAGTTTATCTAAAAACTTTAAAGCTGAGCAATCATGCGTTGCAAATTTTATAAAACCAAAAATGAATAAAACTGAGCATTGAAATTTATTTACATTTCAATTGAACAATATTATCGTGTAATTAAGTTTAAGAAATACAGGGACTAATGTTGCACCAAATTTATACAATATTATTTGTATGCATTTTACATAGAATTATCTGATTATAAAATACTACAGGGGATTTTTTAATGTTTTAAAGATTAATAAACTATTAACTATTATTTATAGTCTTTTAATGATCTTTATTTTAAGTTGAAAACTCTTATAAGTTATTAAAGTGAAAATTTTAGCCGTTTAAGTTAAATAACGGTACAGCTCAAGTGCTTGTACAGCGATTTTACAGTATTGTATAATAATGACAATTCTGGTAAAAAAAAAGAAGAGGAAAAACATAATTCTGGTTAAAAATTAAAACATACAGTAATTAAACCATTCATTTGGTCATTTTTTCGGTCATAGTGTAACGGTTTACCGTAAATTCTGATTTTTAAAATTATGGATTTTTTTGCTACACATTTAATGACAAACACAAAATTGAAAAGTAAATGCAACCGAATAAATGGTTTTTATGGCGTGCTCTAGAAACCATGATAAAATTACCAATTTTACCACATTTTTGAAAATATATTTAAAATAAAATATTTTTTATTGTTAATAGAAATAACAAATATTATTAATACAAATAAATATTGTATAAATCATATATTATTGTTAACCAAAATAGTTACAAAAGCACTTGGCTAAAATTTAGCGAGATTTTTGAAGTCCTCAAAGAGCCAGAAGAAAGACGTATTCCATATTCTGGTAGTTTTGACCATACTTTTCTTCTCAATGTAGGCTTAATTTTCGGTACAATATAGTTAAACTAACACCATAGTGAGCTATAAACGAATTTGCACAATGTTGCAATTCAAAATGTTTTAAAAGTTCCAACTAAGTACTACAGATATAGAAATTTGCAATAAAAAAAAATTCATAACCTTTTTAAACTTCTTGAGTTAATTTTTGCTAATAACTTTTCAGAATGTTTGATGTTTCAGTAAGAGTTAACTTTAGCTAGTTTGTTACAACATTTTTCTGTTCCCAATAACACTGTTATTTTTTTTTTCTTTATAGTTAAACAAATTTCTAACATTCTCTCTGTATCCTTTCATGAACAAATGTGTCCATCATAACTATTTTCTTTATTTTTGACTTTATCAATTCCTCATGATAACTAATGGGATAAAATTATATGAGAGTAATATATCACTAAAAGAATAATGTTCTATAATCTATTATTTTCCGAAATCTATTCTATTGATCACTTTCTGCTGACCATCCATGTTTTTATTTTTATTTTCTTTTACCCTTTTCACACCATTAAAGGCCACTATTATTAGTATAAGATCTTATCTTTGCTTTTGACCTTAACAGTACTTTTTCTTATCTTTTTTGATGTATTTGTGATTTGTACTTTTTTTCTGTTAACATCAGAGCAATTGTGACAAAAAGGAAGAACCCTTTCTGTCAAGAAAACAATTACAACTTTCAGGGAAGTTTTCTTTTTTGGAAGTTTAGGAGACAGCATGACTTCTTATTAATGTCCAAAATAAATTGGTTTTTCTGTACAAAGGAATTCAGGATATGCTAGGATTTCATGAAACTATATATGAGTAAATATGAGTCAATGTAATATGTAATGCGCAAGAAAATAATGTAATATGAGCATCTTTCATTATTATTTTTAATTTTTTTAGTCAAATATTTCATTTAATATAATATCTTCACAATTAACTGAATTCTTATTAAGTAATATGAACAATAGATATCTCCGTTATTCAGAATCCTAGAAATCTTCAATTGTTTCACATTGTTGGAATCTTAGACATAAATTAAATTTCGATGCTAAAATTATTTCGATCTTAATTACATCAGCTCATCTTGATGCGCTGGAATCTTATTTTACTCATATGAACTTAGGTTAACAGAATAAGTTTTTCTTCACCTCTTCATAACGCGTGGAAATGTATTTTACCCTAATTTGCCTTTTGGACACTGTGATTTTTTTTCTGTACTGTATTTCATTTTTTTTTCCTTCGGATTCTGTTGTTTTTCTAGATTTGTTTCTGACCTTTATTTCTCCATTTTTCGTTGATATCTTTAAGTGTTTTTTTAAATTTCAAATCATTTTTATTTTTTTACATTCTCGTCTGACAGGTTTTGAAACTGGACACCGATTTTTGAAGCACTTGAAACATGTTTATTGTGTTTTTTCCTATTTGTATATTTTTGAAACGAATGAAACTTTCAATCAGGTAATATAATTTTGAGGCAAGTTTTGAAAATGGGTGTCTTTCTTTGAAGCCATTAAAAAATGTCGATTGTTATTTCTTCATATTTGTATATGTTTGAAGTGAATGAAGCTTTTAATTAAGTAATATCATATAAATATTGTTATGATGATTAAGATATAAATTTTAGTGATGTAATAAACTTAAAGAATCAAATTAAGTAAAAGGTAAATAAGCAGATGAGATGGCTTAAACACATTTTTAGATATGGCAGCAAAAACCTATATGAAAAAATATTTCCAAGATGGCTAAAAGAAGAGAGGAAGATCACTGAATAAATGGTTAGATGTGATTAACCTCATATGTGTTACATGGAGAGAAAGACCACGAGAGATCTTAATTTTAGTCAGTTCTTGGTGCGGAAATCCTATTTTTGTTGAAAAAACGGATCGTTGAATAAAATGTAGGGTCTATAAAAATGATCCCAACTGATATAATTATGTGTAAAAACAAATTTACCAACTATGAATGATAAAGATATTTTAAAGCTATTATGCTTTTCGTTTAAGTTTGAATTTAATTTTATATCATAAAAACTAGTTAGCTTTAAAAATGAGAAGAGGTTTATTTGTTTGAAATGCTTAGTTTTTTCCTACAATAAAATTTTTTTTCTAATTTAACTTTCAACACTGACTACAACATGAGGTTGTACCGTCAAAAAAAGCTCACTTAATGAGAGTTTCACATAAATATTTTGAATACGTTTTAATCTACTTATTTGTTTGTTAAATTTTTTGTTTTGATATTTTTTAATATTTCTTTATTTGACCTTTTCCGCATTTGGTGCAGGTGATTGTTCGGCCACTGTGAGAGGTTTTAATGGTCTCTCCTAAGTGTTTTTTTCAACACAAAGTCCATGAAAAAAATTCCCTGCCTCCCAAAAAAGATCGTAAATAGAGTTGTACTTTTCTAGAGGTTTATCATATTTTCGAAAATATAAAAAATATTCAATATTTTATCATATATAGTTATATTATTATATATAGACTATATATTATCTATATAGACTATATATTATATGTAACTATATATTATATATAGTTAATCTAACTTTTAGAAATATTTAAAAAATGATTTGAATTGACCCCGTTATAGTGAACCTTCAAGGAACCGAAATTTCAGTTCACTACAACCGGGAGTTCACTATATCCGTTCCTCAAACAAATTTAACTAATGGTTCCAAAATTCTCCTTTTAATTGCCAAATAAATGACCAATAAAATAAAGTTCAAAAATCACTGAAACATAATATTTTATTTTATTTTATAACCGTCGTTGAACAGCCGACCCAATTTCATGGGTTTGCGACTACTAATGTTCAACTTGTAATTTTGAACTAATCCGAAAGACAAGGAGACTTCTGGATCAGTACCCCCAGAGGTTTTGATTTGTTATGGGAACATGGAGGACTTTGAGACTCGACAGATTTAACGTGCATCAGTCACCATTTACTACACGGGGAGTCTTCGGCCGGCGAGGATCGAACCCATGACCTCTTGGAAATGGGCCCAGCGCCCTCCGAAACATAATATGTAGTAACAAAAAATGTATTAACTTTTATTTTTTATTACTCTTCCCCTTGCGTACAAAATTTTTTTTTATCTTTAGCTGATGAGCAATCCTCAACATCAGTTATGGAAACACGTCCGAATTCTCCAATAATTTTCCTGAATTAATGTTATTCCGGTTTTTAAACATGTCTAATCAGTCATTCGAGCACATTAAAGTAGTCTCCCCAAATTGCCAAGAAAATTCATCGTTTTTGACTTAAAGCATTTCTCTAGATACTGGAAGATTGTGGCTTCTTTGAATGCTGAACCAATTCAATGAATAAGCAAACAAGAAAATTTTTTACTTCCAATGAGCTGCACAATCAGTGTTCCCGATGAGCAGACCTAGTGCGTTCTCAAGAAGTGGTATCTACTCTTTCAGTGGCCATCACAAGATACCGTTGGCCATGTTAATTTGAACGTCTAGTTTCTGCCACACTAGATGGCAGCACCGAGACTCTATTTGGATGCTAAAGTGCACTAGGAATTTAATTTAGCCGGAAATGCCAAGAGCCATGCTATAGAACAAGAAAAATGCTTATTGCTACATTCCATGCTATAGATGGTTTTAAAAATCTGTATATGTATCTATTTTGAAGTAGAAATCTCAAAAGTATTTTTTTAAAGAAATGAAGAAAATAAATCAGTCAAATTTAAAAAAACAGTTCATAATATCCAACTTCCTTTTTTTTTTTTTTTTGGTTCACTATATCCATTAAAAATAACATTATACGTGTGCAGCAAGGCACGGGAGCGAACATTTCGTTCACTATATCCAGGAGTTCACTATAAACCATATTCACTATAGCGGGATTTACTGTATATAAATAACAAAATATTTGTCTAATACATAAATGCAGAGTAATCAAATACAAAATACGTTTTAATTCTCACCAAAATGCAAAATATACCCTTATCCTTAATTGTTATGACAATATTATTTAAATAAAAACAACAAATTTGAACATAAACATTAACATAAATTCTTTTTATTGAAATATTTTCCCATGAAAAAAAATTTTACTGTTTTTATGATCTTTATCTATAATATAATAATACATATGAAAGTCATAGCAAATTAAATAAAGTCAAAAATGCAGGATAAATAATGTAAGAGGAATGTACTTTTATTTAACAGATGTTCACAATTCTGAAATTTAAAACAATATATATAATTTAAATGTATTACTTGTAATGTGTAACACTTAAAATAGATGCAACAAAATATATTATGAGCTTTCAAAATTAATAATATATTTATAAATATTGAAAATAGAGTAGTAAAAAAATTTGTTAAAAAAAAACAATTCTTGAAATTTATTAATAAAGTAAAAATAATTTTCCTTAATAAACAATATCTCAACCCCCCCCCTCCCAAAAAAAAATAATAAACGTCTGGTTTTTTGTCATAATTGTCTAATTTGTCAATAATAATAAGTAATTCATATTCCAAACATTATACAATAAATTAATATTTAATTGAATGTCTAGTTTGAAGACAGCATAAAAAGACAATAGGTTTGATTTTTCTTTTTGGTAAAGAAATAAAAAAAAATAATATTTACGATTTCCTTATTTACTATCAACTTAAAGAAATTGAACAGAAATTGTATTTTCATAAATTAAATGAAGAGATGAAGTGGATAATTATTTTCCGTGTAGAACCCATTTTCTTATATCCTTATATAATATAAGAAGAGAGGAAAATCATAACACATAGCCAATCACAGAAGACTTGCGGTTAGTAACGCACAAGACAGCCAAGCAAAATGGAGAACGCGTGTGTGTGAAAAGGTAATAATTTTTAATAATGCTATCTGCTGAATTGTTACAACTAAACTTATGAGCTAAAGTTTGTTGAAATTTTTATTTTGTTTTGGGTATGGTGAACCAGTTTTATATTGTTGTCCGTACAATTTTATTGGTTGTCCGTTCATTTAAAATCTTGTGATGGGATTCAGTTTTTCCTCATTCATTTCCTTATTGTTTATTTGTCATCAGCATAAAACTAATAAAAGTCGTAAAGGTATTGTTTTTCTATAAAGAATTTTGTATCCCTAACTTAAAATTATTTTCCTGTACAGCTATTATTACGCTTTCAATTCAATTTTCGAATTTAAAACTAAGAGAATAGTTGTATTTATTATCATTATTATGTAATTCTGCGCTACATTTTAAGATTAAAATTGTTAGAAAGGTCGACAAATCTGATTTACCATTTTTCATTTATTATTGTTGTGCAAATAACGTTAATATACTCTAATAAGTTACAGTTAAAGAGATCTGTTCAATGATTTGCAACTTAACGATCAGCTTCAGGCGTAATGAGATGCAAGCAAAAATAGTATTTTATATATCCGCCCATTTAGTAAGCGAAAATTTTCAATTACGGTTGTGAACTCATTAAATTTGTTTGAACAATATATTGTTATATCTATATATTGTTATAACAATATAATAGTTATTTTAAAAAATGATTACTTACAAAAATTACTTCTGCTTACCAATAGATCTAAATACTAATAATACTCATAGATAATAATATTTGGACGTGGAAAGTAGAGGCACAAGCGTAAGCAAACAGAATTTCCTTTACTACATATATGTGAAGTGAATAATTTTAACTTTAGTGGATGAATTGTGTTCTGACAAGAAAAGACAATAATTACGAAGCAATTATCGGGGTTGGTGAGCGGCATCGAGCAGGGGGATTAGCCTAGTATATATATATATATATATATATATATATATATATATATATATATATATATATATATACTAGGAGGTAAGTTTTGAAACTTTATATGCAATAAAGGGTCGTATAAATGTTGCATCAAACTTCTAGGAGAGTTAGAGCGCATCATTTTGATTAAAATTGCATATAAACTTAAGCTTGAATATGTCTTCATACGCAGTTAGGGGCGCTTCTCCTATTGTGAACTGTTTTTAATATGCTACTAAACAGGTCATGACACAAAAGTGCCCCTGGTGTTGTAAAGCCATATTTTCAGGTATGAGTTCCTATAAATATGTGTTTCCTTGTCATAATATGTAAAAAAAAATTGCTATTACAATTATAAATAAGAAAATACATTAAAATTAGGCAACCCAACATTCAACTCATTTCTTACTGGAAGTATCAAAGTTTCCATATTCTCTAGTTCTGATTTTTGTGATCTGTGAGCTGTGTGACGTCATGAGATGGGGAATCGTAACAATGGAATGAACCACCAGTTTGTAATATGCACCGAAAACAATAGAAAACAGTGACGCAATCATTAGATTTTTATATGTAGAATACCCGAATTTGATCAGTTTGAATAAAATCGGGTTATAGCATCTTCCAAAAGTAATCAGCCTCTATATTACAAAGTTTTTTTTCTACATTAAATATATTTTCAGATTTAAAGGTCTAATTTATCACTCAAATAAAAATTTAAGTTACATCTTTTAAGTTATTTAGAGGGAAAAAACTCTCTGGAGGCCGGTTACACCCAATATTTATATCGAATTATTTCTTTATTTGAATTTTATCAATCATTAAATTACAAATATATGGATTGTGTTTCATAGACGAGAATACGTCACTACGGATAATTCAAAAAACGCTTATAATTCAATAAGCAAAAGCTTCTTTTTCCTTACTAATAAATTCATACAATTATTTTATTTGAAGCAGGAAACTAAAACAATAAAACATTGTAACATTTTAACTACTAGACAAACTATCATTAATTTTCATATTTTTATTAGGTTCGAAATGAAATGTTTTTATGGAGGAAAAGACTAGGAAGAAAAAGTTAGGAAAATTATTTTCCTTTTTAAATGCATTTATTTTCTATTAATATTACCCATAGTATTAAAGAGTTAATGAGATTTCTATTATTATATGCATAAATCATAGAGCAAAACGTTAAACATAGAGCATTTTATGAAATGAGCAATTTTTTTTAGATACCAGACGTGATTGCTGTTATTACCTATGTCTCTGTGACGTAAAACAATTTTAATGACGTCAATTATCCATTGTTGCTCCATCGTTGTTAAATAAAATGTTTTGATCATTTTTCATGACCGCTAAAATTGTAAAGAAATGTACGCAAAATAATAATAATAATAATAATAATAATAATAATAACCTGCGATTTAACAATATTTTATTCACTTTCTTGCCTTTTTTTTCAATTCCTACTATTAGTTCACATTTTCCCTATATCTTGTTCCAATTTATAATCGTTAATAAAATACTTTTTAATCATCCACTCAAGTTCAAATACATTTTTATGAACTTGTAATGGAGGACACTTGATGTTAATACAGTTTTTTTCAAATATTAACTCATTCATTAAATAGGGATGAGCTTAAAACGAAATGTAATTTTCTGATTAAGCGTTAGTCATTGTTTTGAACTTTACTACAAAAGATTCAGTTTTTCACATATTATAAAAATAACATCAGTGATAACTTCTAACTTATAGCTCTACTTGAACAAAAAAATATACAATAACTGTAATATAAGAAGTCGCAGTAGTAGTATTATCAGTTATGTTTTCTTACGTTTTCTGTTGTCATGCTATTTTCTCAGCTTACCTATTTTCCCATCAAAGTTAGTTGTTGTGTTTTTTCGAATCTTACAATAATTCCTATTTTTATATATTTACAAATCCATAAATATACAGCAGCTTTTGCAACAACAACAAAAAATTATGGATAACATTGAATTTTAGAAATTAAAAGAATCGGAAGGTCGAAAAGTTCATGGTCGAATTGCTGATCAGTCAACAAAAATCTCAGGTTATCTATAACAAAAAATGATAACTTCCTTGTGATTAAAAAAAATTTTTTCTAAGGTTATGTTTTGAGATTCTATTTTGAAATGCTACCCACATGGAATTTAAACTGCTTAAAAAAATAAGATTAAAAATAAAAATATATCTCTCCTGAATACTTTGTTACAGTAAAAATGAACAGGTAAACATCTTTAAATTACACAAACCAGCTTAATCTAAACAAAGCAAAAAAGATAACATAGTCAACGAAGTTAAAAAAAAAAATAAAAGAGAGAGAGAGAGCGACAGAGAGAGAAGGAGAGAAAGAAGGAAAAAAAAAACGTAAATAATCGCTTATATAATATATTGTCGAATTTTTCCAGATAAGACGCTTTTAAGTCCCTTTTATCCTAACTTTTTGATAAAAATTTCTCATCATTTATGTATTTAAATGCCTCAGATACTAAAAATATCACTTAGAAATAAAATATCTTTAGTTAGCACTTATAACTTCAGCTCTCAGTTTCTAAAATAGAAACTGCATTTCAGTTGGAAAGGTAAGCAGTCGAATGCTTCTGCTTTTTGTTTTTCAAGTGTTTTTTCTTTTTCCTTTTCAATAGGTATCTCAAGTGTCAAGGTTAGTTTTAATCAAATTTTTCCAAAATTTAAATAAAATCCGGAAATTTTTCCTATAGTTTAACTCCTAGATTAGCTTTACTATTTTTTTTTCCTAGATTAGCTTTATTATTTCCAGATTAGCTTTATTATTTATCTCTGGCATTCAGGAAACCGATTCATAAGGATTTTTGTGGTTATCCATGTTTAACTTTGAACTCAACACTAAATTTTGAACTCAACACTAAACATACCAACATTTAATAGATACCTATTTCTACCATAGCCGGTCAAATGACCGGCTATGTTCTTTGTTTTGTTCGGCTTTGTTCTAATGTTTCTTTATTGATTGTATGAAATATGGATGTTAGGAAGGAAATAAACTAAAATAAATTATATTATAATGAAACAAAGCTTGCTATTGCTAATTTTTATGTATTGTAAACACAAAGAATAAGGATTTTTAATTTATTTCTCAACGCATTTCTTACATACACAAGGTGTTTCCATTGTACATTTTCCGCTAACATATTACATCGAATTATTATTATTTTTATAATTCTTATAAATAAGAATTATAGGAATCATGATTTTTCTTATAACTAATATTATTTCTTCTAAGAACTTGTGCTGTCTTGTTTGTTGCGACATTTTTCTGGATAAAAACTAACAGTTAGAAACGAAGTAACGCTATCAAAATAAAATATAAGCTACTTACCAAAACATTTAGCTTTTGTCACTTTTACTTACACAAAATTGCCAATCTAAAATTTTTGGTACTTTCTTGAAAAAGTCCCAATTCACAGTTACTCTGATTGAACTAACTATCCAAAAGTCTTCACAGAAATGTGCAACTAATCGAATGCAATACGTTGAACAAGCATTACACTGTAATTTCTGATCTGATAACCTTATGAAGCAATAAATTGTTTTAACAGAAATAGGTATACGACAAATATTATTCGAAACATGCAAAATACAAAAAAAATATAATAGAATATTAATTATATATAATTGTTAGAAAAAATCCTGAAGTCAAATGTGCAAAAACGATAAGAAGATAAGCGCATTTTCAACGCAAAAGTTTTTCAACGGTCATTTGACCATCTATGGTATGTTTATTGTTAAAGGACTATAGATTTTCTCAATCATGGGTGGCTAACTTATTTCGCATGAGAAACTACGCTTGCATCTTCCGACATTAACGACATACTAAAAAAATATTTAAAAAAAAATAGGTGGGAAAAATTTTTGATTTTGGGATATTTCATGCAAACAGCACATATTTACATGTAAGTCTGAGTAGATGGTAGTAGTCAGATCTAAAAAAATAATCTAATTCATAAAACAGAATATATTTAGGATTTATCGTAAATGAGATTTAACCAGCTAGGTCATTTATAAAATAAAATATTTAATTCTTAATTATTACAGAACAGTGAGTTGTTGAAAATTTGTCGCTTGACTAAGCAATTTTTGTATTTTCATTGGTATCTGAATGAGGTTTTGAAGATTCCAACAAAATGGGGCATTTTAGGTCCCTATCTTGAACGATATTTTGATATTGAACGATATCGAAATATTGCTTATCTTGCATGATATTTTGATTCAAAATTCAATAAAATTAAAGTAATGTGATTTTACGGATTTAAAAATCCTGAAGATGACATTTTTATTACTTCTTTTATTAAAGTCTTCGTGTGCCACTCTTCCGCCGTGCGGCACTGTGACATTTTTGCCTGCGTTTTGGATTGGTCATTCATGTCCTAGATCAGAGATTGGTACAGATTTGAGTTCGTGTAAGACTCTAAGAGTGAAATGGACCTACATTCGTATTTTTTTGAAAGAAAGACCTTGAAAATATCTCACGGTTAGCCCGACAAAAAGAAGCACTTACTAATAATTCGTGTACTATTGGAAATATCTTACGTTAACACTGTGATCAGTGCTATCCGAGTGCCTTCTCATTCATAAGTCTCTAAGTGCTATAACACAGCTCTTCCTGATTAATCTAAGAGCTTAAAGTAATGATGTTTTCTGTTCTCTTTTTCTTACAAGTTAATCGTATTGGCCCTTTGGAAGTCGTTATAAACGATTTATATTTTATTTTCCATTTGTCTTAAAATATTAACTAAATAAATATCTCCTGTCTGATTGTGAAGGGCTTTTTTTTTTATAACCGTCGTTGAACAGCCGATCCAATTTTTGGATTTACGACAACTAATGTTCAACTCAGTAGCCTTGTAATTTTAAACCCAATCCAGAAGACAAGCGAACTCCTGGATCAAGTATTGGAAGAACCCCTATTAACATTATATATATATATATTAATGGTGGCAGTCTAGGTCGAGTATTGTTGAGCCCCGCAGAACGCAGTTGGAAGGCAAAAATATTATTTTTTTTTTCACATGGTATATTCATTTTACTTATACAATCAATAAATCATATAAACTATAATATATAATGCAATAAAAAAGATAGTGATTCCTTAAGTATTAATTAAAATTATAATCACACAGAATCAAAAGTGAAAAAAAAATATTTTATGATAATACTAAATTTTAATGTTGCTATTTTAATTTAAGCAAATAATGTGGTTAACCATTGAAAAATAACATCAATAAATAGAAACATTATCAAAATATAAATAACCATATCATTATGGTTTTAAATCTTGAATTATTGACTTACTTGAATTATTCCGTGAATTATTTTAAAACATTAACTTTTTAAATTTCAACTGTTTTAGAAAATTTTGAGAGTAAATAGCATTTCAGATATGAAATAAAACACAATGATGAAGCAAAAATGAATAAATAAAATAACTAATCCCTCATCGATAATTCTCTATTAAATTTATGTAAATCTATTTGGAAATTTTTCTTTTCACAACACAATTAAAAATTATTTATGGTGAATCATTGTCACAAAGACACCTTGAAATTTTAATAATCTCTTTCATAGCACCAACAGTTGAGGATTTTGTTAACAGATGTTTAAATCCTTGAATGGTTTAGTTTTGGAACACATATTTTACGATTGAGGAGAATCTCTGACGTATCGCGTTACACATACCTATCGTAAAATCATTTTCCTTTATTATTACTTTATATGAAGTATTTTCCAGCGAGTTGATAAACACAAATCGGATTCTGAAAAAAGGATAAAACACTTCTAGCATTCAGGTAGGCGAGAATCAAACCAGGCAGTTTTGAGATCCAATCTCCTATGGCGATGACGGGAGCGAAGACATTAGGCACTGTTAAAATTCGAGTGAGGCAACTCCGATGGGCACATGAAAGAGGAAAATCCCAAGAATCTATTCTAAGCTCCGATGGACACATGAAAGAGGAAAATCCCAAGAATCTATTCCAAGCTTCGATGGACACATGAAAAGGGAAATTCCCAAGATTCTCTTCTAAGCTCCGATGGACACATGACAGGGGAAAGTCTAAAGAATCTATTCTAATCTCCGTTGGACACATGAAAGGGCAAAGTCCCAAGAATCTATTCTAAGCACTCCCTAGAACCGGAAAAATGAAAGTTTCGACTCTCCATTAATAACTGTTTCAATATTCAGTCTCGAACAGCGGAGCAAACGAAACCAGTTTTTCTTCCCCCCCCCCTTCTTTTTATGGCAGCTCCATTCTCTAGCTAAGAGATCAGTGCCATCCGGTTACTTTTTTTTTCTTTTTATTTACTTATTTTTTCATATTTGAAAAGAGCATTTTTAAACTGGAACCAGAGAGAAAAAAAATGCCAAACCAAATGCAAATTTATCCTGCTCGGCATGAAACGGTGGCAGTCATGGTCACGGCATGGCAGTCACGGCTTGAAAGGGTGGCAGTCATGTAGTTCAGCCACGCAGATAGCAGTTTGGAGGCAAAAATATTTTATTTAGCTTCACGTGGTATATTCAGAACATTTCTTATGAATGGCGGAGCTCCAGTTCGCACTCCAAAACTGTGTGCTTAAGTTTTAATCTTAGGGAAATAGCAAATGAAATTCTCTCTATTTAATTATATTTTAGGGGAAAAAGGAAATCATAGTAATTACAATTGGTTTATTAAATAGGTCGCACGATTCCTACAAGAAGCAAAGAAAAGAATATCTTGCTTTTAATTAATGCATACTTGAGTCGAAGATAGATTTAAGGACAGGAAGTGAATTTAAAAGTATGCGAAAGCGTTTCGATTAGAATAATAAAATAAAAGGAAATGATTTACAGAAAAGAACTAACATAAAGAGATTAATTGAAGCTTTTTATGTTACATACAGGGTGCGTTCTGAAAGTAATGCGCATTTTCTGGGAAAAATAGATTCATTCATCCTATGGGTACAGATGGTTAAAATTCTTCAAAATAGTTCCCTTGAGCATCAATACACTCGCGGAGACGATTCTGCTACGCCAGGAAGGCACCCTGGAACTCCTCGACAAGAATGCCTCCCAGGAACCTTGCAACATGAGCTTGGATGTTCTCCATCGACTCCCTGTGCTTTCCCTTCAGCTTTCTTTTCAGTTGGGGGAACAAAAAAGTCACAAGGTGCCAAGTCAGGGCTATAGGGAGGCTGGGGCACCAAGGGGGTCTTCACGCACACGCTGGACGTTTTCATCGGTTCGGGCTGTTGTTGGACGTCCAGAACGAGGATCGTCGGTGACCTTCTCCCTACCCTCCTTGAAGGCCTTGTGCCACTTTCCACACTGAGATCTCGAAATGCATTCCTTCTTAAAGGCGTCTCGAAGCATGTGATGAGTTTCCGTTGCATTCTTCCCAAGCCGTACACAAAACTTTATCGCGTACCGCTGTTCCAGCTAACACTCCATCACGCTGTGACTCGATCGAAAAAAAGGCTTTGCGCGAAGACACGTCCTACTCCTCCTACTGCTCGGAGGTACCTGAGAGCAGGCACGTTTGGAAGGACAAATCCCCCACCAAATATTTCGACCAATCTGAGTGCGCTGCGATCGATCGTCGCGTCACAATAAAATCATGCGCATTACTTTCAGAACACACCCTGTATATATATATTTAAGTTACACATGTATGTATGTATGTTTAAGTTACACATGTATATGTATATATATATATATATATATATATATATATATATATATATATATGTATATATATATATATATATATATATATATATATATATATATATATATATATATATATATATATATATATATATATATATATATATATATATATATATATATATAGAATAAAAAATAAATACAAAAAACATGAAGAAAATTAATTTTTCTGGATTTTTTTTCGGATTGTTTTTTTCCTTCCGGTTTCTTGTTATTTTTATTATTATTATTTCCCCCCCCCTTCTTTTATAGTTCTGTAAAATTTTTCCCTTCTTTTCTCTACATTTTGAGCTTATATATATATATATATTTGAAAAGTTCATAAAATTGAATTATCATAAGAAAATCATAAGAATCACTAGTCACAAGGAATATATAATGCTACTCATCATGTATCGATTTTTGAAAACTTCTGATAAGAATAATCATTGAAACTGATTATCTCTATCCTGATTTTCTTACATTGATTTTTCAAGTCCAAGGTAATTTTTGTAGCCTAGTTATTAAAGAAGTGAATTCAGACAAACTTAGAGTGAGCCATGAAGTTTCAAGTACTGAAAAGAAATTTTCATAAAATCAGAATAAAAATAAGACATTAGAAGATAACTTAGGATTACGCGATGGAGAAGTTCTCTTCCAATAATTAGTTTGTATTGTGATATTTTGAAAGTTCCGGAAGTCTTTATGGACACACTTGAGTTTTTCTGCCAACTTTGATGATGATAATATGCTCTGTATAAGTTAATTTAATATTTTCTTTAAATTTGCATTTATTCTATATATTTAATTTAATTTAATTACACTTTTTAATTAACACAAAACACATGCATTCTTAGAAACAAAAGTCTCACTTCTGTCGATTCAACTATTCTTAAGCTAGATTTCTTTAATTTGGAGAAATATTTCGTCAAGAAATCATGTGATTTGTGACGAAACTGGGAACTCTCAATTTGATTTTTTGTTCAGCAAAAGAAACAGCATGGTTTACTCAAGGGTAGCCTGAACTCACTTTTTAATTTTAAATTAGTAATTAGGGGTGAAAGAGAATTTGCGACGAAAATTTTCTCCCTTAGTATGGCGTCTTCTTAAGTTCTCACATATGGCGAATATGAATAGCAATTTAGACTCGTTGTAATTGACAATAATATCATATTTATAATTTGCCAGCTTTTGAAATCAAATTTAAAATTTGCTACATTTGATCAGGAAAAAAACCGATTAAAATCTTAATTTTGTTATTCTTTCAGAAAGGTAGTATTTGTGTCCTCAAAATGGAGCTATCAAAGAATGAAATGGAAGCCCTGAAAGAAGTAAGTTTCAATATATTGCTTAATGACAACGATTACTTTACAGGGTATTCCGTAAAGACCGCAATTAATACACATCTTTGAAATATTTTATTTTATAACTGTCGTTGAAGAGCCGAACCTAATTTTTCAGTTTACGACTACCAATGTTCAACTCCGAAGCCTTGTAATTTTGAACTCAATCCAGAAGACAAGGAAACTCCTGATCAAGTATTGGGAGAAAGTTTTCCTTCGTGGAGGACGTTTTAATGGAACTATCCCGCATTTGCGTTACATGGAGAGAAAGACCACGAGAGCTTCGCATTGTTAACCTGACGGTAACGGAGCTCTATCCCAGGATCCGTTTACTACTGAGGATATTTTACGTTAACACTTAGGTCGGAACAACCCTAGTGAGGAATTCGTATCGACCAGCCCTGACTGGGATTCGAACCTGTTTCCCCTCATTAGTAGTTGAACGCTCTAAGCCACTACATCTCTTTTTGAAAAATTGTCAAAAGTTAAATTTTAAAAAATACATATACTAAGGGAAATATGGTAATATTTATGCAAGGGAAAAACGCTTGGAGGTTATCTTGGTAGTTTGCGCTTTCATTTAAGAAATGAAATGTAATAATTAGTCTTTATTTCTTAATTTGAGAAGTGAAACAATTTTTTAACCTTTTAACGGATCACTTATGTGAAAGTAGGATTATCTAGGTAGTTTGCTGATTACTTTAATTTGAAAAATGAAATATAATAATTAATCTTTCTTTCTTAATCTGATATGCAACAACTTTTTTGCCCTTTAACGGATCACTTTTGTGAAAGTAATGTTATCTAGGTAGTTTATGATTCCTTTAATTAGAAAAAATGAAATTTAAAAATTAATATTTTTTTTCTTAATATTAATGTTATGATGAAACTAAGTAAACATAAATTTCATTAAATGTTTAAATGAAAATGTTTTTTAGCCCTTTCATGCATCACTTATGTGAATCTACACATTATCTAGATAATATGTGGAACAATTGATTTCAACTTTGTAGCAGTAACTGATAATAATAACAGGTCACCTAAGTTCATTTAAAAGAGAATGATGAACAGATGTAAATAATAGATTTCGTAATGGCATGTATGCATTGTTATGATAAAATTATTACGAGATGTCTCGTTTTTTCCTCGTGCATCATAACATTAAAAAAGAAAAGGAGAATTGGTATTTGCGACTAGGGAGGATGTAAAAAACGGGTTGATAAACTTATCTAGGTGAGTGAGGTGATGACACAAATGCATTCTATTTTACATTAAATAAAATAAAATATTTCTCGAGACGATAAGTTAAGAGATTTTTTGAGTAGATAACTTTATGAAGTAAAAGGGTCAGGTACGATAATAGATGGAATTAAGAAATTTTTATTTTTAGTGCATAAGACTTTAGTGCATAAAACTATTTATTCGATTCAATGCAAAATCTTTCTATCTATACTTTTCTTATTCTACAAAAAAATAAGGAAACCTAAGTACAGTATAAGCTCGATATAAAGGCATATTACGAAAAAATGTGGAAAAGTACAAAAAACAGACTGATTTTTTTAAATGATTAGCCTTCTGATAAAAGGTTTTTTAGGGAAATACATTTTTCTGCTGTTAAAAGTTTTAAATAATTCGTTTATTTCTGGCAATGGTCGGAAAAATTAAATTATTTTGTAGTTTACTACAATTACATTTAACTTTGTCTAGCGGTATTCAGTGTACCTACAATGAGAAAAAAAATACAAATTGCAAATTTGTCTTGTTTAGACATTATTACTTCAATCAAAATTTACTCTAATCCAGTCGTCTATTACGAAATTTAATTTTAAAATTCCACACACTGGGTGGGGAATTAAAATCAAGCAATGCCGTGTGCTCTGCCGTGCAATTGAAATATCGAGGTAAGCGACGAAAAATTCACAATTGAGATTTTTACATATTTAGCATCTCAGTATGGTAAGCGACATATTGCAAAAAAACATATGTAAAAATAAAAATAATAAATTTTGTTTTATGATTTTTTTGAAATTCTATTTTAGCGTTCATTAGCAATAGAAAGAAAATAGTTGCCAAACCACTTTTCTAATAATCAATCGTGAAGCACTTTGTTTTTTGAATTGCAGGTTAGTACACATGTCGAACGCATGGGCAAAGGGTTTTATTTCAAATTCCAAGAGGTCGCTGGTTCGATCTCCGCTGGTCGAAGAAGTAAATGGTGACTAATGCACGGTAAATCTGCCGAGTTACAGAATCCTCCATGTTTCCATAACAAATCATACCTCAGGGAGTTCTGACCCTGTAGTACCTCTGGGAGTATCCTTGTCTTCTGGATTGGTTCAAAATTACAAGGCTAAAATTGAACCTTAGTCATTGTAAACCCATAATTGGGTCAGCTGTTCGACGACGGTTATAATATAATTATAATATCAATACCGTGAAACGTATCCTTCTTATAATTTTAACTCTATTAAGTAATACCACTGGCTAAGTTATCTTCCTTTCAACAAAAGAAAAGTTCTTCTGTTATGTTTAGTTACGCACTTCAAAACAATTTGCCTTTAGTTTAATCCGCCCTTCCTGACAATCCAGATTCTCTGATGCACTTCTTTTATTTGTTCCACACTTGTTACGATTAGAAAACTTGATGTTCAAACATTTCTGCTTTTCGTAATACAGAACTACCCAATTCAAGGCAGGTCAATGCAGACTACTCAAAATATGTATTTGAAATCAAAATAATGGGATACCTGCAAGTAACATAGTGTGGATATCGCGATCCTGATTGGTTGTTGTAACGTGGCATTTGTTTACGTTAGCAACTGTTCCTTCTATCCCACTTCGAGCAAGCCAAGCCAGCCAAGTATCTGGTGGATGTAACTGGTATAATCTACAGTCATTCACAAAAATTTCAATTCTTTCACCATTTATTTCGTATTTAACACAAAGTCAAGCACGAAGCTATGCAAAACATAAGCAAACTAATTATGCATTGAAGTTGCCAGGTACGCAAAACGAAAATATATCACGGTTTCAATAAAATACATTAACAAATAATAAATCTAAGCTAAGTAAAAGACATAGATGAGAAAGAATTATATTTCAACAAATTCGAGATGCGATACCGGCACTGTATTTATTTAATTTCACGTTAATTATCACTCTAACTTATGTGGAGAATCTTAGTTCAACTTTAATTCGCGTTTTACTTATAACTATCAGCTGGGGCTGTCGTCATAGGTCACATGTGTGGGGTATCTGAGATCTTCTTCTTCTTGAAATGCAAGTACTTAACTGTTCAAAACAATAGGATAATATGTCTATTACAATTTTTTGTCTTTTTAATTGCTATTTTAGCATTAAATAAATGCATTTGCTTGTAAAGACTAGCGAGCTATAACGTAATTTCATCAGCTATTAAGAATTATCGTTATATCATAATTTTACTAATGTTAAAAAACAGAATAAAATCTGATACAGCAAAGATTTGGAACATACACACATTTGATGCATTATTTATAAATGTTATTTTCTGAAAACTTATTTCTAGACTTGACAACATTGATTATATTTTGAAAGATTGGATTTCGGACAAAATAAGTCTTTTAATGATGCCAAAATGAATTCACAAGAACATTTGAAATAGCAGGAAACGAAGTCTTTAGCTTATTCTTACACTCCTTTCTTTTTGTTAATTTTCAGGAAAAAATTATACAAATGATCAAAATTATCAACTTAGAGGATAACACTCAAAAATTGTATTAATCATTAATATTGTATAAGTTTGTTTTTACAAAGGCACAAATTTATTGCATTATTTCTAAATATTATTTATTAAAAATATATTTCCTAATTTGACAGCATTATTAATAATGACATTTTGTTTCCTCTTTTATTACAGATAAAAAGCAGGTTGGACAGAGAATTGACGCCCAATCTTAGAGATGACGAGAGCTTATATCTTAGATTTTTACGAGGTATTCACATAACTGTTTATTTATTAATTCAAAGTCATGGCGGAATAGTAGTTGTATAAGAATTACATCATATTACTATTTGCATTTTTTTTCAATAATTTTTCCTCAAGTAAATAAAAAGGAATTTATTTATTGAAAAATATGCTGTTAAACACTCTTCATGAAGCATTAAATAAATTGAAAATCCATTTTCGTAGTTCAAAAAAACTTAAAGATGTATTTGATGATATAGGGAGTGAATAAAAGATAAAAACAAGACGCAACTTGATGAATTAGCTTATTAGAAAATAAACGAGTCGAATTTCTTTTTTTTATTCTTTAAAGAATAACGTCTTAAAATATAAACTAAATACTACTAGTAAAAATAGCTAGAAATATTAATAAACCGATCCTTAATTTTTATTTACATTCTCTTTTCACTGCAATTATTTTTTAATTATTTATTTAGTTTTCGAAAGAAAAATAACGATGACATAAAAATGCTTTATTTTATGTATTATAAAGAATTATCTAATGTGAATTTATTATTTTGTTAGCTCGAGATTTCAAAGTTAACCTAGCAGAAGATATGTTGCGCAAAGTAAGTAATATCATATGAAATTATTTTCTTAAGACATGGCTATACATTTGCTGAAGGGCTCTCAAAATATTACGTAAGCATATTTGTGGTAATTTTGGACTCGAAAGATAAAGTACGCACCCTCCCCTAGATTTTGCTTCAGAATTTTGACTTTATAAATGATCTAATCTTAATCTTATAAATGATCTAATAAATGATCTAATTAAATTCAAATTAAAGATAGAACTTTGCTGAAAACAAATTTTTCATTTAATTTTATGAAATTTGAGTCTCTTTAAGAATCCTTTATGTTCAAAATTCTTGACCACAAAAATTTTCCTTATTTCAAATTTATTCATTTCTTTTGTCATTTTTTTGCTACCTTACCTTATTTTGCTATATACTCACATTAGTCATCCCTTTGCTTGGTGCTTACGTAATATTTGAGCGGACCTTTGGTTCGTATCAGGGTCGTTTCACCGAATCCCATGATTCCCCAATCTTATGGGCGTGGTGATGGTCGATCACCATTCCATCAATCAAAACATAAACTAGATTGACAGTCTTTATTGCTTCAGCATGTGCACATGTTAATCGCCGAATGAGGTAAGGCTTATGGAAAGGAATGACTCTCTCGTAAAGTATAACCGATATATTCGCTTGTTGTCGCCTGTTATCGAAGTACTAGGAGGATACTATGTTATCGGAGTACTTTTCGAAAGATCTCAGATTCTTTGGAGGAAAAGATTACGCTCCTGGAACGTTTGCTTTATTAATACACTAGTTGATATTTTCAACGGTTTAAAGCGTCAGTAACTAGCGTCACTCTTTTCCTTGTTACCTTTGAGCCGTTTTCGATTTTGATTGGCTGTTGCCGATCACGTGGTTAAAAAAGTCGCCATTTTGCTGACTGTTTTGAACGGTGAAGTGTCATTACACTTGATCTGTTATTTCTATTTTCGCTTTTCTTCTTACTTTGTCAGTTTCATATTTTTAAATTAATAATGACAGGCTGTTGCGCATTTAGGTGTTTTATGAATTCAAAATTTGGATTTAAATTATATCGCTTATCTGTTTGAGATCACAATAAAGAACGATGAAATTGGCCGAGATAAATGGTCTCCAAATGATACTAAGTACGATAAAATTTTATATTAAGAAAAGTTTAAAAAAATTACTATTACTAATTATTTTAAATTACTCCTTATTTTGTTTGCTTATGTGGAAGTTTGACTTTTTAAGAAATGTCTCTAGAAATGTCTATATTGAAAATTTGAATTGCTTTGTTTCATTTTATAAAAGAATAATGTGAATATTGCAATAACTAACAATTATGGCAACTATTTTCCTCTTGGAAGATTTGTTATTCACATTATTACTCATAAATAAAATATAAAATTATTAAAGAATCAAATTGAATGCAATTTGATTATCTTTGTACTAATTCAGTAAAATATCTATTTATTTCTTAATTTTACATACCTCGCAGTTTGATTATTTTACTTTATCCAATTAACAAAATTAAAATTTTTAAAAAAAATATCAAGAATTATTTATTAAAGTAAAATATTTACCATACACTATTATAAATACTCAAATAATATATAATAGTGAATCTGTATAAATTAAAAAGCGTTAACTCTTATTTTTGTAATAGCCATAAGATGATGCAATTAAAGACAAAATTATTGTGTTCTGAAAAAATGTGAAATTTCTCCGAAAATATTGATGCTGTTAGTGAATTTATTGGTTTAATTTTTATAATATGTTTTATGGGAAATTTTCCATTTAGCAGGGCCAAGCGATAAATTCGTCTATGCAAAGTCACAAAGTGCAAATAAATTCAATTTTTTTTTTTACCTATGGCAAAATGGGTGCTGTTTTGGCTTTGATGACGTGCGCACCGTATTTGGATGTCATCACATTTTTCAACTGTGTTTGAGACTAAACAGTGCGCACGCGCCGTCATTGCATGCGTTGCTATGGCAATAGCTGCTGTTTGATATTTTATTTTCATCAGCAGACATTTTTAATGTATTTACATAAAAACAATTATTTACATTTTTATATTAACTTATTATTAACTCTTATTAACTTATAATTACTGTCATGACTGTGACTTTTATAAAAATATGAATAATGAAGAAGGAAGGTGACGTCTTGAAACACGGATATAGGCAGGATTTAAAAAAAAAAACAATCAGACGACAAGCATCGATTGAGTCAGCTTTTGCAAACCATGATTTGAAATGTGGAGTTTCTCGGAGTCAATCTAAAAAGAAAAAAAAGGACCTTGAGGGCTCAGGGGATAGAGTGTTCGCCTTCCAATGAGTTGAACCGGGGTTCGATCTCGGCGATGGCTGGTCAATACGAATTCCGCATCCAGTTTGCACCGACCATAGTGTTGACGTGAAATATTCTCAGTGATAGATGGATCATTGGTTATAGTCCCCTTGCTGCCAGGCTAACCGTGGGGTGTTCTATTGGTCTTCTTCTCCATGTAACTCAAATGTGGGTTAGTTCCATCAAAAAGTCTTCCACAAAGGCAAATTTCTCCCAACATTTGATCCAGGAGTTCCTTTGTCTTCTGGATTGGGTTCAAAACTACAAGGCTACGGAGTTGAACATTAGTAGTCGTAAACCCAAAAATTGGGTCGGCTGTTTACCGATGGTTATAAAATAAAATAAAATCCAGAAAAAAAATCATTTGACCAATGGGTAACCAATGACCGTAATAAATTAATCAAAATTTTTTTTGTTAATAATTTAGGTTACAGTTATTATAAAAAAAAATTTAAAGATAAGAAAATAATTAAAATATCTAAATTAACTTGAACGGCCGAAATGAAAAAGTACTGAAATCGGTAAACACATTTTTATTTTATTTAGTATTTTGAAAATTAAACAGCAATTCTAAAACATTTTTCGTTTTTGTTATTTGAAATCTAATCTTTTAATTGAGATTTTATTTAAAATTCAGCTAATTCTACTTAAAGTGTTTTTTTATCATAAAATAAAAAATAACCATAGGTATTAATTAACGAGAAAACGATTTGTATTATAGGGAAAAAATCTTTTTCTTTGAACACTTATAATAATATCCCTAATGAATTTAAAGGAGAAGAAGATTTAACTTTGAACTGTACAGATTTAAAAACAACCCGATATTATTAAATACTTAAAAATAAATGGAATGAATTGGATGGTCCACTTGATTTGAATGAGTGCTGACAATACAATCGAAAAGATATTGCCTTTTGGACCCATTGAAACAAGAAAGCGGGGAAGGCCGCGGTTGAGATGGGCTGATAAGGTGGAGTCTGAATTTATTTCAATTAATTTTTATAATTTTATAGCCGTCGTTGAACAGCCGACCCAATTTTATGGGTTTACGACTACTAATGTTCAACTCCGTAATCTTGTAAGTTTTGAATCTATTCCAGAGGAAAGGGATCTCCTGGATCGAGTACTGAGAGAAATTTGCCTTCTTGGAGGATTTTTTGATGTAGCTAACCGGCATTTGCGTTACGTAGAGAGGAAGTCCACAATAACCTCCCACGGTTAGGCTGACGACAAAGGGACTCAAACCCTTGTTCCGTCTACCACTGAGGATATTTCACGTCAGCACTGTGGTCGGTGCAAGCCGGATGCGGAGTTCGTATCGACTGGGATTCGATTCCGGTGCGCCTCTTTGGAAGGCGAACGGTCTATCCCCTGAGCCATCGCGGCTCTTCTTGCAATTAATGAAAATAATTGGAGATCAAAGATGAATCGGAAGTCGTTATAGAGAAATCTTCAGAGGAAGGCATTGGCTCAGTTTGGGCTGTCTGGCCAACTATGATGATGATGAGTAATGATTTTAAATCCCAAATCATACCACTTTTTGAACCTTATAAAAAACCGACTGCATTAGTACCTAATAGGGTTGTGCAAAACACACAAAAAAGAGAATATATATTATTAAAATAATTATTGAATTCAATGTAACATTCGAAAGCATTTGAATAGTAAGATATACACATTATTATACATTATACATTATCATTATTAATAAAACATTTATTATACATTATCATTTTTAATAAAACATTTGAACGAAAAGGGTCGTCTAGACCCAGAGTCAGAAAAGAAAATTTTTTTGAAGTGGTATATTTTTGCAATATTATAGTTTATATAAAACGTTTCTCAAAACAATGGAAACTGATATTTTTAACGTTTCAGCACATACAATGGAGGAAGATAACTGGAATTGACACACTCTTAGAAGATTATGTACCAAATCAGGTAACAGTCGCTATTTTGGTAGCTTAAGAGGATGCCATACAGCGGAACCATACTCGCAAATTCTCTTTCTCCATCATTATTTATTTAAAATTTAAAGTGTAGAAAAAGTGAATTCAGACAAACTTAAAGTAAGCCATGAATTTTAAAACACTGAAGGGAAAATGTTAAAATATATAAATGAAAATAAATTATGAGAAGATAACTTAAGATTACACAACGGAGAAATTCTCATCTAATATTTTGTTTGAATTTTATTATTTTGAAAACATTTTTTAGCAATTGAAACGCCATGACTTACTCTAGGTTTGAATAAACTTACTTTTTCTTTCTTTCTTTCTAAAATTAGTAATGCTGGAGAAAGATAATTTGCAACGAAAATTTTCTTCCGCAGTATGGCGTCCTCTAGCAAGTTTTTCAAGGTTATGCTGTTTCTCTATGCACCGTTACCATGGTTTTGGATAAACTTACTTTCTCCCCACAACATCGCTTGCAAAAAACTAAAATTTGCGAAAACAATGAAGAAGGTGAGGGGATATTGTAGAGAGAGAAAATCACGTCACCTTGAGAAGCGAATTCTATTTGACAAAGAATATAGTCGCAAGAGACGGCTGATTTGGGGGAATATTTTCAAAAGGTGTGACGTCGCGAAAGGTGGTAACAAATCAATTTCTGAATTGACTTGTATTTGAACAACGAAATTATATATAACAACCCAAAAATTTGGTGAATTTTTTTTTTCACTTGTTGTAATTTGACAATTTTAAAAGCAATTTTAACTCATTCTTTTCTAAAAATATTGTTATTAATCTATTCAGAATCCGCTTTAAAAAATATGCACTTGTGAATTCTCTTAGAGAAAAAAGACTTTTATCTAACTCTGACAAATCACTATTGAAGAAAACGAGATTAAAAACATCGAAACCGAAACTGTTTCTAAAAAACCACCGTTTGACTAATAAATATATTTAACCACTTTTAACCACCTCTCAGTTCCTTACGGCAATCATACCGGTTTTAATGTTTAATGTTTTCAATAGTCATTTTATCGTTCATAAATTAGGTTTTTGAGAATGTTTCTGTTGTTCTCAATGTTAGTACTTTTTTGCTTAATTTCGACTGGGATTCTAAAAATGAGTAATAGGGTGAAATTACATAAAACCTTATCTGCACAAAGTATCATGCCCTAAATAAAGGTTGAAGTGTTGCAACATTATTATTGAAATTCTTATCCGAAATTTCGACCCTGCGAAACTTTCTTAAAGGTTATATCGACTCACTCATACTCACTCTACTATACCTAAACTACTTTTTTTATCATTATATATCCTTGTTAGATGATGAAAGTGAGCTTATAAAATCCCTTATTGTAGCTGAACATCATTAAATAGTGTTCAACTAAATAATAAACTGCATAATTACCCAATTTACTTACATTAAAAACCGCTTTTTTGAAAAAGGTTTGGTTTTTTTTCCAAACAATATGAGAACCAAACAATTTAATTAAGAGACTCCCATATTATTTCATTTTGGAGCCTGCACCAAAAATCATACATTGTTTTGTTTATTGATTGCACAACTTTTTTCGGAAGACAAAGAAAAAAACTTTCGAAAGAATTTTATTTTTCGTATCTATTGAAGAGAACTTAATTATTCTTTAGAAAAACGATGTAAATTCTCTTTATAGAAGTACAGCAAATAATGTATACTAATCTTTACTAAGTATACTTTCAAATTTGAAATTATTAACATACTGTGATTCTTTAGAAAAATTAAACGGTGCAACACCGAAATTATCGATACTTTTTTTTAAATTTATTATCTTAAATAAATTTTTCGACCATGTTTTGGTAAAAAAAAATTTTTCTAATAATAAAGAAAATCTTGAATGTGTATCTCTACAATTTAAACAAAGTTCATTTATTTAAGTTTGAAAAGAACTCTCAGATTTATTATCTGAGAGAGTTAAAAGTTTTTATTTACTTTTACGCAAATAAAATAGCTTGATTTTCAATGAATGTATATTTTTTCAATTTTTAAATAAATTTTTTGACCATGTCTTGGTTAAAAAAATATTTTCTATTAATAAAAAAAATCATGAATGTTCATCTCTACAATTTAGGCAAAGTTCATTGATTAGATAGTTAGAGAGTTAAAACAGTTTTAATATACTTTTACACAAATAAAATAATAGTTTGATTTTCAATGAAGCCCATCTTCCGAAACTTTATTTTTTATGATTCATTGAATGTTTTCCTTATGCAGGTAACTGAGGAGTACATGCCTCTGTCAAGAATCGGATTTGATAAAGAGGGGCATCCTGTACGATTTTTCCATTTTGGTCCTGCTGACATAAAAGGTTCGTCATTTAAAATTTTACATGTTGACATTACTTAAGATTCTACTTTGACATGTTGCACCAAATCTCTGTTGCAATACGTATGAAGTGTATACTTGTGGTGTGACATAAAAAACAATAAAAATATTATTTCCTTTATATTACCAACAGAACTGTTAAGTATTTTACACTGTGTGACGGTGAGAGGGGGGGGGGGAGTGCTCACGGACCAAAGTAAATTTCCTGCCTAAGCCGTAACTTCGACGTTGTTGATTTACGGAAAAATTGCTTAAACAATTAGCAGGGCCAGTGGTCAAAAGTAGTACGCTGCAAGTAGCAAAACTACAGCAGCTGCTAGTTTTTATTGTAGTTCGTAGAGTAGTGTACTACTTTTTTTTTAAAAAATAGAAAGTAGTGTATAGTGTAGTTAATATACGCGTGATAAAAAAAAAAAAGATTTTGCGGAGTATACTTGGTGGCGTAAATGAAAACAATAACTGGAGAATGTAAGTGATTTAACTTTGAACTGTACAAGAGATTTATAAACAACCTGATATTATTAAATACATAAAATTAAATAGAATGAATTGGATGTCCCACGTGATTCGAATGATTGATGACAACACAGTGAAAAAGATACTGCTTTTTAGTACCTCTAGAACAAGAAAGCGGGGAAGGCCGCGGCTGAGATGGGATGACTCAGTGGAGTCTGATTTTCTTGCAATTTATGAAAAGAATTGGAGATCATGTCTTATAAATACTTTTAACGTTAGTTTAGTACCGAGACAAGGTTCAAACGAGACTAATTTTTCGAATGCGATTGGAACAAACCTTCTCGGGTCAGTCAATGGACGCGATGAGAATGTCCCCGTAGTCAAGCGTTAAAAAATATTATGTATTACTAATATTTAAACAAGACATTGCGAATAATAGCTGATAACCACGCCTTCAAATGCTAAAGTGCACTCATAAAACATTGATTGTATGTCAATGAAAGGGAACATATTTTTTTGGTAGTTATTTTTCAGTCTTTTATTTCTTAAAGGAAATAAAAGAGCATTTAACGCTTAACAAGACAGCAAATATTTAAAAAATATTTAAATTAAATATTCGTTGTCGAGAAAGGCGTAAGAAAGCTAAAAGAACAAAATTTACAAAAAAGAAAAAAAAAATGTTCCGAATATCTATCTGACTCGTTTAAACATGAACAAATATTTTTAAATGTTTTAAATAAGCCTTTTTTTAAATTTTAAAACGTTTTGAACAAGATTGTAAATTAAGTTCTCCGGCAGAGTTCGTCTCCAAAATGCGTGTAGATTTTTAAAATAAAATTCCGTAATAGAAGACTGCACTAGAGTAAATTTGATTGAAGTAATAATGTCTAAACAAGACACTTAAAATAATCTGCAGTTTGTGTATTTTTTATTCTTATTTTAGGTATATTGAAATCAGCTAGAAAAAATGACGTCATTAAAACTGTCATTTCATGGTTTGAAGATGATGTCAGAGTCATGAAAGAACAAAGTAAAAAAGTAAGTGATTGTTAACCATATAAAATGAGCACTATGGATACAAGGATACTTTTCGCAAGATAGTGTATTTTCCAAAGAACCTTCTTCTCCTGTTTACTGTTTCCGAAGTCTCTTTCACCTCAGTTGGCAATTTAAAATTTTTTTTAAAATGAGTTTAGATAGTTCTTTGAAGTTTTAAATATGCTGAGAAATATATATATTTTTCAAATCAATTGTGAAGCATTTGACTTGACAAATCATGGATATGTTTTCAGGTATTTAGAATTTTCGAAAACATACACAAGGCATAATTTCAGAAGAGTCGTAAAATAAAATAAAAATTAGGAATAAAAAAGAGCTGCATCCCCTTAAAAACCATCATTTTTTTATTCTTTCCGTTGTTATTTAAACTTTTCACCTGTGATTCTCCAAAGTTAAGCAGGTTTATTATTACTGCTCGTATTATCAATTTATCCACATGTTGTTACAATTAAAAAGAAGCAGATGATTCAAATTTAAAATTATCTGACGATATTATCAAAAATATACAATTAAATGTTAAAAAATTTCGCCCTGTTTATAGAACAGTTTCGAATTTTCTCCCCTGAGCAAATGTATTTTTCTGACTAAATTAATTCAAAATGATCTGCTGAAATTTAAAAAAAAAATTGTAAAGAATTAATTCTTTCAAAACCGTAGAAAGAAAAAATTGCAAACGTAAATAAACGAGGAAACAAGGTCTTCGAAACATAGCTTACATAGCATTAAAACTAAAAAGAACTATGCATCCATAATGTATAATTCTATATGTCATTACTTTATGGCGAAGTTGTGTCATTATTCGCTTATATTTACTTCTTAGTTCGATTTAAAATTATATATATGGATTTTAGAATAAATAAGATGAAGTAATTAAGATTAATATGATGTTTTAAGGAAAAGAAAAACATTCTAAAAGTTCATTTATATAATAAATAAGACAATTATAATTCAGAAAATAGATAAATTATTTTACGTATGAAATGCTTAAGGTCCTCCTTTTGCAAATTTTTCGTTGCAACCAAATGCGGCACATTAAATAATTATATTTTTAGATTATTGAGTTTAAAATTCCAGTATTGATTTTTTTTTCATTGAAATAACAAGGAGAAACGGAAGGTTGAAAATATTCTCTCTGGATTCGCCCTACAGTCACGTGACTTTATTATGAGAACAAAAATCATCCTGTTGTGTGCACTCTATTATAGTTCACCTGTTTGGGTATAACGCCCTTTTAATGATTTCATCCACCCGGAACCACGAAATTTAACCCATTTGTGTCAAGCCTTCTTTCATGAGGGCAGCTTTCCAAACAGATAAAAGTTGTAAGCACATATCTTTCACAATTAGGATTGATGTGCGACAGTAAGATAGTTTCGTTACCTATATATAATAATAATTTAAATATTTTTCTTTGGATCTGGAGTGCTTGCTAAGATGGTAGGTAACAAAGAAATATCCTCTTAATATAAGCAAATAAACACTATACCATTCATTTCATATAGGTGTTTGTCATGTATAATCATATTTTAATGTATACTGAGGATAATAGACCAAATAAATGAATGATGTATAGAAATATGACTTTTAAGAAAAATAATCATTTACGAAAGCAAAAGTTTCAGAATTTCTAGAGAAATTAAATATTTTAAAAGACACGACATACTGAAAAAAGGATGACGAAATAAATAATTGTTATTTAAAATTATTTAATAAAAAAAGGTATGCGGGTATTTTATTTGCGTCGCACTAGAGCAGCACAATGGGCTATTGGTGACTGTCTGGAAAACATCCCTGAGGATGATCCGAAGAACGTGTCATCGCAATTTTGATCCTTTGCCGAGGGGATGGCTCTCCTGCCTTGATAATCCGAAAACCTGCTGACGAAGTCAAGCACTTTGCGGTAGAATAGTTAAACGAAGACCAATACCATGCGCCCTCGGTCCCTACGTAGACTGATAAAAGTGGTCACCCAGCACAGTGAGGCTTGATTTTAGTGTTCTATTAGGAACCGTGTCTTTACGATTATTCCACTGTGAGACTAATGATAATAAAAATAGCAGTCTTCAGCTCAGAGATGGAGAGATGATTTTATATTTAAGAATGATTTCATACTTATTACAATGAGTCACATTATTGTAGTTGTATCGATCTGTGTGGGCTGCAAGGGAATCAGGCCTTCAGCTCAGAGATACTCTCCAGAGAATTTTATGTTTAAGAATGATTTGAAACTTACTACAATGAGTCACATTATTGTAGTTGTAGAAATATTTCATTTATTTTTTTTAGCTAGGAAAGCCAGTTCAACGATGGACATATATATTGGATTTTCATGCTTACACTTTCGCACAAGCAACCAATAAACCATGTAACTATGCTTAGTATTTTTTGTTAATGATTCAGTACAGCAATTATAAAATAATGAGGACTGAGATAACTAGCTGTTCGTCTACATTTCAATGAGTTCTTCTAAATTATCGTAATTTGCGGTTAACTATGCATATCGAAAATTGCATTTAAATACATCGAAACTTAATTGTTTTCGCACCAGTTTTGTTGCCAAATTAGTATATGACTATAGAACAGCTGTTGTTCCGTGACCTGTTTGAATATAATTTTCGACAATACTTATTAAAAGGACATTAATTTAATATAATTTAGATAAATAAAAGAAGGGATTAAAATACTCATGAACAGCCGGCTCATAACAGGAAGGGATGTCTAGTGTCGAACTATGACATACTTAATCGGTTGTTATGCAATTCTCATTTCTTATGATTTACTCTACCTCCCCTGTTGCCATGAATCACGCTGTATATATAACCAGGGACATAGAAAGAATGGGCAGTGTAATATTGTCCAAATTTTCAATGCATATGCCCTATATATATGGGTCGAAGTATATCCAAATAGTACCCTTGCCTCCCAATAGTGTGCCCAAAGTTCAAAATCCCAGTGATAGTTGGACGATTCAAATTTAGCTTCTGATTCGCACCGACCACAGTGCTGGCGAAAAATATCCTACCTGATAAACGGGTCATGGGTTAGAATCCCCTTGCCGTTGGACTAACTATGGTTGTTTTCTGGTTTTTTCCCTATGTGAAGAACTTGCGAAATTCTAACAAAAAATCCTTTACGAAGGCTAATTTGTCCCGATGCTTGATCCAGGAGTTCTTTTGTCATTTAGATTCTGTTCAAAATTGCAAGGCTACTGAGTTGAGCATTGATAGCTGTTAACCCCAAAAATAAGGTCGGCTGTTCACGACAGTTACAAAATAAATCGAGTGTTAAGGAAAAATTTCTCTAAACCTGATTTAGTTTAAAATTCATTAATTTATAAACATTTAAGATTTTTCGTTATGTTTATTCAAGACAGATTCCGTGTCTTGCAGTAGCAACACTCCACTCAAAGCTTTTTCATCAACCTTAAATGGACAAATATAATTACATAAAAACGATTGTGGAATTAAGCATAGTTTACAATAAAACACTACTGCGATAATGCATTACTGACGGAAAATGGAATTTTATTGAAAAACTATTGGGGGTACTCTTTCTACTATATCCATGTCTAATTAGTTCTACCTTTATGGGTAGTGAGTTTTACAAATCAAAATTGGAATTTTTTTAATAAATGTTAGTTTGTTTTAAAGTATAAATTAAAATATTTATAAATAATAGAATTTATGTGTAAAAATTTGAAGTTATTAATTTTTTTTCAGCTCTCGAGTTCTTGTTGAATGTGTTTCAAATTTATGAAGCCAACTATCCTGAGAGATTGAAAGCTGCATTTGTTATAAACAGTAAAATTTATTTTTATGCTTATTTAACACATTATTTAACTAAATACATTGCTACACATTATTTAACTAAATACACTAAACTAACCACACTGATCAGCAGCCATTTTCTTAAAAAGGATGGATGTAACGGTTCTTCGTATTTTTTGCAGTGCTCATAACCAGCAACCAGTGGTTCCTGAATGGGGTTTCGCAAAAGGCTCCCAAGAGTTGGGACTTTTTTTTAAAAAAACTAGTTATGATTTTTGATATCGGTAATTAAATCAGTATCGAATTAATAATCTATTATTTATTTTATATTTCCGTTGTTTTTATGAAATTATACAAATTAAAATAAATGCTTGTGAGGAAAGAGAATTAAAAAAAATAAAGATTTTTTTCTAATGATGCATGAGTTACGAAAAGGATATGCATTAGCATAAAATTACATCGAATAAGAATAACTAAATTCAAAAAGAAAGGTAGGTAGGTAGGCACTTTATTCACGTCGCACTAAAGCTGCACAATGGGCTATTGTCGATGGTCTGAGAAACATCCCCGAGGATAATCCGAAGACATGCCATCGCAATTTTGATCTTCTGCAGAGGGTATGACTCCCCTGCATTGGTAACCTGATCGCCTGCTCGATCAGTCGAGCACTTTACGGTAAAACAGCTTTACGAGGACTGATACTGCACACCCGTGGTCCCTACGGAGGCTAATCAGAGTGGTCACGCACCCGCTTACTGACCACAGCCAGTGACCAGTGATGCTTGACTTCAGTGTTCTACTAGCGCCGGTGTCTTTACGTTCAATCCACTGCGGTACTCAAAAATGAAGAAGTACTGTTACAAATTAGTATAGTTTCGTAAATATTTTTTGTTATAAGGCTAAAGATCTAAGATGGACCTCAAATGAGCAGTTTAATTAGAAAATTTGTCACGGAATTTAGCCTAATTTAAAGAGAAAAGTACACCGTACCGACTTAGCGGCAATCTTGGCGACCATTTTGGCAACAAAATGACCGCATTGGAAACTTCAAGTTCCAAAGCAGTCGCACCAATATTTATATTTACTGAGTTAGACGAGATTCATCTTGAACGATGTCGAAAGTTCCGGGACATCATCGCCAAATAGGATTGTGCCGGTCAGTCTAAAGTCACAGGGACACAAATCACCATCCCCGCTGCCGAGTGACCGAAATCTTTAAAAGGGTATACTAGGAACTGCGGTGGCTCAGGTGATAGAATCTTCCAAGAACCAAAACTTCCTAGAATAGAGAAGGCCTCAGCACGGGTTACCATAAACAAGAAATTTGATCTTTTAATTGTCCAAACTTAATGACATCTTTCGTATTTACCACCACTGCGCAGCTTAGTAGCCCAAATATAGTTGTATCTTTCTTATTTATTATCCACTGTGCAGCTTAGTAGCCCAAACGTAGTGGCATCTTTCTTATTTATCATCCACTGAGCAGTTTATTGTCGTTATGTCGGACAACTAAGAAAATAAAGAAAGGTTAGACTGTTGGACATTTCAGCTTTAGTACGTGAAAATCTGATCATTAGATAAAAAGTTACTTAGGGTGATATCTTTCTTATTTTGCACCATGTACATTAAAATCTTAGTGATACTATAAACAATATGATATTAATGTTGGTTATTTCTTTTAGCTTCGATTTATTTTAATTTAGTCTATTCAGTCATTAAGCCTTTGCTGTCTGGTGCAACTGTACAAAAAATTTCCATCTATGGAAAAGGTAAGAATTTGAAAGGTTTTTATTCGAAACATCATTTGGGTTTAAAAAAAATCTATGTAAGTCTGAGCATTGCTTCTAACGCCATAAACATGCAACTGGGCCTTTGGAATATTACGTAAGATTTCGGATTAAATTTTGTTGGGTTTTCCAGTTGATAGTAGAACATTAGTCGTAAACTCAAAAATGGGTCCATATAGTACAACACCGGTTATAAAATATGAAATATTAGTACTGTCGATTTGCCCAGAGTAAGAAAAAGTATTTGTAGGAAAAAAATGTATTGAGGTGAAAAGAAACAAAATTCTTTTACTCGGTATTTACTACATAAAAGGAATAAATGAATGAATTAAACATATTATTATCCATTGGGAAGATGGGTGTCCTAGGTTTATCATGTCCACACACTTTGGACTTCAACACCATAATTACAAATAAAAAGTTGTAAGTCATAAAAATCAGGCTAACAAAAGCATTAATAAATAAAGAAGAACGTATACAATAGTGTGCAATCTTTCTATACTCAATAAATAATGTTAGAACTCACACCGGCAGAAAAATCGATTCCTTGGAGCTTAAAATGCCACATGTAAAGCCCAATTCACCTATGTTAGATTCCATATGATCCTTGAGAAAGACAAACGCTTGTAGGAGCTAATTTGCGGCTATTCTATAAAGAATTTCTGCTTTCAACGTTTTACCAATTGAAAGCTCTGTGTTAACTATTTCCATCAATTCCACCAATAGAGAAGATAAAGGTGAGCTACACTTCGTTAAAAAAGAGAAAACAAAAATAGCTTTAAACAAAGTAAACCAAATAATGGAAGTATAATGTATCTTGTTTATATTCGACACGGATTGGCAAGCTAAAAATTCATCCGTGGGCCGGATAAAACCTTCTGACGGGCCACAGTTGGCCTGCGGGCCGTAGTTTGCCCATCCCTGCCATAGGACGACAAGAGGACAAACATCAACTGAAGCAGTTTTTTCAACCCGTAAATGGTGGTGTTTATTAAAGTGTTATTGGTTCTAAAAACGTTGTACTTCGAACCCAGAGAGCTGGAAATGATTTTATTTCAACTCGAGCATTCCAAACAAGAATAACATGAGTTTGCAACGGTTTACGAAGTGAGCTAAACTTGAGCAAAAAAGCTACAAAATTTTCGGTACTTTTTTAGTTTTTGCCAAATAAATACTAAAAAAATTGCTTATCCACAAATTTTAAATGAAAGGGAATTTAAGATTAGTAAACTCCGAAATCAAGGATATACTTAAAAGTTAAATTTTGTTTAGTTGGTTTGTTAGTAGTCAAAATCAGTAATAAAAAATTGGCACTTTGATTGAAAGAAAAGAGAGTTACGCTTACTTTAGAGCCCAAAAATGACTTTCCAAATGAAAAATTTAAATTACGGAAAGTAAAAAGCACCCAAATCTGCTTTGTGGGTAAATATAAAGTTTTGTTTATTATTACACGAAATTAACCTAAAAAGATGCAGTGGATGTTGCCTTTGTTTTCATTATATTAAGCACCTCTGTTCTGGCTTCCTAACCTCTTTTAAGGGAGTTATTACCCTTTTTTTGTATAGTAATTAACTTGCGTTTTTTATTATGCGTTATTTGCGTTATTAACCATTGCGTTATTATTGCTAAAATTGATCAGGGTGGATTTGATGGGGCCTAAATTTCACGTTTAACTTGTGGACCAAAAACTATACCAAATTATCCATAACTTACCTACATTCAGAAATATTGAAACAGTTTAAAAAATTTAGTTCCAGTTAAGGTAGGTAAGTATTTTATTTATGTCTCACTAGAGCTGCACAATGGGCTATTGGCAACGGTCTGGGAAACATTCCCGAGGATGATCCGAAGAGCCTTCCATTGCAATTTTGATCCATTTTAGAGGGGATGGATCCTCCGCCTTTGGTAGCCCGATGACCTGCGCGCGAAGTCGAGCACTTTAAGGTAGAACAGTATAAAGAGGACTGATACCGTGCACCCTCGGTCTTTACGTAGGCTGATCAAACTGGTTACCCACCCGCTTACTGACAGCAGCTATTAATGTTTAACTTCGGTGCTGTACTGGGAACCGTATCTTTATGTTCATTCCACTGAGGGACTAGTTCCAGTTAAATTTGTTTTTATTTTTAATTAAGAAAGAAAGGCTTTCTGTACTTTCTTTTAGAAGGAACACTAAGAAAGAAGTTTCTAAGAAAGTGCTTTAGTGTACTTAGTGGTACACATTAAGCATTAACATTCGATAAAGTGGTCGTTGCATACCATGCATTTTGCGTATGATACATTTTCTTAGATGTTATGTGGCAAAATTAAAAAATAGAAGAAAATTTAACAATTTTTAGGTCACTCTGCTAACTCATTTTATATAAAGTCATTTTCAGAATATGTCATTTAGAATGCCCTAAGTGAAGTAAAGTCATTTCCAGAAAATTTCATTTAGGACTCCCAAAGTGAAGTAAAGTCATTTTCAGAACACGTCAAGTAGGTTGCCCAAACTGAAATAAAGTCATTTTTAGAACATGTCATTTAAGATGCCCAAAATGATATAATGTCATTTTCAGAACATGTCATTTAGGATGCCCAAAGTGAAATAAATTCATTTTCAGAACATGTCTTTTAACATGCAAAAAGTGATATAAAGTTATTTTCAGAACATGTCCTTTAAGATGCCCAAATTGAAATAAAATACTCTTTAGAACATGTCATTTAGGATACCCAAAGTGAATTAAAGTCATTTTCAGAACATGTCATTTAGGATGCCCATATTCAAATAAATTCATTTTCTGAACTTGTCATTTATTATGCCCAAATTGAAATAAAGTCATTTTCAGAATTAGTCTAATTTTTATCCAAAAAATAAAATGTGTAATAATTTCTTTCACTAGATGGATGGAAGAATGATCTGTTAAAGTCCATCGATGACGATGTCCTACCGGTATTTCTTGGCGGTACAAGAACGGATCCCGATGGAGATCCCACGTGCTCTAAAACAGTAAGTACTTTGTTTAATTGCACTAAACTGATCAATAGAGCTAAAATAATTCCCTTTTTCTCGTACGTTAATATTCCCCCTCCTTGCTTCTCTGTTGAAGGGACGTGACGTCAAACACTTATTCTGCATTTTTAAACTTCTTATTATTATTTATGAATTTTAAGTTTGTTTTGATTTCAACTTTAATTCTTCTTTAAATAATAACTAATAATATAATATAATAAATTTCAAAACTTTTTTAATATAGTATTTTTAATAGATTCATACACCATTCAATCATAGCTCTCTTAGCTTTTGCACTCACAAAAGTCAAAAATTCACTCGTTCATTCGCTCACCATTTTCAACCGGTACCGTTCAAAAAACGAACTAAAAAATGAAATAATTGGAATGCCTTGCTATTGTTGATGCATTAAACAAATTTGATCATTATTTATTTGGCAATAAATTTACCATACATACAGACCATGCAGCTTTTGTTTGGCTGAAAAATGACAAAAACTCTAATAGGTAGGTTGTTCCGTTGGTCTTTGCAATTAAATATGTATGATTATTATATAACATACACAAAATGCACCTTAAAATTTGAAGCTGACATGCTATCCTGAGATATTCCTGACAATATTGAACACAATAATAATATTGATAAAAATAATGTAAGCCATTTTTCTAATCTTTTTCAATTAGATGTAATTCGCGAAGCTCAACAAAATGATAATTTAGCTAGAAATTTTATTGAGATAGATAATGTTTCATGTTTACTTAAAAACGGTTTTACTAAAATTGTTGTTACATTTTTTTAAGGCATAAATTACTTGAACTCACTCGTGATAAATTTGGTCGCATCCAGGAATTCAAGAAAAACTATTAATTTACTTAGTCCTGTTTATTATTGGAAAAATATTACTTTGGACATTACAAATTTTAATAAATATTGTCATATTTATCAAATAAATACAAAACCTAGGCAGAAAGGATTCGGATTACTTCAGAAAATGCAACCAGTTGACAAACCTTTTGAAATAACTGCAATATATAGTGTATGTGGTTTTAATTATTACAATTCTACCAAAAAATATCTAACCTTAGAAATTGATCTTCATACTCGATATATGAGGTCTTTTACATCTAAACCAATAAATTCATAAACTTGTGTTAATCTTTGCATCAAATGTTTCAAACTCAAATTCCTGAGAATATTTTGAGTGATAAAAATGCCGCATTCACTTCTTCCCATTTTAAAAAAATTCTTAAGCATAGCAAAATCAAATAAATGTTAACTACAGCCCATAGACCCGAAACTAATGGAAAAATTGAACGATAAGAACAAACCATTGTTACACGTTTAAAATGTAAAATTAATTATTCTTCTAAAAAAATTCCTTGCCCAAAATTATTGAAAGAAGTAACTGAAGAATATAATTTAACTCCACATTCGGTAACTAAATTTCCACCAGCTTATTTAATGTTTGGCACTGCCCAATCATCCTTTATCAGAAGAAATTTATCCACCAATAGGAGAAGCTAGAAAAATTCCAGATGAAAGAACTAAATAATATCAGGAAAAAAATAAAAAAAATTATGATGCAGGATTCACTCCTATAGAATTTTTCCCTAATGATACTGTAATGTATGAAGAGTTTAAGTACCCCAATACTAGGAAACTTACCAAAACTTTTTCTGGTCTATATACAATTCTTGAAAAAAATAATATATCTCATGTTAATTGTAAAATAAATAAAAAAAATATTCATAATTGTAAAAAAAAATATTCTGAAAGAAAATACAGAAATAGTTCATGTATCAAAATTTCGAGGGAACCACCCACGTGACAAACTGAAATTATGTCACGAATATAAAACATATGTAATAATTTAAATAATATTTTTGTTTAATAATGGAATTAAGTATATTTCATATTAAATGTAATGCTTTAATAATTTATCATTGTTAAAAGTAAAATTAAAAGTACTTAATATGACAACGTATGACATTTTCTTCAAGTTATATATATATATATATACACACACACACAATATTGGAATCAAAAGTTTGGTTTATGAATATTATGATTAACGATAACGTAAAATATTATTAGGATTTGATAAATAAATATTGATGAATGAAATATGCATAATGAACTTTTTTATGGCTAGATTAAGCTTGCAAAACCTGTACCGGAAGATCTTTATTTGATTAAAAGCAAGACAAGTATCAGTTCACAGCCAGATGCAAAGAAGTTGGTTGTATCTCCTTTATCCAAAGCGCAGTTACAGGTGTACGTGGATCAGCCGGAATCGGTGATAGAGTGGGAATTTGAAACAGAAACCAAGGACATAAGTTTCGGACTCATTTACAAGAATGACAGATCTGAATCGGCGAAACCGGAAGAGCTTGTTCCCAAACAAAGAGTCGACGCCCATCTCGTATCAGAAGCTGGCATGTACAAGTGTAATAAATCCGGGATATGTGAGTATATCATTCTTTTATACACTATCCGGCCAAAAGCATCCGGACCCACTGCGGTATGAACTCAGATGGTCCTGAGGTACATATTACTATGATGTTGGTCCCCCTTTTGTTTCGACGACTGCCTGCACACGTCTGGAAAGACTTTCCACCAGTTTCTGATGCGCTCTGGGATGACCAGCGATCTAATTCGTCCCGAAGGTGTTCTTTGGAATCAGGGTTCCGAGAAGGCCAGTCCAATTTTTGAACACCCATTTCGTCAAAAAACGTCTGGGCAAGTCTCGATGTGTGAATGGAGCAGTTAATGGAAGAGAAATGGGCTGAAATATTGCCATTGAGAAGGGAGTCTAGCATTATCCAGAATGTTCAAATACATCTCGGAGTTTCCAACCACAATATCTAACGGGCCAACACACGAGAAACACCCCCACACCATTATGCTTCCACCATCATAACAACCGGATACTTTTGGCCGGATAGTGGTGTCCGGATAGTGTATAATATGAGGCTATTTATATTAAGGAACACTGTCCAAAGAGAAGAATTAATATAATTTAAAACCTTGTTTCGTATCTACCTCACTCAATTGCGCGTCAAGGGAGCTATCGCCGCCCCCAGGCTTCAATTCGAAGGAGGCATTCAATCAATGGATAATTTTTTTACCAAGGAATGATATACACTTTCAGTTGCATAAAAAAATAATTTAAATATAATTGATTTAAATCTTTATTAAAAATACATCTTTGCATTGTTTTTTTTTTTTTCAATCTTTATAGGGAGATTTTGCTCCCTTCAGTGACATTTAGTACCCTTTGTAACAAATAGCACCTCGGTAGGCCAATATACGAAGTGATTCGTTATATTTGCTTTCTATTTATTTTTCAATGATTTTTTTTGCTTGTTACTGACCTTACATGCAGTAACATTTTTTTGTTTATTTATTATTATTATTTTTATTACAAAATCATTTTTTTTCAATTTTTCAGATGTTCTTGTTTTTGATAACAGTTATAGTTGGATCCATCGAAAGGAAATATATTGTAAAGTATCCGTTATCAGTCCAATAGGTCAAGTGATACCATGCTTAACGCTGTAGTCATTTGTTTGAATAATAATGTAACCCTTCATCAGCACATCAGAGACTACCAGAAAATTTTATTATCAATATGTGAACAAAAAATTTTTTTAAACTCACTGAAATCTGTTTTGTCGAAAGAAAAATATAAAAAAGTTTCACGTGCATGGTTTTAAGATTAAAACGGACCTCAGTTTAATTCGCCTATTAAAATTGTCTTTATGCCTAGATTTTCATATTTCCTCCCGATTGATTTCGATAATTATTCCTCAGATTTGGCGAACTCTGGTGTGTGGTGGAGGTGTAGTTGGTATGAGATAGTGGTGAATCGGTCGTGGTTCGTCGGTGGCGTTGGGGTTAGGGAAGTCGATTTTAGTAGCAGACAAATCCAAACTATAGCTGGAGCAGATCAATAATAAGCAACGTTGCGCAAAACGTACCTGGTTCTAATCTCTGATCGGATGAACTTCTCATGCGCCGAAAGGAAAGACTATAACAAGGACATCATGGAAATTTCTTCATTTATCTTTTTTTGTTTCAGCCAAAATGAATATAAAATCAACTTTCATGACTTGACAGATGTAAAAATGGAGAGTGTATAATCAAGCACGTGGGTCCCGGTCCTCCGGGTCCTCTCTGTATGCTCCAAGGAGAAGATAAATTTAAGTAAGCATCATTAGGTAGTTAAAAAAATGCAGTAAAATTTACGATGAATAATAATTAAAAGCTAGTTGCAAATTAATAAAAGTGAAAGGAATGAGTTCAAAATTCACAATCTTGGAGCACACAGGGGGAGAGCAAAAAATGCAGAAAACAATCAACCTACGCTGAGAGTTCCACTGAGAATACTGGTCTATCTCCAAAAGATAGCGTCCCCTCCTTAGCGGTTGGTAGAATCTCCAAAGTCTACGCTAGGAGCCGAGAATTAGAGATCTTGCAAAGACAACAAAGAGGGCGCTTCAGCTGGAGACAGCCCAGTAGGTACTTTGAAAAACAAACATTGTGATGATCACATCACAAACTCATTTCTGTCCCCGCAGTGAACTGATTGTAAAGACACGGTTCACAGCAGTGCATCGAAGTCAAGCATCATTGGCTGCTGTCAGTGTGAGGATGGGTGACCACTTGGATCAGTCTGCGTAGGGTACGAGGGTGTGCGGTATCGGTCCTAGTTAAACTCTTCTACCGTAAAGTGCTCCACTTTACGCACAGGCTGTTGGGCTACTGAAGTGAGGATGCCATCCTCTCTGTGGAGGATCAAAGTTGTGGTGACAGGTTTTCGAATTATCTTCAGGGACGTTTCCCAGACCGTCACCAATTGCTCATTGTGCTGCTCTAGTGCAGCGTAAATGAACTACATACCTACCTTATTGTAATCGGAATTATTAAAATCTACTCATTCCTAACACTCATTTATACAGCTAAAAAAGATACTGCTTTTTAGACCCACTGGAAAAAGAAGGTGGGGAAGGCCGCGGCTGAGATGGGCTGACTCAGTGGAGTCTGATTTTTTTCGCAATTAACGAAAAAAATTTGAAGATCGAAGATAAGTCGGAAGTCGTCGTGAAGAAATCTTCAGAGGAAGGCATTGGCTCACATTGGGCTGTCTGACCGACTATCATGATGATGATGATTAAATCAATATTGCATAGTTAAATAAAAAACATTTCTCTTCCTTTTAAGTAGTGCTTTGAATTTTTTCTGCACACATTTTTTACTTCAATTTCGAAAAAAATTCTAAAAATCTATATTGAAGGCGATAGTTGCGAAATATCCTGTACATTACAAGTAATAGAGTTGTACATTTTTACAAAGATGTTAAAAGTGGAAGGCAAAATGTAACAGTAGCTTAAGAGAAAAAACTATGGTCTCCTAATATTGTAACCCGATGGAGGCTGGTTTGCTCCCGCTTCACATCCATCACAGCGCGGACATAAAATCTCTCCAGGAATGAGCTGATTATATTTCAGAATACTCTTTGATATAAGGTTAACTATAGAAAGATTTTGTGCTTTTCCTCTCCTTTTTACGCGATTGTGGTTATATAATCCTAAACGAAGAATAGTTAGTCTTAATATTTAATCCAATAGTTTCCTTTCCATTTTAGAACCGGGGTTTGACTGCTGACTCTTTGGGTTTACGACTATCAATGTTTAACTTGTAATTTTGAACAAACCCAGAAGACTCCTGGATAAAACAATGGGACAAATTAGCAATCGGCCAGGATTTTTTGCCGAAACTAATACGACTTTACGCTATATGGAGAAGAAGACTACAAAAACCTCTCGTGATTAGCTCGACGTCAAGGAGATTCCATACGTCTTCCGTTGGCTAATGAGAATGTTTTACATCAGTACTGTGGTCAGATTTCGTATTATTAAGCCATCGCCTCGATTTGAATCTTAGACACCACATGGGGAGGTGAACGCTCTATCTCCTGAGCCACCACGACTTCCAGTAGTTTCCTTGACTTTTGGATCGGGCTCGATATTACAAAGCTATTGAGTTAAACTTCGGTGAAGCGGTAAATATAAAATGAATCAGTTTTTCTGAATCACTGAATAAAAAGAATGAGTGATATGAATGTTCCACGTGATATATTTTACCATAAATGTCTGAAATAAGGCAAATGTCGGCATTTATGAAGTAGCTTTGGTGAATGTTGTCAAATAAATGCTGCTAATTACACTTACATCCAGCATGCCCTGAAAGATAAGGGTTTAGTTTAAAAAAGAAAGGTTCTTATTTTTCTCTTATAGACCCTGCCATCAGTGCAAATTGAGAAAAAAGTCACTATCTTATTAACAGACGTCGGGCACTCCATTAGCGCCCCACCTCAGAGTCCCCACGCAGAGCAGAGCATCTCAATAGATAGTTCTTGTCCATAAGTTCATTATTCGAGCATAACGGGCAATTCGAGCATAACGGGTCAGTGAAAATGCCGATGCGGCAGAGGTGGTTCGCCAGGCAATCATGGCCCACCGCAAGTCTAAATTCTGCAACCGCTTTATTGTGGGGCTTATCGGCAATACCCTGTTCAAAGCTGTTCCTCCAACTTCTTGAAGAAATACGAGAAGTGAGCAAAGCTTTCCAGTTTTGTCTCATTATATGTTTGATATAGAGTTTTGTCGAATGAAAGGATTTAAGAGTGCTTGACTGTTGGATTATTTGAGTGCCTTTCTTAGCCAGCATATCTGCCTGTTCATTGCCGTAGATATCTCAATGCCCTGGGATCCATTGGATTGTTATTTGTCGCACTTCTATCCTCAAACTCTCCAGGAGAACCTGACAATCCTAGACAGTCCTAGAGATAGGTATTTCACGAGATCTAATACCTTGACTGGCAGCTTTGGAGTCAGACAGTATAACTACCCTGTTGTAAGACCTGGGGGCAATTTGTTCTAGTGCCACATAAATAGCCATAACCTCGCCATCAAAGGCAGTTTAAAATCACAATTTTCCCTTATTAAATTATTTCCTTTTTTGGTATCGCCTCAAAAGTCATAAGGGTAATGTTTACATGTAAACTATTTTTATATCCCAAAAACTTAAAGGCGTTTACCAGTAATATTTATTTTCCTTATTTTACTCTGCTGTTATTAAGTTTTTGATTTTGATAATTTTTGAAATTTAACACTAATTGAGATATTCTTAAATTATAATGTAAATCTAAGATACAACTTTGTAACCGCTCTGTAGCTTTGTAATTTTGATTCCAATCCAGAAGACAAGGAACTCCTGGATCAAGTATTTGGGGAAATTTGTCTTCGTGGAGAATTGTTTGATGGAACCAACCCGCCCTTACGTTAAACGGAGAGGAAAACCACGGATGCTCCTACGGTTAGCATTTAATTAATTTGAACAATTAATTTAAGGAAGTGAATGCTGAGAGCGAAAAGTAAGGCGACACGCTTAAGCAATTACTTTTATTCCAAATAAATAAAACATTAATTCAAATGTTTTATATTTCCGAAATAACACGGTAATAGATTTTCGCACACAGACCAATCTAATACAAAAATTCATCCAATTTATAATTCAAAATAGAAAAATCAATTAAATTTTCTTGAACTTGAAAACAAATTTGTCAATTTACTTACCTTTACTACAAGGGGATTTTTTTTCCGAACGTAAAATTCAAGTTTTTATTCCAAATATTGGCATTTTAATATTATGAATGAAGTTAAACAATCTAATAATACATTATTATTTCACTATTTTTTTTTCTCTTCATACATTTAATTCAACAATCTTCTAGTTTATGTTATTAAAAAATACTTCCTTATTTCACTTCAATTTCCAGCCCTTATACACAATCATATTAATACTTCAAAAATTCGAATTACGAGAATATTTATTTGAAGAATGATAATTTAGCAAGATGACAATTTAGCTAAACCTCAATAACCAAACGTCGTTTATGTCACCAAATGACTGGTGTTCTTCAAAAACCTTTCACCAAGAAAAATAAAGAAATAACACTTGAAGTGTCTTATACTTAAGGTAAAGCTATATTTTCCAATTTTGTCATCTCTCGGTTTAAAAAAAAAAAAAAAAAAAAAAAAAAAAAAAAAAAAAAAAAAAATTATCCAGGCCTTTAAGATTTTTAAACTTTCATTCAAAATAGCCAATTTGGCGACATTTTTCTTTTTAGATGGAATTTAGTGAATGAATAATATTCAATGTTTTAATTTTTCTAACCCAGAATACAGCGGGGGAGTAAGTTTTTTAAATATTAAAAAATTAGATCACATACGCTTTTCATTTTCACAAAACCTTTGGATCCCGCTGTGGACTGATCGTGAAGACACGATTCCCACCAGATCACCGAAGTCAAGCATCACTGGCTGCGGTCAACGACCGCTTGGATTAGTCTGCGTAGGGACCGAGGGTGCACGGTATTGGTCCTCGTTAAACTGTTCTACCGTAAACTCCTCGACTTCGCGTGCAGGTCGACGGACTACCGAAGCGGGGGTGCCATCCCCTCTGCAAAGGAACAATATTGTGATGTCTTCAGATCATCTTCAAGGATTTTTCCCAGACCGTCGCCAATTGCTTGAAAGCAGCTCTAGCACGACGTAAAATGAACTACAACATAAGAATAGAGGGCGCTAGATAAAAATTTGTAAAATTTAATCTAACTATCATGAATAACTGTTGTAAACTTGCACCTGTTATGAAGTAGGTACTTTATTTATGTTGCATTAGAGCTGAACAATGGGCTATTGGCGACGGTCTTGGAAACATCCCTGAGGATGATCCGGAGACATGTCATCGTAATTTTGTTCCTCTGCAGAGGGCCCGACGACCTGCACGCAAAGTTGAGCACTTTACATTCGGACAGTTTAACGGTGACCAATAACTCGCACTTTCGGTAATTCGCACTTTTGGTCCTTTCCCAGTCTGATCAAAGTGGTCACCTACCCGCTTACTGATCATAGCCAATGATGCTTGACTTCGGTGTTCTACTGGGAACCGTGTTTTTACGATTAGTCCACTGCGGGACGCAACAGTTATGAATTTTTTTTAGTCAATAATATGCCGTTCTCATTGTCCAATAAATAATAATGAACTGCAGAAACTGGTCAGCTATTAAAGTTAAGTTTTACTTTCCAAACTCTGTTTGAGTATTTATAGACTTATTTTGTATGAAAAATGATTGTTTAAACATAAAAAACAAATTTGAATGTGCGAAATATATCAAATTTAAGTGAAGATTTTAATATAAAACCTTACTAATTTAAGTAATAGTCTTTAGTACTCTTTATTTCTGATAACATTAATTGGTTAAGGTAATAGCTTTATAGTAAAATCTATCTCACTATTTATCGTAGTTGTTAATGAGAATATATATTTAAATACAAACAAAAGTTAGGCGTTAAGAAAATAATAAAGTAAATATTTTATTTACTAAAATAGTGAAAAAGAAAAGAAAAGTAGTAAAATAGAATAGAAGATCAAATCATAAAGTAAAATTTCAATCAAAATAATAAAGCAAAATATTGATAAAACTATTTTCTTTTTTCATTAATTGCATAAACTTGTAAAATAACAAGTTAAATTTTTATTATTCTTTTTAAATGCTAACAAAAGTTGTTTGTAGTTATTGTGCTGCAATAAAATTGAGAACATCAAAAAAATTAAATATCTGATTTAAAATCTTATAATTCATTTAAAGTAATTTATATTTGTAACTACGTTGACATAAAAGTTTACTTATTTTAATAAAATCAATGAGTTCCAAACCTTCCATAAAAACTAAATTTATAAAATAAACTAAACGTTTTTATTGACTATTTTATCCGTATGAACTATCTTCTTGCTGATATAAAATAAAATAAAAATGCAATGTAGCAAGTAATAGAATTAAACACAGAAATTCACATAAAATGAGACCGAAATTTCTTTTTTCATATTCAATACAGATTAAAAAAGATTAAACGTTACGTAATTTTAATTAATTCCAACGCAAACAAATGTTTTTATTTTAACCTTTGAAAAAATATGTAACATAAGAAACACTTTTTAAATTATTATTTTTTAATTTTTTACAAAGAGATTAAGTTATTTCAGATTAAAAAATATTAATGTTAAAAAAGCAATTTATTGGAAAAGAAAAAAAAAATTTTTTTGCGTTAAAATATATCTCTTTTAAATGATTTCACACAATAAAAAATACGTTTATTTTTTAAATTTTTGTTTCTAAAAGCATTTTTTTGTTCAAAGGAAATTTCTTCAAAAAGATACATAAGTAATTCAAAAAGAAATTATACAAATAGGAAAAAAAATATATCTGAATATTCGTTTTGCATGATTTGATTTACAATTTATTTTTAAAAAAAATCGAGCTTCCACACATTCGCATGAACTAAATAGAAGATCAAATCATCAAGATTATAAACTGAGAAACTTATTTTAAACATAAGAAAAAAATTTTGGAATGAAACTTGTCTCCATTAGAGTTCTGAATACAAAAAAATGAAATGTTTTGAATGTACAGATATTCAGAATTTATTTTCTTTCTCTTCTCAAACTACTTTATTGTTGCTTTTACTTTAAAATGTATACAAAATAAACATGTGTATTCCTAAGAGATGTGAATGTCAGTCGTCTGTATTTCTTTTTTTTTTTATTCTATTTCAGATTTTGGCATAATAGATAGAACCCTCTTAAGGTTCCATCAATTTGATTTTTTGACTAAAAGTAGTGCATGATCTGAAAAGAATAAATTTAAATTGATTTCCATTCTTTGAGTTTGAAATTCTCTAATCATGTGCTTTAAAAAAATGAACGTATTTTCTTGTTCAATTTTTTTTAAAAGTAAAAATGCCTTTTTTTTAAGAAGAAATATGAATATTTATAAGTCTTCAGAAAAAAGCACAGGATTATAAGTTAGTAACTTATTCCTAATAATTATTTTTAAGGCTATCAAAGTGTAATGCTTTCAAAAATTTTTAGAAATAAATGTTTTTTTTTTTTTTTTTACATTTAGAAACAGTATTTTGATTAGAAATTTTTGCCTAGCATTACAAACTATATTCTATAATATAAATAACATTTTTTGGCATGAAATATGAGTACATGTATAAACGAGGACTAAATAACTCACTAGCAGTAATTTCTCATAATATTAAAACTTTGCTGCATCTGAAACTAAATAAGTAAATTTGCAATGCATTTCTTATAGATCTAACGTATAGATGGTTAAAAAATGGTTAAAAAATGGATGTTCAAATTTTTTTTATTTTTTGTTATTTTTAACTTTTGACGAAACCGTTACCGTAGTATATGCTCCGAGAAAAAATTTGTAAAATAGACGATATAACTATCGTCACTTCAAGGAAATGAATTTTGTCAAAAGTAAAAAAAAATATTTTTTTTATTCTATTAAAAAATAAAATAAAAAATTTGATAAAATTACTAAATAAAAATAAGCAAACAAATAAATAAAAAACTAGCATTGCATCTATTATTTCGAGCAATCTCTTTAACGTGGGCACACTATAAGGAGAGGAGCATAAACAGGGCAGAAAAAAACAAAGAGATCTTCCGAAGTGAGAGTTGTATTTCTGAGAGTGTAAGAAAAATAATATATTGGTAAATTTTTGGAATTTTAGAAATTATATTCTTCCTCTGTCTCAGTTGAATAATAGGGTGCCATTGAAAAACTAATTTTTTATAAGATTTCAACTTTTAAGTACATATAAAGGCGCCATTGTGCTAAATTATTTGCCAAAATGACTAATAATCAATTTTGAAATTACCTAATAATTTCGGAAGAGGCCTTGAGTTTTGTTTTTCAATGGGCCAAAAAAGTAAGTTTCATTTTCTTTTTTAAAACTATAAATAGTAAAAAAAAACAATAAGTTTTCTAGCTCAGAAATAAAAAGTTTTGAATGTGAATTAATATTAAAACAAAATATCTACAAAACATTACGTTTATGCATATTGGTTACTTCATAAGCCATTATTACCATTAACACAGACGAATTCGTTCAATTTTCATTTGATTAAGGTTTTAATTAGATTCTAGACAAGTTTTGGGCATGGTTAGATTTGTCTCAGAATAAGTTTTAGATTGTATTTTTTGTCGATTCTAGAATACTAAAATGTTGCATTTCACGCCTATTTTTTTATTGTTTACTTGATATTCCAAAACTTTCTCTAAAAATTAAAAATGTAAGTTTTTGACACAAAATAAAAGAAATTTCAAATTGACTTTGGTGATTTAAATGTCTTTAAAATGATTTAAAAACTTTAACTGCAAATATTTGACTATTTGCATCAAATTATAATTTTGAATTTCGGAAAATAAGGTTTGGTTATTCTCTTTAGTGTATTGATCAATCTGAATATCTTTAGTGTATTTATGAAATCTTTATCAGATATTTACGTATATACACGAAGGAGAAAAATTCTCTGTGTAGTCACCGGCAAATTTAATTTTTTTAAGTTCTTATGTATTCTTATTTACTATCAACAATGTAGTTTTTGTTTGTACAAAGAACTAACGTATTTGCAAAACAGTGCTTTACTACCTAAAATTTATACTTCAAATAACTGTATTAAATTGAAAGTTATTTTCTATTATTTTTAAAATAATAATTTAATTTCTTTTTTTTTTAAATTACAGAAATAAAGTTTGTTTTTAAAGCACTTTTGATAAATTCACATTAGGTTTTCAGTAAAAATTTATTTGTCTAATTCACAAAAAATTTATATATTCTCTCACAAATATTCTCTTGTTTCTATCATTAAAAGTACGTGCAAGTTATGAAAGTGCTTTAAAATTTTTCTAAAAATACTTTTCAAATTAAAATGTAAAAATTACAAAATTAAGCATTATTAAATGAATTCCCATTCTAATAATATTTAATTTAATTACATTTTAGCGCAAATTTTTTTTTTATCTTATCATTTGATTTTTTATCACTGATTAAACAGAAATAAAGTTTTAACAGGATAATAGTCTCCAAGGATAATTACATAAATGAACTAAAAACAGTTTTAAGAGATAGTACATAAAAACAATTTTTGGTTAAATATTTCTCTGACAGTCCACTGCTATTGCTATAAAATTATAATCAATTTTTTGTCCTCTAATGTTTTGCAATTATCAGAGTACGTGATTAAACATTGTCTAACTCACGTGATTTATGACTTAACTAATTAGATAACGTAAAGCATTTAATTTGAAACTGTCGTTTCGTCTTCTCTAATGCTTAAATCATTAGGAATTGTTTACGTTCTAATCTTTGATGTCTTTTTTTTTTCGTTCACTTTTAGAGAATTTCTTTTTTAAACTACCTTCATTAAGGTCTCGATTTACAGGGATTAATTAGTAGTGCCCGAAGTTAAAAGAAAGTTTGAGAATTTAGGTCCACTGTAATGTTAATTCGAGGAAATTCGAAATCATTTCAATTAATTGCTATTTGCTTGGATAGGTTGAACAAACTTCTTTCTGTGCTCACAGACGATAAATGGGTGAAAGTAAAAGCAAACGAATTTTTAATTTATTGCTCCTTGAGTGGTTTTATTGCTGAAAAGAATTCTTCATTTTAAAATCGTCTGAACCAGTTTGTTTGTTCACAAACAAGAGTAAATGTAAAAATGTAAACAATTAGTTTGTTTTAAGTTCCGAAAAGTTTAGTACGATTCACTTAGTTCTAATAAACGGATAGTTTTGTTATCTTTTGTGTACGTTTATACCTGAATGCTTATTGTTTAAAATTTTGAAATGGGATTTTTGCTAAATAATAAAATTGCATGCAAAACTAGATCATAACAAATCAATGCATAAAAATATGTTATTTTTTTGCTGTTTTAAAGCATTATATATCGAATTAAGGACTTTAAATTCAAGAAATGACAATGATTTTTATTTGTTTGTAAAGATATCCTGAACTTTAAATAAAATACACTTCAAAGAAAAGTTTAATATAACGATGAAATTTATTCGAGTAAATTTAAATGGATTTCAATTAATTGTAATTTGCATAAATTCCTTTCTGTTCTCGAAAATGAAAGAAAGTAAAGGCAATGGAATTTTTAATTCATTGTTCCTTGATTGGTTCATTTTAAAATTTTCTGAACCAGTTTGTTTGGTCAGAAACAATAGTAAATGTAAACAGTTGGCTTGTTTTAGGTTTCAAAATGTTTAGTACATTCATTCAGTTTTGTAAAACTAAAGGTTCTGCTTGTCTACTTTATTCCTGAATGCTTATTAATTTAATTTTTGAAATTGGATCTTTGGTAAATAATTAAATGGTATGCAAATGGTTTCAATTATAGTAAAACAATGGGCAAAAGGATAATATTTTTGTAATTTCTTAAGACATAACTTTACAAAGACTTCAAATTAAAGAAGTTTTAATTATTTTATTTTTTTCGAGTAAAAAAAAAAACTATTTTATACAAGTTAAAGAAAAAAATATATATTTAAGAGAAGTGCAAATTTACATTAGTTTTAAAGATAATTTATGAAACATTTGTTTCGATAAAACTTGAATTGATTTGTTTTAATTGCTATTTGGTTGGATAGGTTAAACGAACTTCTTTCCGGTTTGCAAACGAAAAATTAGATGAAAATTAAAGCAAACGATTTTTTAATATATTAGAGTGGTTACATTTACTTAAACACTTCATTTTAACATCTTTTGGTTCAATTTGTTTGTCAGAAACAGGAGTACATATAAAAATTTAAACGATCAGCTTGTTTTAAGGTATCTCACTAGTGTAAAAAGGCCATTTTCGATGAAATCATTGAAATTTTTTTTATTATAAATTCTAGTTGCCTGTTCTCTAAGGTTTCCGAAAATATTTTACTTTTGTTTCTACGCCAATTATTTGCAAAGTTATAGCCGTTTTCACGTCAAGTGACAGCAGTGAAAACAAACCGGAAGTAAGATTTCGAAACCGGAAGTCTTCATTAAATTGCCGATTTTTTTATGTTTTTTCGTATTTTTTTAGAATATTTGACGGAATTTTGATGGAGGAAAGCTTTTATAATGAATATAAGGTGAATTTATTGAAAATATTGTAATTGAATAATCTTAAAACCTGGCAACAGCATGTTACATTTGTTGTTTACGTTTGATTTGTTGCTGTTTCACATTTAGCTTTGAATTAGATTTTTATCTTCAAACTTTGACTAATTTATAGAACAAAAACTGCCTTTTTCAAGACAAAACATAAATGTCTAAAACTAGATCAGTGCGTTCTAAGAAGCGAAAGTTCTGCGGAAATCGCTTCACTGTTAGTAGTTCTAGCAGCAGTGATAAGAATAGTGAATCGTCTGATATGTCAAACATAGAGTCAGCTAGCTCAAAAAAATTGAAAACTAGTCTTACATTGATGGAAAAGGACCTTCAAAGTAAAATTGAAACTTTTCAAGGTAACAGAATCATAAGCTTGGCTACTTTAATGTCATTATTTGCTATGGTTTGCTGTCCAAACTGTTATTCTCAGGGATTGGATCTAATAGAAGACTCTGTTAGTGGATTGTGTTCAAATATGGTCATAAAATGTAAGCATTGCACTTTTTTGAAAGCATTTTCTACAACAGATAAAGAGAAAAATTCTTGTTCCATCAACTCTTACATTACTTTAGGTCTCAGGATAATTGGAAAAGGCTTTTCAGCAGGGAAAAAATTATGTGCTTATCTTGGCTTACCTTTTATGTCAAATCTTAGTTTTCGCAATCATGAAAAGAAATTGCTGAAAATAGTTCAAACTTGTGCTCAGAAAAATATGGACAATGCTTTGAATGAGATAAGAAATAAAAATGATCTTGTTAAATGTGGAATATCTGTTGATGGCACTTGGCAAAGGAGAGGCTACTCATCTTTAAATGGTTGTGTAAGTGCTATCTCAATTGATACCGGAAAGATATTAGATATAGAAGTGATGTCTCAATATTGCCGCATGTGCTCGAGAAGCAGAACTCAAAAATCAACAAACCATGTTTGCGCAAACTATAAGGGTTCTGCCGGAAACATGGAGGTTGTTGGTGCGTACCGTATTTTTGAACGCTCCAGTTTACGAAATGTCCAATATGTTGAATACTATGGTGACGGAGATTCAAAGGGATTTGAAAAGGTTAAAAATTTTTATGGAACTGATACGGTTACCAAACTTGAATGCATTGGTCATGTACAGAAGCGTGTAGGGGGACGGCTACGTCAGTTGAAGAAAACAACCAAAGGACTGAGTGGAAGAGGTAAACTTACCGATAATTTGATTGACAAGATACAAAATTACTACGGCATAGCTATTAGAAGCAATGCCGGTAATCTTCAAAATATGATGAGCGCTGTAGTAGCAGCATTTTTTCACAGTGTCTCTGGTTCCAATAATTCTCTGCATGGTCAATGTCCGGAAGGCTCTAAAAGCTGGTGTCGGTTTCAGAAATTAAAAGCACTAGGAAAACCATTCCAAGAAAAAAAACCGGGTTTATCCAACAAAATTATCAATTTAATAAAACCCACATATTTAAAATTGTGTACGGAATCTTTATTGAGAAAATGCCTCCACGGAAAAACGCAGAACTGCAATGAAAGTTACAATAACATTTTATGGAACATTTTACCCAAAGACACATTTATAGGACTTGAAACTTTTCGCTTGGGTGCATTGCTGTCGGTTATAATTTTTAATTCAGGATATTGTGGTTTGTTATCCGTGTTACAAAATACTACATATCCGATCCATGAAAGCCTTTTGAAGGAGTTAGTAAGTTTTGACAGAATACGCATCTCAACTTCAAAACGACATTCTTCAGCTTCGACAAAATTATCTCGAAAAAAAAGAAAAGCGAATCGCAAAACAAAATTTACTAGCGATGAAAAAAAAGAGGGTTTAGTGTATTCCTATGGAGGGTTTTAAGGTGTCTTTGTATTATTTTTAATTGTTGTTTATATATTAATATTATTTTTTTAACCTACATGATAAAATTTAGTGAATCAAGTGATTTTTCTTTATTATTTGAATTGTGTTCTGTTTTATATAGTCCTAAATTTTATAATGATATATAATTGAAACCATATATTTTTAAATGCTTAAATTACTACATATATACAGCTATTAAAAATGTATATATATGTTGCTTTTCAATAGTGTATTATGTGTATTTAAAAATATTTGCATCTTTCGGCATTAAAAAAAATTTTTTTTGGTCTAATGAACATTAAATGAAATTAAAAAAATATTTGTTATTTGAACACAAAACATTGATATGTTTCAAAGAAAGGTTTGTTCTTTTGATAATAAGTGATTTCAAGTATCTGAATTCATATAATTTTTGTTGATAAACATTTTCAATCTTCAAATGTGTTTTCTGAGAAATAATTTTTTTGCATATCTTGTGCCACCTTAAACTTGATATCTCAAAAAGTTCTTTAGATAATTGTCTAAATTTTTTCAACAATGCATAGTATAGTACCGTACATGCTTTGAACTAAAGAATAAGAAATCTGTTGGCATTTTCATTTTTTATATAGGTTTTTCATAGCTAATAGTCTGAAATTTTTTAAAAAATACCATTTTGTGACTTTTTTGTGACCTAATTTAGTTATAAGTATAAATTATAAAAAGATAATAGTTCAAAGCATAGTTAGTTATCTTCAGAATGACATTCTAAAAGATTTTTTAATTTGTTTCAATAGAATTTATTTTAGAGCGTCTGCCGCAATGATCGAATTACGCTAAATTTTTGTCCAAAAATGGCATTTTTTAAAAAAAAAAAAAATAATAATTTAATTTATCAGCATTTCTTTAAGTTTTTGCACAAAACTAAACAAAAAATTAATACAAAAATAACTTTCTAACATTATTTCAAAAAAAAGTTGTCGCAACTAGTGAGATACCTGTTTCAGAAGTTTTGTACGTTTTATTTAGTTTTGTAAAACTAAATGTGTTGCTTTCTTTTGTCTATCTTTATTCATGAATGCTTATTGTTTAAAATTTCGTAATGGTCTTTTTACTGTACAATGAAAACTAAAATTATTTTAGAACAATGTGCAAAAAAATAATCATCTTTACACTTAAATTACTCAATTTTGATTTTTAAACTTGAAAACAAAGCAATTATTTTAACTTATTAATGATATCATCCAACATACTGAATAAAATATACGTCCAAGAAAAGAACAATGCAAGCATTTTCACTTCTAATCTTAATACAACGAATTATAAATTCTGTGATATTTAAAATCTATTCCCATAATTTCTACTTACTTCAATAAAATGATTAATTTGTATTTACAAACAACAAAGTATAAGCAACTGAAGTTTTAAATTTATTGTTAATTAAGTAATTTTTCAATAAAAAAATATTTAATTTAAAATCGTCCTCGTCACTAGACTAGAGCAAACAACGGAAAATGTAAGATAAAGTGTTTACGTTTCACATAGGTCTGAATCTCTTTGTTATGAAAAAAAAGTAAACATTTTGTTATATTTCTTTATGTTTATTCCTAAATGCTAATTGATTAAAGTTTTGAAATTAAATTTTTGTTAAATAATAAAATAGTATACAGAGAAAAACAATTTATTATTGTTTTCTCTGTATACTACTTTATTATTTAACAAAATTTGAATTAAAGAAAAAATACAACACGTAAATAAATTTTTGAATGATAATTGATAAACTGGTATAGTTGGCTATTCATTACTTAACCTAAGAATTCACATAAAAAGCAGTTTTATGAAAACAAAATAAGGTATTTCTTATCATAGTTACTGTTTTTATTCATCCTTTTTTAAATTTAAAATATAACATTTTTAATTATATTTTTTCTTAAATAATAATAAGAGTACTGAATAAAACGTAATCTACTGATCAGAAATGCCTAAAATCGTTACAGTACAGTTGCATTTTTACATTGATGTTAATTCAAAGAAATTTGAAATGATTTCAACGGATTTCTGTTGTTGTTGTTACTAAATCCACTTGCCAATACCACTGGATCTGCTTGGTGTAACCAAGTCAATTTTAAGTCATAGGAAGCACTTATTGTTTTTCAGTGGTGCCATCTAGAGTCAAGAAAACGACTCCAGCCCCACACACGTCACATCCCGTTTCAAAAGGCGGACCTATCCATTCATACACAGATCGTAATTATACCGTGAACTAAAGAACGATCAATCTCCAATTTAGTACACTCAGAGGTATAATTTTCAATGGGAACTTTGAGGATTTTGTGACCCGACAGATTTAACTTGTAAGACAGACACTATTTACTACACGGAGGATTCTTCGGCCAACGATGATCGAATTTACGAATGGATTTTTATTTGAACGTAATATCCATTTTATGCTTGCAATCGAAAAATGCGCGATTGTAAAAAGCAGATATTTTCTTTATTTCTCCTCGACTATTTTTTTTACAGGAAATAATTTTTAATTTTTAAAATCTTCTAAATTAGTTTTTCCGTTAAAAAACTATGAAAAAAATAATTTTTTTTGAGCATTAAAGGATTGGTAACTTTTACTTAGTTCTGTTTATTCACTGCAATGCTAATTAGGTAAATTTCGAAATTATTTAAATTAATTTCGAAAATAAATAATCAAACAATAAATCACCTCAAGTTGATTTAAACACCGTTAAAATATTTCAATATTTTTAAATCGTCTGAAACAGTTTGTATTATATTATATTATTATCGCATAACTGTCGTTGAACAGCCGACCCAATTTTATGGGTTTACGACTACTAAAGTTCAAATCCGTAGCCTTGTAATTTTGAACCCAATCCAGAAGGCAAGGGAACTCCTGGATCAAGTATTGGGAGAAATTTGGCGTCGTGGAGGACTCTTTGATGGAGCTAACCCACATTTGCGATCAAGGAGGGGAATACCACGAGAACTTTCCACGGTTAACCTGACGGCTGGGGGACTCTAACCCATGATCCGTCTACCACTGAGGATATTTCATGTCAGCACTGTGGTCGGAGCAAGCCAGATGCGGAATTCGTATCGACTAGGATTCGAACCCGGTTCGCCACATAGGAAGGCGAACGCTCTATCCCCTGAGCCATCGCGGCTCAAACAGCTTGTATTGTTGCAAACAGAGTAATTGTAAAGATGCTTTTTTTTGGAAAATTGTAAATTTTTCTATCATATAGAATTTAGTTTCCTTTACGTTTTAAAAATCTAAATGTAATTAATTATTTTACTATAAATTTATATATATATATATATATATATATATATATATATATATAGTACTACTTGAATACTCCCATTCAATCCTTACTTTTATTTAAAAAATATCTGCTACAGTCGAAAATTCATTACATTCTGGTAATAAATATCGTTGTTCAGTTTCGAATTCTTTGCCATGAACTTTTCTCAAAATGCCTATTCTTCGTCGAGAAATCTGAAACGTTGTGAAATAACATTTTGTGCTTTTTTTTCCTATTTCGCTTTATCTTTCTGTTGCTTTTTTCATTTCTTCAGGTAAATGAAGTGATTTTTTCTTTATTTTGCTTTTGTTTATACTTTTGTTTTACTGAAAAATATGGCAATACGTAAAATCAATTTTTGCGTAACGCTCAATCACTCATTGCATATTATGCAGTTGATTTTTGTTTTCACAAATATTATCTTTCTATTTGCTTCTAATTTATAATAAGTAATTGAATTTCTTTTTATACTTTTTATGCTTTGTTTTAAAATGTTTTCGTTGTTTTAAAAGTAATTACTTATGCAACAAGTGTTCAAACATAACTTTTTTTAAACGACAGATACTCACATTACTTGTTGTGAGTTTAAAAATACTTATTTTATAACTTATGAAATTTGTTTTCAATGTAAAGTTTTCAAATCATTGTTTGGTAAGTATATTCTATAATTTTTTGGCGTCGCTCTGAAACTTTTGTTCGCTTTTTGTTTTTATATCCCGAGAAAAAAAAATTTGTAATAAATAATATGCTGTTTGGTAATTAAAATTCAGGTAAGAAAACATAATTCTAGTTATTAAAACCAAAATTTACAGTATTGAAATCATTCATTTTTCTCCTTTAATTTGGTAACAATTTATCAGAAATCTTTCATTGTTTAATGTTATAGTTCTTCTTATTACACATTTAGTAAAAAATACAAAACAGAAAAGTAAATTTAACCGAATAAAAGTATTTTACCTGTGCTCTAAGGTATCATGATAAAATTAAAAATATTTTCACTTACACCAAATTTTATCACAAATTGAGAGTCATAATTTATTGTTAATTTTATCAACATAATTACCAAAGTGCTTCAGTAAAAAGTATCGAACTTTTTTTGAGTTCCCATAGAGGTAGAGACGCTGTAAATTTTGCCATTTTCTGGTAGCTTCGGCCTTATTTTTTTCCAGCGCATCTAAATAAATTTACATTTTAAAATTTATAATACTCTTTAAAACTTTTGGATAAAATAAAACAAATGTGAGTATTTATTAATTTATTTTATTCTTGTTTTTCTCACAATTATAATTAATTGTGTAAAAACTAGCTGACAAGTTTTCATAATTGGTATTAAAAGCTCCAGCTTTGTGAAAAGAAAAAATAGTATTTCCCACTTGAATCATAATTTTTTTGTAAACAGCTTTTATGCCTCCCATCACGATTTGCGTGCTAAAAGTGAGTGTTAAGCACATCGGTAGAGTTTATTAAAGCAATTTAGGGGAAGAAAGCAAACAATATAAACATAACAATGGCAGATAATATGGGAAAAGTGAATATATGCACCTCATTCGGTCCCTTTTAATTTCCTCCATTTATGTAAAATTGAACTCTTCCTTTAAGCTTTTAAAGAAATATAATAAAACTGAATTATATCTGAAATAACTACACACTGTAAATTTATAAATGTAATTGTAACACACATCACACTGTAAATTTATAAATTTTATAAATGTCCTAAATTTATAAATGTAATAGTTAGTCATAACTATACTATTGGTTCAGTATCGAATCATAAAAAATACCAAGCTAAATAGACTTGTAAATAAAAGTAACTTCTCTCTGTAAAACGTTTATTGTTAGTCATTTAGTGAATTGAGGGCCAAATAAAAAATAAATATAATGGAATTGAATTATAATTGAAGCAATCACACATTGTAATTTTGAAGGAGTAATAGATAATGTAAGTTATATTTTCGCGCAATATTGCCTCATAAGTGAAGGGTAAAATCGCGCATAAATAACAAGTTCATTGGTTTAAGTAACAGTTGTACTTTTTCTTAGAAAAGCCAGTTAAATAACTATAAACAAAAATATTATAATAAGGCTTATCATCAATCGTTAAGTGCATAATAGGTTGATTGTAGTCAAAAAAGTATTATTTTTGAAATTTACTAGTGCCCTTGAGAAAAATAATCTGTGGCAAAACAGTTACAAAATTATTTTTTAATTTAGATAATTAGTCCATATTTTTATATATAAAGCTTTTAAACATATGATTAACCATGGAAATGTTTTTTTCATCTTCTCTATGTAAGTCCCAGGGACTGACTTTTTGTTGCAATAGCTCATTTTAAATTCGTATAAAGTAGTGCTAAGTTTTTAGACAACTAAATGATCAGAATGTACTCAATTATATTTATCCTACTGGTTTTACATCAACTGTAAATCATCATCACAATCAATGTTATTACTTAACACCTGTAATCAGTATCAATCTACCAATCTCCGTGTTCTAACCATCATAAACTAGAAATATTTTTAAATCATAAATTTTAATTAAATTTTAAATTTTAATTTTAATTTAATATTTTTAAATCCTAAAATTTTTTTTGAAGACAAAGCCACAAAAATACATAGCTTTAATTGAATCACTTTATAAAATTATTTAAAAATATCGCAAAGATTTCAATGCATTTGAAATGAATTTTTTTCACAAATTCTGTAGTTGCTGCTACAATAGTTAGATATCATTTTATGTGCAAAATAATGTTACAAGCAATATTCTGTTATAATGTCACTTACTTTTTTCTTTCTCTGAAGACAAAGCCATTTGCATACTTAGCATTAATTAAATTGCTAATTTATTTAAATCGCTTACTAAACAAATTTTTTTGAAAAAATCGCTTATATTTAAATGTATTTGAAATGAATAAGTTCATAAAATCTGTAGTTGCTGCTACAATAGTTACTTATCATCTTATGTGCAGAATAATGTTACAAGCATAATCCTATTACAATGTCACTAATTCTTTTAGAAAGCAAAGCCATAGGTATACTTAGCTTTTTCGTTACATTTAAATTACGTAATAAAGGCTAAGTTTTAATATATTTTAGAATGATCAGAATAGTTATTTTCAATAAAATTTGCATTATTAAACAAATGAATGCACAATAATTTTCTTAAAGCTAAAAGTTTTAAGTTAAATTTCAACTAAAATGCTAAGTTATATTGATTTTTACACAGAGAGGAATAAAGTAGAGAAAAAACCTTATTCATTGTTATACACGAGGAAAAGAATTCGGGAAAAAATTACTGTACTCTATGGCAGTGTTCCTCAACTTTTTTATCACCGCGGACCAGTCAACGTTTGATAATTTTACTCCGGCCCGTTGGGGGGGGGGGGGCGTTGATTGTTTATATTTTAGATTATTTTGACTTACTAATTTAAATTTAATTGTATTTAAACATGCCTTCAAAATAAAATACAGTTACACCAAAAAATAAATATAAAGTGATTTAGTATTTTAACTCACTAGAACGTTAAATCAATGAAAACCTGAGTTTGTTTCTTTGCAATGAGACGGTTCCATCTGAGGGTAATCGGAGAAAATGACACCCGAAGTGTGTTGCTTATGTCCATTATTCCATTGCTTCGATTTGGTTGCTGTTACTGCTAAAAATTTAAATGGAACACAGATATTTTTAATTTGGGGTATAAACCTAGGAATTTAAATTCAGTTTCAATGAAATGGGCGGCCCGGTACCATTTGATCCACAGACCGGTACAGGTCCGTGGACCTGGGGATAGGGAACACTGTCCTATGGTAATAACATTTCTGGTAACAAAACCATAAATCTGGTAACTTAAAACAAATCAGACCATTAATTTGGCAATTTTTTTCGTTCAACAGCGTTGTGCAACTTTTTACAGATAATTCAGGTTTTCAAAATTACTACACATTTAGTATAAAATACAAAACTGAAAAAAGACGGAATAAATGGTTTTATGCTATACTTTTAGGTACCATGAAATAATTGCCGAATTTTATCACATTTACCAAATTTTATCCCACTTTTTAAAATAAAACAATCATATTTTATTGGTAATTTTATCGAACTCATTACGAGAGTGCTTCGGAAAAAATACCAGAAATTTTTTTTATACTCCCTAGAACCAAAAAAATACGATACATTTTACTATATTCTAAAAGTTTTTATACTACTTTTTTCTCATTCTAAAAAGATTAAACTTTTAGGAAATGAAATTATCTTCTGTTTTAAAATAAAATCTTATTTGCTTTGAAACGTGATTGTAAAAACGTGAGGCAGAGCAAATGTATATATTGTTACAATTAAAAACCATTTCTTTTATTTTTCATATACACTGTTAAAAATTTCGGTGAAACGCGGAAAAAATATTTAATAACAATTTATTTAAATGTTATTTTAGCATATTCTAACAAAACTGTCAGAAAACCGTAAATAAGATGAAATTTAAACTGTAAACAGTGACAAAAATCGTTTATTTAATGCTTTCACCTGATACGGTTAAGCAACCTGAATTTCATCGCTTAACAAGGCCCATCTAATAAAGTTCTTTAATTCCTTATAGCTGGGTGCATATTATATCTGAGAGGGCTAACCTGTCAATCTCATGACCGAACGTATGGGGGTTCGAGTCCCAATGCTGACATATATTATTTCTTCCATTCCCTTCAAACCATATAGTGTTTCTAGTATCCTGCATTCATCAATTTGTGACACTGGACTGTTAAGATACGCGATACTCTCATTCACGCTTAAATTGAAGTACCATAAAACCCCTTAATACAAAAAAGTCTAGTATTTTCCATTTCTTATGATAGTTGAGACAACCAGATAAACTAATTATACCCCATTCCAGATTCAATTTGATAAACACAGCGACAACCTAACTTCCAATACCCAATACCTAACGAAACGCCTAGCTGTTGCTCAGTTATATTTCGTTTTTATGGTTTTGAAACCATGCTAGTTGTAAACGGTTAAAAATGTATAGTTTTGTATTCATGGTTTCTTAACCATACTAGTTGTAATAGATTCCAAAACTCTTCACGGTAATCTTTACTATCAATTGGATGGACAGATTGCTTGCCGGTATTTTTACCGTAATTTTAGAATAAAACTTCTAAAAGTGTAGTGTGCAGCATCTAAAAGTGTAGTGTAATATTGCATCGATGCATTTACTTCTTCATTTGATTTTTAGTACTCAGAATTCAGTTGAAAAGGATTAATTATCGAAAGTAATTAATCAAAAGTGTTTTAAAAGAGGGCGTTTCTTTTCTAACTATAAATTAAATAAAAAGCAATATTTTCTTTGTGAAATTTGTTAAAAGCAACGTATTTTTGCCTGAAATTGTATTGATTATTGTCACAGATGTTTATTGTTGTTTTCCAAAAATTTCAATTATTTTCAATACATTTCTGAAAAAGAAAAATGAATGCTAATAATAAATTCATTTCCAATCTACATCAACATTGGGATAACCCGAATTTACTTTATCTAAAAATCGTTAACACTTTCAGAAAATACGTTTTAACTTATAATATTAGTTTTCTTAAAATTTCAACTATTTTCAACGCATACTTTTCTAAAAGAGAAATGATTGCTAGTAATAAAAACTGCTTTTTTGTTAAGTTACTAGTAACTCGTGAAATTGATGACTCATGGACTAAAACATATTGATTTTTCGAAAGGGTAAATAAAAATCTCAATACCTTCAGTTTTATGTGCTTGTCAAAGCTAATATTGCTTTTATAGCTTGGGAGTCTACTTTACGGCTGGTGGAATAATTTAATCTTTACTGTTCTCTTAAAAAAAGAAATAAAGTAAAATAAAAAGTAAATTTGCTGAAAATAAAGATTAAAAGTTTCATTACCACCATTAAATCTATCAACATCCCAAAGTTGTGCTTTCATTTAAGTCTTATGAGTTAATATAATACAAGAGAAAATGAAACGAAAAATTTAAAAGGATAGGAACGCTAACGATTGATTTCATTTTGGGTACTTACAATCCAAGAAGAAGAAGAAGACCTCCCATACCCACACATGTGGCCTATGACGTCAGTGCCAGTTAATCTTTATCAACAAAATGGCGTATTAAAGTTGAGCTAAATTTCTCTACATAAGTTAGAATGTTAGTTAACAATAGGTTAATTAAATACAGAGCAGTATCGCACATCGAATGACTTGATATATAATTCTTTCTCGTTTACGTCTTTAAACTTAGATTTATTGTTTGTTCATGTATTTTATTGTAATCATGATATCTTTTGGTTTTGAATTGATGCATAATTATGTTGTTTATGTTGAATTGATGAATACTGTTTGTCTAAGATAGGTACTCTGCCCGCCATAAAGTCTGTGGCCGCCTGGTGCTATGGAAACAAGAAGAGGGCATTTTAAGACAGAAGACAGAATTAATAGACAGAAGAAAGAGGTATCCTTTTCTCTAGCCGAAACCAGTCCTAAAGAGGAAACCAGCACCCCTACTTGAAATAATCATACCTCGTTACCATAGTCTCCGCCACAGCTCCAGACGAATGTCTGGCAGAGTACCTATCTTAGACAAGCAGTAATTATGTTGTAGCAGTAATTATGCTCCACCTGGCTTCGTGTCTGACTTTTTGTTAAGTCTCTGCGTAAAATATACAGTTAAATAAATGAATCTATCAGAATGAATCTTTGTGAAAGAATTTAGAATGTGTCAATAAAGAGAATTGATACTTGACGAGCTTGGCTAGCTTGAAATAGAATGGAAAGAACTGTTTCCAACGTAAACAAATGCCACGTTTCAATAACCAATCAGGATCGAGATCCCACACTACGTCATTTACAATTACCCCATGAATAAAATGAGGGATTTATGAACTAAGGTCTAATGAATTGAATCATGTGTCAAACGATTAAGTGTACAGCGTAGCAGAAGTTAAAGTACAGTGCGCAAAAAAATGAACGGTCTACCTTAAATAACTTTTGATCTAATGATCGGGTATTCATGCTGTAAGACTGAATTTTAATGGTTCAAGGGGGTGAGCACAAATATTCAAACTAATTAGTGCAGACAAAATTTGAAGTTAGGAAATCAGACACAAAAACGTACTTTCTCTGAATAAATATCCCTTTTTTCGATGGAATTGGATTTGTGATCCCAAAAATATAGGGGGTATCCGCAATCTGGAAAATATGGTCCCAATAGTTCAGTCAGGAGAGTGGTCCAAAGTCGGACATCTCAATGGTAATTTTACTTTTTGCTTATTTCACTTCATCTCTAGAACTTTTTAAGCGATTTGAAGAAGTTTCGCATACAATTATAAAATTCATTTATTCAAAAATAGTTCATTGTAAAATTAAACTTTTAATAAAAATTTATTTTATTTTATAATTTTATATAAATCTGGCCAAATTTTTTTTTTATTGAAAGGTATGTAATTTTTACATAATTTTAAAGAATGAAATTTTGCATGGCAAGTCATTAAATCTGATCCGGTCAAATAGTTGTTGAGAAGTCGAATATTGAAAAAAGTTGTATTTTTGAAAGTAAATTTCTCATGAGCTATTCGACTGATTTTTCTCAATTTTAGTATTTTGCCATTTAAAGCTACATTCCTTAAAATGATGTAAAATTTGTATACCTTACTTCAAAATTGTTTGACTATTATTAAAAATATTAATAAAATTCAATAAATATTTACTGACATTTATTTTTTACATGGAATTATCGTTGGATAAGCGAAGGAGACCACCTTCGAGAAACACCACGCTGAAGGTGACCACCTTTGGAGAGTTTTTTTTATGCGATTTGTAAATGCGCTTAAGAAAGTTCTCGAGATATGGTGAAATACGTATAAATTAACATTAGCATTAAGGAGTCGAAACATTGAATTGCTCTCCTGATCTAATTTTGGACCATATTTCCCAGATTGCGGCTATCTCCTATATTTCGTAAGTCAGAAATCCAAATCGGCCAATAAATATGTTTATTTAGAGGAATCATGTTTCTGAGTGTGATTTTGTAAATTAAAATATCGTCTTCATAAATTAATTATCATATTCGAGGTCACCCCCTCGAACAATTAAGACTGAGTCTATGAATGTGAAGATCTGATGATTAGATCAAAAGTTATTCAGGGCGGTCCGATTGTAATTTTGCGCACTTTACATGTAACATCTTTATTTAAAGACAATAAGTAATACTGTGAAGAATTTACATTGAAATATATATATATATATATATATATATATATATATATATATATGTGTGTGTGTGTGTGTGTGTGTGTGCGTGTGTGTTACGGCTAAAGCCAGAAGTCGGCCAGATCCCGAATTGGCCAAAAACGCTGTAAATTAGCTGGCCAAAGTTCAATTGCACTAAATTGTTGCCAACAGTTTATATTGTTTGAGAGACATGTATATGGAACTGATACACTATAAAAAAATCTTCCTGTTGCTGAAAACCAAAAATGATGACAACTACTTAGCACCAAAGTGGTGCTTCGCCAGGTGATCCACCACACCAAAACCAAGGAATCCTGGTGAAACAAAATGCTTGGAATGCTCTTTAACACTACCGGGTATAAAACAAAAAGAACTTTGGACTGCTATCCTGACTACACTCTATGAAACCCAAATTGCGGCTACTAGGGTTAGAAATCATAATCCGTCAAAACAAAATGGTATATTTTTTTCAAATAAAGTACCTTTTTGTGTTTGTTATTGTAACTTAAAATATCACCCACAACTAATCAGCATATTTGAGGTCATTTTCTCGAACCATTAAGATTGAGTCCTAGCACGCAAAAGCTCGATCATTAGATCAAAAGTAATTTAAGATAACTCGTTTTTTGTTCTTTTTGTACGCAGTACTATAGTATAGTACTTTGTATTCGTTACCTTTTTTCACTTTCAATTCTGGGCGTGATTGCACGATATTGATTTCTTCCAGTTTGTGGCTAATTTACTTTGTGTATTAACTCGTGCAAAGGGTAAGTATTCATCTAATAACAAATAATAAATAAATCTACTGCCAAGGAAAGCTAAGGAAGGAACTCTTTTAATTTTAATATTACGAATTAGTGCTTTAAAAGAAATACATCGATAGTTTTTGAATCAATTGTAATTAACTACTTTAAACGCAAGAAATCTTTTTGTCCAATACTCAAATAACGAAATTTATCTGTTTTACAAAATAAATAATTCTTTTTAAGTTAAGAAGTTTAATTTCTAACATTGATTCGTTTTAAAATAAAAATAGGAAAGCAACTAGAATTATTTATATTGTTTGGCAAACTTTCTTCTCTTTTGTTGAATCGATACAGTTTGAAAACGTTTCTCACGAATTTCCATTAAATCTATAAAATAATCTAATTTAAAGAATATAATTATTTAACTTAAATATAAAATATTAAATCTAGTCATAAATATTTGAAAAGTGTTTTGACATCAATCTTTCAAATTAAGCTTTCCATATTGGTTTTAAAATCGAGCGAACTGCTTCAAATTTTATGTAAAAAAAGAGCAGAGTAAACATACTAATAACTAATTTTTGTTCAAAAAATGGATTAATCGATATTTTCTCCCCTATTCTGTTACACTTTGCCATTTTATTTCAGATCTACACAAAAACAAACACCTTAATTTCAAGATGAAGGGATTCAATTTTCCAGATTCCATAAAGAATCGAACTCTTTTAAACTGTATTTGGCATGTAGAAAGAAAATGAACAAATAGTACAACTAAAAACTAATATTGGTACAACATATGGATTTTCAGATGTTCTGGTATGTTTTCTATTTATATAGAGCCATTCTTCAACTTAAACTACTAGAAATAAACAGCGTGTACTTTACATTATTTTCTAGTTAGGAAAGAGTTATACCTGTATGTAGTAAATTGAAATTAGAATTTATTGTGCAAATGTTTTTAAAACTACATACCAAACGAATATAGTATGCTACAGATTTTCGATACACGAAAGATTTAAATATTCAATAAAATTACGAATTTAGTAGTTTTTGTGATAATAACTACTTTAAACTACACAAAAGGAAAGTGGTTAAATATTTTATGAGTCTATAGAAACTGTTTTTGTCCTATATGTTGCATTATTATTTGATTTTATCAGCGGACATCTATTTTTGACCACATTCAATGAACTGAGCAACGTTAATATTCATACTATTTGCTGGGCGTAAATGAACTGCTGCAACTTTAAAGAGAAGATCTTATTCATACATGTACTCAAAAGTCTTATTCACTACAACATGATCTGCAAGATATTTAGTTGCTAGATATAAAATCTTACTCAGTTGTGCAATGAAGAATTTACCAATCTCTTTCCTGAGAACTAATATTTTAAATTGCATAAAAATGATGTACAAGATACTATTTCAACTTTTAGATATGAAAGAATCATACAACTTCTGATATGAAGGTTTACCCCAATTAGAAATTGAAGAAATTATAAATCTCAGTTCTGAGAACTCTAATTATAAACTACATAAATATGATCTGCATCATATATAACTTCTAGATCTTAACGAATTACTTTCAATGTAAAGAGAAAGAACTCATCATTCTCAGTGGTCAGAACTCATATTATAAGCTATATATAAATGATCTGCAAGATATATGACTTCTAGGGATTATTCCAACTGAGAATTGAAAAAGATAATTAACAATATCAGAGCTGAAAACTTCTATTTTAAATTACACAAAAATGTCTTGCTAGGTATAGAACTTCAAGATATGAAGGAATTACTTCGAATGTAAAGATGAAGAACTTATCAATTGCAGTGATGAGATCTCCTATTATAAACTATACAATAAATGAACAAGGTAAATATATATTTTCTGGCTATGAAGGACGATATTTACAAGTTGTTCTTGATGGTCTTGGCGTAGAATCTGAGTTTCTTAAAATCATAGTTGTAAAAAGTGCAGCAGAAGCTCTGGCAGTTGTACACGGAGGAGCTGCAGATATGGCTCTGACTTACATAGTACAATACTATGATTTTTTAGAAACAGTCGACTTCAGTATGCTTTATTCTACTGCTTCTTTTTGCTTTGGAATTCGCAAATCAATTCCTCTTGAAACTAAATTTTCATTCATTTACCCGTTTACTCTTCAAGTTTGGATTGGATGCTTAGTAACTGCTGTGCTGTTGCCATTATTTTACAAAGTTTTGGGAAACTCAAGCGTGTCCTACCTACAGTTACTTTCATACGGTTGTATTGGGATAACAGAACATCCCTCAGAACCAAATAGAAAGTCCTTTAGAACTAGAATATTGGTCTCTTCTTCCTTGATTTTCAGATTAATAATGAGTTTCAGTTACGCAGCCATTTTACTATCATTTATGGCAAACCCTTTGATGAATCCTCCAATTCGTAATTTCAAAGATTTATCGAAAGCTACAGAAAAATCTGGTCTGAAAGCATATTGTGTTGATTCTACTTATGCTAGAGGCGTGTTTCGAAGTGCGAACCAGAACCAGCGGTATTTACAGTCTCTTGGACAATACATTGATGAACACAACTATTATTATTGGTTTGATTCCATTGATTATGCTAAGACATACGCAGAGGGTAGTGCTGTCATAATGGTTGTTCCATCTTTATTGGAAGTTGAATCTATTGAGAGATATTCCGCTTTCATCTCCAGTGATACCATTGGTAACATGATGTTCTCAGCTTACATAAATAAAAAGTTTCGCTTTAAAAATGAATTAAATTCGATAATATCTCGACTTTGGCAGGCAGGGATATACCGAAAAATACTTAATACAGAAGCTATGAAAGTACTCATTGCAACGCAAAAGGCTAGTCATGAAACTGATAGAGTTAGGCCTATTTCTGTCGAAAATCTATTTGGAGTTTTTATGTTACTAATACTTGGTTACATTTTGGCATTATTTGCATTGGTGATTGAAGCAATTTTGCACAAAAAGTCAGTTGTTTCCAGTTAAAGTAGAACTCTAATGAACATGACAACTACATAAGTAGCTTAGTAATAAGCAAAAATTATTAATATAAAAGTTACGAGTAGATAGGAGAACAAGCACCATTTTGTTTTTTTGAGCGTTGCTTTAAAGGTTGGAAATTATGTAGTTTAAATTTTTGAAAATTTTTGCAACAAATTGCTATTTTATTACAACTTAGAAAACCCATACTTAACAACGTTACAAGTTAACAGGTATAAAACTGACTTTCTTGAAGTTAATTATTTTCTTCTTAAGCATAGGCATTTTGTAAATAATTTTGACTATACTTTCTTACTTTCACTCAAAAGGGAATAATAAAAAGTGGACATATTTAAGCACTGCTTTTGGAGTTTGCTAATTAGTGACATTTATGACTACTTACTGTAAGTAATGTTATTTCATTAACTATCGTTTGTTAAGTCTGATGCAATATAGATAGATGTAAACAGAACATTCGAAGAACAAAAGTTTCAAAAAAATGTAGTAAAATAAACTGCTACTGTTGGTGATGACTCGTGAGATTTTTGAGGATGCCATTAACGTTGATTCAAAAGTTAACAGCTACTTAGGATGTACACTGTAACAAAAATCTAGATCAAATTACTGTGAAATCCATTTTTACTGGAACATTTTAAGAAATAAAAAATCTAATATACCGTAATTTTTACAGTAATAATTACCGTAAAATCACTGAATTACTCTAATTAAATAAGTATTACTGTAAAAATTACTGTATATTATTTTACTGGAAAAATTGATTTTACAGATTATGCTCTTTACCTCGTGATTTGATGTGGATTTTTTTACAGTGTAACTTTCAAAGACTAAAAGGTAAAACGTACTACTAAAATCATGTGTTAAATCAAATGAATCTTTTTTTCTGGTGTTTACAGCTGCGACTTTAAATTACTAATCCTTGTGATTTCTTATTAGATTATAAAAATCTAAAATAGAGTGTGCAGTATGGAAAGGTATTAATATGAATGATGGCCTTATTGTAAATATTGTACTTTATACTACTTCATGTAACAATGAAATTTATAAAAAAGGATCCAAAAGTGTTGTAATAATTTTTTTATTATTTTTGAGTAGGAATTCCAATGAGACTTAGGAAAAAAAAATTTTTACTGCCTGTGGCATTTTATATAATCTTTGCTATGAAGAGAAAATTTTCCTACGCCTAAACATCGTCTAAAGTTATAAATGTGCTTCAATAATATTTAGACTTGAAGCGATTCAGTTTTGTTTCCTTTCTTGAATTGCTAAAAGGAAAAAAATACCCACACCCTCGAATGATTCTTTTGATAGAAGATACTTAAATTTGAGTTTTCCTAAGTATTAGATCGAATGTCTTTCAAAACATTTCTTTTCCAGAAATGGCAAAATCATTCTGGCATTACACGTAAACGATAATTCTCATCTGAAGTGCGGAAACAGCAAATGGCATATTGTTGATAGGTTTGATTTAAAAGCATGAAAGTCAAAAGTATGTTTATGATTCGAAGCATGAAGTGGTTGGGAAAGTGGCTTTAGTCTTCTTAAAAATTTTGAAGCAATCATAAAATGCGATACATGCATATAAATATAGTAATAATGTATTTCGTGGTATACGTTTTTTTTTTTTTCATTTTATGGTGAATTATTATATATTCTTTATTTTATAAACGGTGTTGACGGTCGACCTAATTTTGAGTTCACGACAATCAAATGTTTAACTATGTAGCCTTGTAATTTTGAACTCATACCAGAAGACAAGAGAATTCCTGTATCCATCTTTGGGACAAACTAACGTTAGTGGAGAACATTTTGGTAGAACAAACCTACATTCACTTTACATGGAGAGGAAAACCACGAAAGACTAGAGATGTTAAGAAGCTTCTAACCCATGATCCGTCCACCACTGAGAATATTTTACGATATCATTGTATTCAGTTTCGAGATGGAAGCAAAATTCGTATTTACCAGCCACCACTAGGATTCAAACCTGGGTCACTTCATTGAGAGGCAAAACGCCCTATCACCTGAATCACCGGGACTCGAATTAAAATTTAATACTATATCTAATCAAAATGGTAAATGTATGCATACGTTTATATAAAGAGTATTTTATTTTTAAAACTGCTGCTGATGATGAGCCATTTTAAAAATTTTTATACCGAATAGTAGGTATGGTAGGTTTCACTTAAACAAAGAGTATTTTTCTGATTGCAATAATGAAGTACGTGTAATAGTTGGTAAATTCTTTCTTACAAACTTGAAGCAATAAGAAATTTCAAAATGTATATAAAATATGTGAGATCACATATTTTATATACATTCAGCCGTCGAAAGACCGTTGATTCGAGAAGAAAAGCAAAAATCTTGAAAATACTTTCTTACAAAAAGATCGACATATTTTCATAAGTTTGTGTCTTACTCCTTCCAAATGAAGCTTTCAAATGCATTTAATTTACTAAATATGTTACTCGTGAGTCCTATAATGCTAGATAGTTTATTAAATGAACTAAATAATAAAAATATAGCATTTGAAAGTTAATTTAGATCTTCAAATGCAGTCGCGCTGCAACATGATTTGTAACAAACTTTTCGATTGTAATCTAGGTTGTAAAGTCTGAAAGCGACATTGACATTTTCTTATCATGTAAGAACTAACAATATTAGACTGAGAAAAAGTATGATCACAACTACCGAAATACGGTAAAATTTACCATGTTTCTGACTCTAAGGGTACACCAAAATCCCTGGTAATTTTTACCGAAACACTTTGGTAAGTATTTTGTTAAAAATGACCATAAAATATTGTTTCATAATATTATGTGTTAAATTCGCGCCAGTAATCTGAGGGGGACTCCACCCTGAATTTTTCAAAAATTCGAAAAAATTTTCATTGCATTTTTAGAATCTTTGTACCCTTCCTAATGTCTGTCTAAAACGATTTCTCGGTACCTAACTTCGTTTGGAAGTTATACTGGAAATAGAGAGTCGTCGATAAGCAGGTAGAAAGGCCCGTTCGGCCGGATTAGGAGGGGCGACATTCTTTTTGTGTCTCATCCATTCCGTTGACTGCATATAGAAACTTACGGTAGACATTTCATTTATCGACCATTATATATATGAAATTAAACGTTTTCCCCTACCATAAGTCAAAACTTTAAACGCGTTTTTCTCAAAACGCTGTTTTTTGACCTGTCCTAACGTTTTTCTCATTATCTATACAACGAAATAAGCTGTTCTTTATTTTAAATTACGTAAAAATATATTCTTTAGAAAGTAGCATACACTGTAAAAAATTTCGAGTTATGTTGCGCCAAACATTGGTATTCATTTGCTGGCTACATAAAGTAGTGTTCAGTCTTACTATATATTGGCGCTTTTACTAGCTCCAAACAACGAGAGAAGGTTGCACCAAAAATGGGAATTTTGAAAGAGTCTAAAAGCAGCGAAAGGATGCACCAAAAATAAGTGTTTAGAAGGGAACCAAAAATGGAGGAAGGTTGCACCATGATTTGGTATTTTTAAAGTGCTAAAAAGCAGGATAAGGTAGCACCATTATTAAATAATTTTAAAGCGCCAAAAAGCTGGGAAAGATAGCATTATTATTAAATATTTATTAAGAAAAGAGAAGATAATTTAAATCAAATTATAATTTAATTATTTAAATCTATAAAAATTAGTAAAACTATTTTTTATTTAGATGTCTTATGTAATATATATATATATATATATAAATATATATTACATAACACATCTAAGAAAAAGATTTTTTAATTTTTAGATTTAAATAATTAAATTATAATTTGATTTATATGAATTTGATTTAAATTATCTTCTCTTTTTTTAATAAATATTTATTAATGATGATAACTTTCTCTGCTTTTTGGCGCTTTAAAAATATTTTCGTTCATATAAAAACTTTTTCTTTCTTCAAATTGATATAATTTGATTGTAAAATTTTAATTATTTTTTACATTTCATTTAAAACACCAACAGATGCTATAGAGATAGTTTCACTTATGTTTTAAAGAGAAAATAAAAAAGAATTTTAATTTTAGGCTGAAGAAAATTCTTATTACTATGTATTTAAATTATTTTATTACTTAAAAATTATTATATTACTTTCACAAATGAAAATTTATATAAAAAATTAGACAAATATAGTATTGGTCGACCCCCAATCTCTAATTAAGGAAGCATTCCAATATTAATTACATTGGCGTATGGAAATAATAAATTTTAATTAAATTTATTTAAATTAAGTAAATTAAGAAATGTAAAAATAATGAAATAATTGGAAATATTAACAAAAAATATACAGATGAATATTTAAACATAATTTATTCATTTACAATCACTTTGATATTTGTATACATAGACAGAATGTATAAAATTTTAAGCAAAATCTTAAAATTTAAATATATTATACTTTTTATACATATCACAGCATTCATTAAAAAAATACAAAATATTCACTCAAAAATATAATAGATAGCATGCTTTTGTTACTAAGAGAGTGCATTCAATTCAAACTTATTTTTAATTTACTGTAATTTAAAATAAAAATTGTGTTAGCATATGCCTCAATGTTTACAGCTTTGAAATTTGGGATCATCTGAAAATAATTTTCAATACTTTAATAAGTTACTAAATTTCTTGATATACTCTGCCTCATCTGAATTAAAATTTACAATATAACTAAATTACTTTTTTACAAGCATAATTTACTACTAGATAAAAAGAGTAAAATTTCACACAGCTTGGAAAAAAATACAGTATTTTTTTTATTTTACAAATTTGTAAATGATGGTGAATATTTGAGAAAAACCAATATTTTTATTACATATTCATTGTTATCAATATTCAGGTGCTTTAACTATATCACATTTTTCAGCTGATTGTAAAAAACACAACAAGATTTAAAAAGATTACACACAAATAAAATGTTAGAGCTTATTCACAAAATAATAATTGTTTTTTCAAACACTGGTTCTTCATTCTCAAAACTTGAAACTATGCACATTCCTTGCTTGTAAGCTGCTCTTGAAACTAGTACTTTTCAAGTGTGAAAGAACTGTTTATAACCTTCTGGAATTCGGGTAATTTCGGTAGAATAAATATTTTTATCAATAGGTTTGGCACTGGTTATAACAATATTTTTTCCTGTGTGTCTTTGTTGATTAAAATCATTGAAGTTTTTGGTGCCTTTGTGCCAATGAAAGAAAATTAAAAATAATGTAATTAATGCTAATAAAATGTACAAAAGAAACAAAATTTGAATCCTTACTTTTTTAAAACATAGAAAGATCAATAAAAGCAAGTCATATTTTAACTGCTAGTTTTAAAATATATATTTAAAAAAATTGAGAAATTGTAGTTCTCATGTAAAAAAAAATTTAAAACCTAAAGAAAATTTTTCGAGACCAAATATTTACACGGGGGGGGGGGATTTTTATCTTAAGCTCCTTTCACACACAAAGATCCCGGAAAGGAAAGAAAGATATTTGTCGCCAATAAGTTGAAATAAATAATGCGGACGCCTTTTAAATACAATCAATCAAATGAACTACAAGTTCTACAGATGAATGACAACAATATACAAAACTTTAATCTTTTAATAACCAATAATTTAGCATCAAAACGGATTCTAAAAATGTATATAAACTTAAATTAAAACAACAAAGAACAACAACAAAAAAAACTATATCTGGTTGCCACGCAACCTTAAAGTGAAATATTAAAACAAATAAATCTAAAGAAAATTAAAGGTGGCGCTTCTGTTAAAAATACATACGTTAATGACTTAAAATCTTAAACATACTCCCACCTTGCAAAGTGATATTATAAATAGCACTTTGGAACATGCGTTTAGCATTTCGTAGAAATACAAATTGACTCATATATATTGGTCACCTTTATATGAAACTAATTAAGAAAATCTTCAGTTATTATATAAATAACAAAAAGTTCATAAATCTAAACGTTGTGGAATTTTTATGATTCTTCCTAATCTGCTTTTACTAAGAGAGTTCACTTCCAAATTATCGGGCACATTAACGGAATTGTGAACATTATCAACTTCCAAATTAATTTTCCTTGAAGACTTTTCCAGAACATCCACATCGTTCTTTTCTGATAGCTCTAAAGGATAAAGTCTTTGGAAAGGTCGGATCCTTTCTCCTTGAGAGGTTCTTAATCTGGCTACTCTAGGAATACTGTCCTTTCCAGGATACAGCTCCAAGACAATTCCAAGAGGCCAATCTATGCGTCGAGTATTATCTTGTCCTATTAAAACAATATCACCGATGTTTATTACATCATTCCTTCTTATTCCCTTGTGCACTAGCTGAGCAAGATATTCATTTCTAAATCTTTGTTTGAGATCTTCACGTAATTTTTGCAAAAATTTTACACGTTTCAACATAGAGGTTCGATCCACAAGGTCTAGATCTGGAGTTTCGTTGCTGTTGCTACCTTCCCCGTATATAAACGTTGCCGGAGTTAAAGGTACTAATTCAGATAGATCATCGTGAATGTAGGTCAGCGGTCTGCTATTTAAAACCGACTCACAGTCACATAAAATTGTAGTTAGTTCTTCATAATCTACAACAGATTTACCTAACACACGACGTAGAAGAGTCTTAAGCATTCCAACTATCCGCTCCCACCACCCACCCCACCATGCTGCTGTGGGTGGAATAAATTTCCAAATTATTTTCTGAGCGGTTGAGTACACAGCAATCTTGTCCCAATCTAAGTTCTTTAAATAATTGTTTGCTCCTACAAAGTTCTTTCCATTATCCGAGTAAATGACCGATATTCTACCTCTTCTTGCGATAAATCGTCTGAATGCTTGAATGAAAGCATCTGTAGTTAGAGACCGTACTAATTCAAAGTGGACTGCTCGGTACACAGCACAGGTAAACAAAACTGTCCAAGCTTTTTCTTTCGATTTTAGATACAGAGGACCGGCATAGTCCACACCAGACACTTGAAAAACTTTGGTCTGAGTAACTCTTTCTCTTGGAAGAGGCGCAAAAGGAACTTCTACTGGTTTAGCTCGATGACGCTTACAAGTCACACACTTGGAAATAACTTTATTTATTAACTTTTTAGCTTTAAGAATCCAGTATCGCTCTCGGAGTCTTGAGAGTAAGATGGAACGACCAGCATGCATCGCTTTTATATGCTCTTCTCGGATTAATTCTAACACAACACTGTTAGCAGGTAAAAGAATTGGACATCTGAAATTCTCATTCTCATCACTATGTACCAGTTTGGTTTTTACTCTCAGAATATCACTTTTATCTCGAAAAGCTTGTATTTTGGCGAGAAATTTATCATCTTGGAAATGCGTTGTTTGCAATGACTTAAAAATCACACTTTCTGCCTTTGTTAACTCCTCACAGATTAAATTTCCCTTTAACTTATCTTGATGTGAAACGTTGTGGACAAAACGTAGGATCCAAGCGACTACTCTTACATTTCGGCTATATGTTGAAAAGTAATTACACCATATTTCCGTTACTTCAACATTTACCATGGAAATAACTATTTGTTTTCTTTTTTCCAAATTTACTTCCTCTTCATTAACGGAAATTTCGTCAGCTGCTACAGGCCATTCCGTGTTGGAAAGATATAGCCAGCTGGGACCCTCATACCATTTCGAATTGCCGAGTTGTTGAGCAGAGCAACCTCTACTTGGTAGATCTGCGGGATTCATAGATCCGGGCAAATGCCTCCATGCTTTTACCGGAGTCAATTTCCTGATTTCTTGAACTCGATTTTCCACAAATACACCCCATGTGTTTTCTCTTTTAAGCCAAGCTAATACAGTTGTTGAGTCTGTCCAGAAATGAACTTTGTCCGTCTTAAACTGTTTTACTATTTCAATAGATAAACGAGCTGCAATTGTAGCGCCAAGAAGTTCAAGTCGAGCAATCGTTGTTTCCTTTTTCCCGCTAGGCGCGATTCTTGCTTTACTTTGTATCAGGTGAACTTGAACGTTGCTTTCGTCTTCTATTCTTAGGAAGACTACTGTGGCATACGCAAACTTACTGGCATCACAAAAAAAATGTAATGAAATACGCTCGTAACCTTTGTCACAATGTAACCACCTTGGGATTTCTATGTGCTTCAGATATTCAAGCTGACTTAGCCACTTTGTAAAATCTTCTCGTAATTTTGTGTCAACTTCATCGTCCCAACCAATTTTAGTTTTCCACAAATTTTGTAACCACAATTTTGGTCGTATCGATACCGGGCTAGTTATCCCCATAGGATCAAAAACTCTGTGTGAGGCAGCTAAAATGCTTCTTTTGGTGATTTTTTCATGTTTTGCGTCTTTCATATCAGGAATATTAATTAACAGAGTATCACTTTTTCTATTCCACTTCATTCCCAGAATGTTGGTCTCACTAGAATTAGGCTCTGATGGGTTAGTAGACTCCCACCCTCGTAAATCGAATTGTCTTTCAGCCATAATATTAGTAGCAACTTCTATGAATTGTTTCAACTCTGATTCAGTTTTCACGCTTGTGAGGCAATTATCTACATAAAAACTGCATATTAGTTCCTGTATAATCTCTTTAGGGTATTTTTCATTCCCTCCCATTGCTTCCTCTAGTTTATTATTCAAATGGTATTGAATAGTGGCTCCAAGCAAAAACGGACTACAGGAAACGCCAAACACAACTCTTCGATGACGAAAATGCTTGAGCTGTCCATCTTCTCCATACCATAAGAATCGTAAGAAATTTCTATCATTTTCATAAAGACTTATTTGCAGAAAAGCCTTACGTATATCAGCTGTTACACCAAATTTATAACTTCGAAATTTATTTATCATTGAGGGAATTACTTCTATCAAATTTAACCCTTTCTCAACACAATCATTTAAACTAGGAACTCCTTTTCTCTTAGAAGAAGCATTGAACACGGGTCTGATTTTAGTTGTGCTGCTCTCCTTTATCACAGGTCTATGAGGTAAATAGTGACAAGGTATCCCCATGTCTTCTTTTGGAACCTCTTCAATTATTTCCTCTTTCTCCCAGTCCTTGAACACTTCTCCATACGCATCATACAATTTGTCGGTTTTCAATTTGCGTGTTGTCATTTGCAATCTCTTTAACGCCAAATCATAATTATCTGGCAAAGGCAAATGCTCATCAAGCCATGGCAGACTAACTATAAAACGACCATCTCCTTCAACTTTCACTGTATTTAGGAAATGCTCCATTGAGGCTTTTTGCAGTTCCTCTCTAGATTTTTGTTCTGAAGGATCTTCTATTCCTAAGGAATCTAATCTCCACAGCTCCGAAATATCCATTTCTTTTACTAAAAGGGAAGTAACCAACATTGCATTGCTTGATGGTAAATCATATTCAGGTGCTTTCCCTGTTAAAGTCCATCCCAGTAGTGTCTCTATTGCTACTAATCCACTGGCCAAAACTCTTCGTTTTCCAGTCATAAGTTTTCCTATTACGTCAGCTCCGAGCAGAATTTGAACTGGTAGTGACTCATTTCCGACGTCTGACAACTTTATATTCATTTCGTCAAGTTCTTCTAACCAGGGTCCAAAACTAACCGGTGTTATACTATCACAAATAGATGCTTGATCCAAAGCTTCCATGTTACAAGTCAAATTATTCTCTAGATTCCTTAATCTAATTCTATAACACGTGTGTTCAAATCTATCTGATTTATAACCACCAAACAAAGAGTGTATGAGAGTTTCTTTTCTCAAGGGAACATATTCCATCTCTTCAGCCAAATTTTTTAAAATATATGTTCTTTGTGATCCCGAATCTAAAACTGCTCTCACCACAATTTCTTTTCTATCAGATATCAGCTTTAGTTTCATAGTTTGAAGGAACACTTTCGGACCGTACGTAATGTTAGACATGTTTATTTCAGAACTTTCACTTTTCTGCCCAGATATATCGGGTTCACGATTTCTTGCAGCTAAAGACTCACACATTAGTACCACATGTCTTTTACCGCATACGACACATTTTATAAAAGCTTTGCACTTACGAACTGAATGTCCTTGCATTAAACAGGCAAAACAACATTGATTTTCTCTTATTATGTTCTCTCTTTGAGCTAAAGTCATATTTCGAGCGGAAAAGCAATCTGAACTTTTATGTTTCCCAGAACAAAAAACACACCCTTTCTTCAAATCCTTTACACCTGTAGTCAATAGATTTGCCGCTGTTGGAAATCTTTTTGTTGGCAAATCTCTTGCTTTCTTCTTAAAGGGCTGGCGTTTTTCATCAGATCCCAAGCCAAAACCTGACATAGCCAAATTAATTCTTTCTTCGCCTTCCGTTTCTGCCTTCAAGAAAGCCATGATGTTTGTTAATCGCTCTTTGGCGTCAACGGAAGCAACGCTCGAAGAACTTCGGTTCCATGCTTTCAGAAACTCTTCTTGGAAGCAAGATTCTACCATAGGGAATAGTATTGAAGCGCATTTCTCGGTTGTAACACCTAACGTTTCTAAAGCTCTAAGATATGACTCTAGTTTGTCATAAAGAGAGGTCATAGATATTCTTTCATGCTTTTGAACGGAAACTATGAGCTTCAACAATTCCCTAACATAAACTTCGACCAAAAGGTCATCCTTGCCAAATCGGGCTTTGAGGCTATCAATTGCTTTGGTATAGTTTGCAGCGGTTGGCGGAAAGCTTTCTACAACTTCTCTAGCTCTAGATCCAAAAGTTGTAGCTTGAATCAGGTATTGAAATTTGTTTTCGGGGGCAATACCTGTATCTTTATGAATTTGTTCAAATTGTCCCCAAAATGGTAGCCAATCTTTTAAATCTCCACTAAATTGCCTAAGTTCTAATTTTGGCAAATTAAACTGCTTTCTGGCACTGGCACTAATAATATTTGGAGGAGACTCACCGGTTCCAAACGATGTAGCTTGAAGTCTCGCCAACTCCAGTTCATGCTTTCTTATATTTTCTCTATCTTCATATTCTCTTAGTTTCTCTTCATTTTCTCGTTGTCTCAATTTTTCTTCGTATTCCTCCTTTTGTCGTCGATCATTGACAGTAGCTACCAATACACTTGTTACAAAATCTGGATCAGCTAAATATTCTTTACTTTTCAAAATGATTGTTTTCAGATCCGATACAGTAGCTTTTTGAGGTAATACTTCGCCAATTTCTTGGGCAACAATAATAAGATCTTCCTTTTTAAATCCTTTTGGTGCTAAAAACATTTTTCAAATCAGAAGTAGCGTAATAACTGTCCTGTCGCGGACGCCACAAATGTCGCCAATAAGTTGAAATAAATAATGCGGACGCCTTTTAAATACAATCAATCAAATGAACTACAAGTTCTACAGATGAATGACAACAATATACAAAACTTTAATCTTTTAATAACCAATAATTTAGCATCAAAACGGATTCTAAAAATGTATATAAACTTAAATTAAAACAAAAAAGAACAACAACAAAAAAAACTATATCTGGTTGCCACGCAACCTTAAAGTGAAATATTAAAACAAATAAATCTAAAGAAAATTAAAGGTGGCGCTTCTGTTAAAAATACATACGTTAATGACTTAAAATCTTAAACAATATTGATATTTTAAAATATTATTATTATTAGTTTTGTTAAAATGCGCTAAAGCAACCAAATAGAATTTCTCCACATAAGAAATTGTGAATTGAATTTTATGCAGAGCGTCCCAGTAAAACATTTGCTGAAGGAACTGTTAACTGTTAAAATAATAAATGAACAAATTGATCAAAATGAACAAATTGATCATCACTTGGATAGATAAAATAGTTCGTGTTGAGCCTAAGAGGGTGGAATCTGGCTGCTGAAAAACACACAAGCAGTATTCATGTGGATGGTACTAAAACTCCACATGTATACTGTTAGTGAGGATTGTCTTTTTAACTAAAGGTCTTTTGTTTCTTAGAAGCAGATATATTTCAGAATATAAAAAAATACTTTTATAATGAAAATGAAGCTTTAAAAAAAAAAAAAAAAAAAAAAAAAAAAAAAAAAAAAAAAAAAAAAAAACTGTAAATATTATAAAGAATACGTGTGCCATTTTTGATGATCAATGAAAACGTTCAATTTCATGCTTATGTTGTCTTTCAATTTCATGCTTATGTTGTCTTTTCCCTCCCTCATAAAACACAAATGTGGTCTGATTTAATATACATAAATCTACAAAAAAAAAAAAACAAACAAAAAAAAAATAATAGTAGAAAAACAAGTATCTAAAGCAAAATATCTATGAGCATCACATTATTTTTTTTATTTATATTTAATTAAGAAATATATTTATTAACTTTTTAAATACGATATTTCGTTTCATTTAAAATTTGTTTCGCTTAGTTAAAAAATATTTATAATAAAATCTATTTTTTTCAAAATTATAATAAGAAATCAGCTTATTTCTAAATGTTCTAAAACAATGTCTTGTTCTTTCCTGTGTTTTGTTCTAAATTTCAGTAAGATATTCTTGGAGACTAAAAAAAAAATATTGCTTTGTTTTCTTAAACGCTAATATTAACCACTATGTTTTTCTCCTACTACCTCGTGCGCCCAACGAACATAAAGAGAAATCTAGTTTCCATGACAATGGTTAGTATTAATTTGAGGTGAATAATTCGCATTGAAAATTTTACAACAAAAGCATTTTAGAATGTATATACCAAAATTCGTGTAATTATATGCCATTACAAACCAAAATGAGCAAAATAGAACATGAAAATCAAAACAAAAGCATAGATATTGATAAAAAAGTTTTAATCTTAACAGAAAGCACATACGAATTATTTTGTTCGGTAGAATGAAATTAAAACACGAACTTAGAAAATTTTCAGCGGCAGTAAATTTGGTGGAAAGCTATGCTGCTTAAGTTGATATGAAACAAATGAACTGTAATTAATACAAATAATTAACAAAAGTTTACTTACCTTCAAAAGAAATTGACAATTTCAAATATAACTTGCATGACATGATTGCAAGCCTCAACAACAAAATCGTCCATTTTGTCAACAGCTACAAAATAAGTTATCGGTCACGGTTAAAGCTCGTGACTGTCATAGTACGAAAGTTTGGTGCAATCGATTGCGCCATGAACGCATTTCTTGATCATATTTACCAATTTATGCCTGGTTCCTTGGGTTATTCATCCACTTTTCCTTCCGGGTTAATATCTTCCTTACCTGTACTATGCATGATTCTTTATCGCATTACGAGATCATCGCCAACCAAACCAATTATTTTTATTTTTTGAAATGCCGGATGCTATTTAGGCAAAGTATGAAATAATCGTCCTGATGAGGTTATTATGTAAATTATGTGCATGCTACTGTGAATGACCGAAATCGGTGGTTGTTGACTTTCACCGGTGAATGTTGACAATCAAATTAGTCGCTTTAGTGAATGTCCGAAATATTTATTACATCAGATTTGATATTAATTTATTCGTGGATATAATTACATTTATTCGATATTTTAATACTTACTGACGATAGATTAGAACAAACATCAGTGTTTAGAGTATCGGGCAAATATATACCGAGCAATGGCACTTGACTTTAAAAAAATATCAGTGTAGGGTATACTGGGCAAATGTATACCGGGCAGTGGCACTTAACCTTAAAAAATCATCAGTGTAGGGTATACCGGGCATATGTATACCGGACAGTGGCACTTGACCTTAAAAAAACATCAGTGTAGGGTATACCGGGCAAATGTATACCGGGCAAATGTATACCGGGCAATGGCACTTAACCAGATCTAGTATAATTTGACCTTTGGTAAATGTCCGAAATATATACTAGGTCTAGTTCCACTTTTTCTATAGCTTAAATATTTAAAAAAAATTAAAGCATTTGAATCAATTTTAAACTGATAACGAAATTATTGCTTTAAAATTAAAAAAATAATAATAAAAACTGCGCCAGATAAGAGTAATTGAAGTAGTTGCTTTATACAACGCATGTGCGGAAATTTTTTTTTAAAAAAATTATCCAGGTGCATCTAAAAGTGGATGAATATCCCAAGACACCTTTATGCCTCAACCTAAATAAAGTAATTTTTCATTTATCCTATTTATGGTGCAATTAGAAACTTTGCACCAAGTATTGGATAAACATCAACCGAGATTTTTTACAGTGTAGGATTTTTTTGATACTTTTATATTTCGATTTTATATTAGTATTTTAATGAATATTTTTTTAATGAAAAACTTAACTTTTTTTTAAGTTGCCGCCATTTAGGTAATTTTGCGAATATCAAAAAAACGTAATGCTACTTTTTAGATAATGCCTATATGTTTCAGAAAATCTAAACAAAATCGTTTTCCTATGTTTCAGGACTTCTAAATTCATGAGACCAGTGAGGTGCTACTTTTTGATGACCAGCTACACGCGGAGCTGCCACCAACTTATTTTTTATTTTTTTGTAAAAGAAAATTTTTTAAAATGTACTTAAATTGTAGCTAAATAACATTAAAAAAAAACAAAGACTCTCTGCATTGTCGCTAGTACTTAAAAAAAATTCAAGAAAAACGTGCTACTTTTACCATCTCAGGGTGGGGTCCCCCCTTAATATGTGTTTAATGTGTAATAGTTATGTGGTGAAATTTGGCAATACTTAAAAAACTTAATATACATGATACTAAAGGTCATGGCATAAAATAAGTAGTTATTTGAATTTACGTATTAGTCTTGTATTTATTACTAAATTTGTGGTGATAAGAACTATTTTTTTGAAAATCAAAATTTCCGGTAAACCATTGCCATATGAATAGAAAATTACCGAATGAAAGGCTCAAATATTTATTTTGTCACCCTAATTTTTCCAGAAACATCTTTAGCATATGATATGGTAATTACAGAATAAATATGGTAATTTGACCACAGTTTCCTTGTATAAATTTATATAAATAACATTTTTAACAACAAAAACAACAATGAGCATTAAGTTAATTTCTTTATATACTATCTAATAGAAACAGTAAAAAAAATTCAAAATTGCAAAATTGTTATTTGCAGAATTTTGTATCAGAGTCTATAAAATTTATATTATTTCAATCAATAGATCTTTTTACCCTCATAAATACACATGAAAAAATTTAAAGATATTCGCTAATTTTTATGTTTAAGATATCTGACTAGTACAAAAACATGATTTTAAGCAAAATTTTCGAAATTGATTTCATTATAATTTAGAATTCCTGTACTTTTACCTTTGTAAAATTACTTTACTTTTGTTTGTACTCTAATTATTTACGAAGTTATAACGGTTTTTATGCAAGGGGATTACAGTTTCGACTAGTAATTTTTAAACTTAAAATGCGTTTAACTCAAAATCAGATTTTTCCACATCTTTCACCACCTTAAACACAGTGTCTCAAACTGTTTTTAAAATAATTGTCTAAAATGTTTCATGGGTGTTTATAGCACACTTGTTTTGAACTACAGTCTAAGATAAAAAAATAGAATTTAATTTTTCATATATGTTTTTCCGCAAAGACAAGGGCTGAAAATTTAAAAAATTTGCTTTTATAACTACATTTGAGTTACTACATTGAACTCAGTAGTATATGCACTTGATTTTAAGATAATAGTTCAAAACATAGTTGTTGATATAGCTTTCTAAATTAACTCCTCGAAGGATTTTTTGTTTAGACCTTATTTCTACCGAAAAATGGCCATTTAATAATAATAATACAAATAATAATAATAATACAAATAATAATAATAATACATATAATAATAATAATACAAATAATAATAATAATACAAATAATAATAATAATTCAAATAATAATAATAATAATACAAATAATAATAACAATACAAATAATAATAATTATACAAATAATAATAATAATAATAATGCAAATAATAATGATAATAATAATAATAATTTTCTGCTTGTTTTATGAGTTTTCACACATTATAAAATAAATAAACCAGTTAATTGTTTTTTTAAATTTTATGTAAATATTTAAAAAGAAAGTTGTTTACAGTTAACGAATATGCAAAAAATGCCTTATTTCAACCTAAAAACGGCCATTTAAAAAAATAATAATACAATAACAATAATACAATAATAATAATAATAATAATAATAATTTTCTGCTTGTTTTATGAGCTTTTATTCATACTAAAATAAATAAACTATTTAGTTGTTTTTTAAATTTTATCTTAATATTTAAAAAAAAAAGTTGTCGAAACTAGTCTGATACCTTAAATAATGTGACAGATTTTAAAATACCTTTTTCATGAAAAGCTTTCATAAACAGTAAATAGTCAGGATTTATTTTCCGTATTTTCCGCAATTCTTTCTTTCTTTTTATCTTTCTTCCTTTTTTTCTTTTTTTTTTGTTTAATCTATTGAAGTAAGAAGAAAAATGTTTGAAAAAAATTGTGTTTTTTTTCACCTTTGTATAGTTAATATTCATTTCAGCTTGAATGTGTAATTAGAAAAAAAAATGTTGCAACAACTGCCTGAATTTATTTATTTCTTAAAGAACTAAATAAAATATTATTATAATATACTTTCATATAATAATATTTTATTTAGTTCAGTTTTTTATTAGCTAACTAGTTTAGTTAGTTATTTAGTTTAAATATTATTATAATATAAATATTACTTTTAATAATAACAGACTAGTTTTACTCCCCTTTTTACAAATGCGAAACACTTGGATCATCAAAAAAAAAAAAAAAAAAAGTGTTTGCAAAATCTACCTGATTATCTCATTTTAGAAAAGTTATTTTAGTGTTTTTAAAATTGTAACTTCGTAGTTTTAAAAGTTAAATGTTTGTTTAGTTTGGATATTTTATAGATGAATATTTTGGAACATTTTGGTTTTGAAGGATATGCCGTGGTTTTAAATTATTATTATATAACGTACAAGTTTGTTTGTTTTTGAAAAGTTAAAATAATAACTGCCATCTACTATTATTGATATGTGGTCCTTAACACAGATAATTTTTTTAATAATGTTTAACAACTAAAGTAGTAAAAAACTTTTAAACTATGTTAGTATGCCAAAAAATTAATATTTGCGTGATTGAATCGTAGTTTCCGTAGTTTTGTGATTAAATCTTAAGACTAAACTAAATCAAATTTTTTCAATATCTTTAAGATATTTTCGTTTCCATCAAATTCCTTTTTAGAAGTTTAAAATAACTATTTTATTTATTTTCAGTCTACTTTATTCGCTGTTTTATTAGCAATGAATAATTACTAAATTATTAAATAGATAATTTTTTTTATTACTTTTTAATGTATTTTTATGCTCTAAAAAACATAGCATCATGAAATGTTGTATGTTCTTATGAAAAATACATTTTATAAAAAAACTATGCTATATTAGATTATGAATTTCCATCAATTTATTTCTCAATTTATACATTTTTAATGTATACGCATATAAACCGAAATTACTTTTTCCCGTTAGAAAACAGACAATGATTACTTTTAAAATAATAATTAATTCCCTCTTTTCATTAATATTTATATTTGTCTAAAGATTTAATTATATTTAATGAAAGACATTACTTATTCGCTAATCTCTTCTTGAGAAGAATTATTCAAGTAATTAATTCAGTGTCTAATTAAATAGTTATCAAGAAATGATGTCAGTGAAAGCAGTTTTGATATACAATTTCTAATATCAGGCATTTTTATAAAATATGATTTTTTGCTTAATTTGTCTACATTTTATTTACCTGAAGAATTCATTTATCTGTGCAAAAACAATTAAGTTATTTTTAGTTACAATTATGTGGAGTAAATATACAGATATTTTAATTATAGAAGATAATATTTTAATAGAATAGAATGTTTAATATATTTAATAGAATATTTTAATTATAGGTATATAGAATTACAGATCATTATAGAACTCTGATATATTGAAGAAATAGAATTTTACAAGTAGCATCATAAAATTAACAATCAAATATGGTTTTATAATATAAGAAAAAATTTGAAAAACGTGGAAATATTTAGTAATTTTATAAAGATACCTCAGAGCATGGTAAAAACAAACATTTATTCGGTTAAATTTCCTTTTCATTTTTGTAATCTTTTTTTTTACAAAATGAGTGGTAATAAGTACTATAATTTTGAGAAGCAGAATTTTCGCCGAACGGTTAACTTAAAAATGGAAAAATTACCAAAGGAATGGTTTAAATACCGTATATTTAAATTTTATTAACAAGAATTAGATTTTTTTTTTACCAGAAATGTAATTATCATAAAGTATAATAATTTTACCAGATTTTTTTCCATGTATAATCATCATATATCTAATTAGATTCAATTTGGGATGGGTACTTAAATAAGTTTCAAAAATCTAATAGCCTTATACTATACTATTCCGTTTTCGGTTGAGATCTGAACTATTTTTGAGTGCATATTTCGATGAGAAACCTGTTGCAATCAGGAGCATTACCTAGAAGAGCTTCGCATTCCTTCACATGGACTTTCTATTCAAATTCATTTACCAATGCCTTAATTTGATAGAATTTTGCATGTTAGTTACATTGGGAGCATCTTTTAGCATTTGAGAATTATAATTTTTTTTCATCATTAGTACGGACAGAAATACTTTTAATTTAGGAAGTTTAGTCTTTTTCTAAGATTTTTATAAACACCATGAAAGCTCATATCAATGGAATCATAGAATAAAATAACAAGAACTTGGGTAATGTTTTTAAATATTCATAAATAGTTTTTTTCGATACATATTTTTTAAGATTTGCTGAGAATATACATTGCAGTTGATTGTTTTTACACCTAATAGAAAAAAATACAAAAAAAGAACTTTCTAAATTTTTTTAATACTTCAATTAACAATAAGTACTCTTACAAAAAAAATAGCGTGTTTTTGATGCTGTTGTGAGGTTTTGCACAAAAACTAACCACTTAATAAACCCCAATTTCAACCTAATTTAGACCTTGCAAATTCACCCTCAAATATAACTCAGAAATAATTTTAGTTTAGATCTGGTGATATTATTCACACCTCAAATATACCTATTTGCTTGAAGTTAAAAAAAATAATCCTTACACCTCAAAAACAACCTCCCTAAGCTGCTTGCTCTAAAGTAGATTTCCATTAACCTTAAAACAATCACCAGTGTGAAGAAAACAACTACATAAACCTTGATCATACACCTTGGGAGGTTTATCTTTTAATGTTGTTTTGCTTCGAATAAACCTCAAATAACACCTCGAAATAATATCAAATAAACGTCATAAATACCTTAAATTTTTGTAAGGGTAATTCTTTACATAATTGAGTTATGAAAGAATAGTAATAAAAGCTCATATATCGTTTTTGTAAAAATTAATTGTAATAAATTTATAACAATACCTAAGAGTTTGCATTTAAAATCGAAAAGTGTCTCATTCAATCTGAAATATTTGTAAATAAATTTTTTTTATTCTTCCCTTGATTTTGAAACAAATACAGGATGTTTAGCAATTTTAAGCAAGTTAAACCAATACAACCAATACAAACGTTAATTACCTTCCATTATTATCAAGGATGAGACACACAAAAAGAAGATAGCATCCTTAGAAAAAGATGGAAGGATTTAGAACACAGAGTTTGGAATAGTTTTGCCAATACTTAAATTGTTATAGTCTTTTCGATAAATCAATCAATAGTGGGTAAAAAATGCAGGAGAAGATTTTAAACTTACTGAGCGTATTATTTTTTTAAAGTAAATAATTTTAAAGAACATGGAAGTCTTGGATTTGTGTATTTTTCTGTTATTCTGTGCATGTTTTTTAAATTATTGCTAAGTTCATGAATTTTGAAAATCAATCAAAGTCAAATTTTAAGTTAATCCTTTGTTGCTCAATACAATATGACTTTTACTAAATGGAAAATGGCTCATTTCTGTTAATATAACTACACTCATAAAAATGAATTATTCACATTCCCAAATTCAGCATTCTGGTTTCGACGCGAAGCGCAAGATGCAGCAAAGAAATTTTACAACCGTAGCTGTTTGTACGCTTAAAGTTTATTGTTTTTTTTTTATAATCACGGATGAAACACATTGAAGGAAAGCAGTTTCAGAACAGATAGAAACTGCTCATTTCAAAAAATAATAATCAATTGGGAAAGAAATTCGGGTAAAGTTTCCAATCTTACTTAATTTATTTTTTAAAATATTAATTAAATCACTCTAAATAACATGTAAATCTCGACTAAATGTATTGTATTGTCATTTCTCAAATATTTGCTAACTTATTGTTGAGATATGAGATCTGTGTTAATAAAGTAAAAAATTCAGAAGTTAAAATTTAATTTAATCCTTTGTTGCAGTATATTTTTCGCTAAAAGCAGAGTGTCTCATTTCAATGAACATACTCGCAGAAACGAATCACGTATTCACATTCGTCTTTGAATTGGACATTTTAATACAGGAGGCTCAAGACGCAGCAGAAAAATGGTACAACCGTAAGCTTGAAGAAGACGTGATTAGGCTTTACCAGGAGAGGTTAACCAATACAAGCGCAACTTGCTTTCTTTCATTCTCAGCTAGGATTTTGAAGGAGAGCACTCCATGAAAAGAAGGCCGTTTCATTCGGGCAAAGAAAGGCTGTCAAAAGGATTTATGGATTGAATTCAATCACGTGACGGCTTAAAGAGGTTGGGAAATCTTTTGATTAGTTTTCACTTGAATGGAGCTGGTAAAGAAAACCCAAAAAGCGAAGGATTTTCAACTTTTTGATTGGATTAAAGTTGCGATATTTCTTGATAATATAGGTTTGACGTTAAGTTGGATTTGCTTTAAGATTTGAGTAACAATGGTTATTGTCCTCAAAAAATATGAAAGCTTAATAAAAATTAGTCCGTCATTTCTAGTTTCTCAGAATTACTATATGAAATATATTTTTTTCTATATCGTTCAAGTGTCTACATAGTTCTTATTTAAGTAATAGAGAGTCTCCTAAAATTCCGGCAAGAAGGAATTTTGATGAAAAAAGAAAAGTTATATATAAAAAATTATGATTGTCTTTTTTGATTCATAAGGTGTATGCTATCGTAAATGACCAAAAGCAATGTCGGCTTTCACTGGTTAATGTAAACAATCACATAATCACTTTGGTGAATGTCTGAAATATTTGTTATATCCGATTTTAAATTAATTTATTTGTTGATATTATTACATTTATTCGAAATTTAAATATCTGCTAAGTATAGATTAGGAGAAACATCAGTGTTCAGAGTAACGGTTAAAATGCATACTGGGAAGTGGCCCTTGACAATAAAAAAACATCAGTGCAGGGTATACCGGGCAATGGTTTTTTAAGGTCAAGTGCCATTACCCGGTAAACATTTACCCGATACTCAAATCACTGATATTTTTTTAAGGTCAAGGGCTACTGCCCATACCGGCATACCGGAGAGTGGCATTAAAAGCATCACTGTAAGGTATACCGGGAACATGTATACCTGGCAGTGGCACTTAACTCGACCTGGTATAGATTTCGGATAGTTACTAAAACGACTTTATGATTGTCAACATTCACAGGTGGAAGTCAGCAACCATCCATTTCGGTCATTTTACAGTAAACATATTCACTATATGCTTATACATTATGCTCCGAAAAGACTATCCTTAATGAGTATTTTTCAAATCCTTATCAAAAATGGAAACAAAGAAGTGTACACCTTGAGAATTGCTAAATAATATCAGGTAAAAAAAAAAAAAAAATAAGGATGACAATATCAATATAGTTCAAAATGGCGCATGTAGTAGATAGCGAGACTGGTTTGATTGCCAAAGGGTACAGACAGTAGTTGAAAGAATTTTTGAAAGAAACACATTCAAGTTTTAATCTCCAGTTTAATTTGTTTTGTTTATTATATCTGCATTCTTCAACTCATATTTGTCAGATTTCTTTAGTATTTTTTTTAGCTTAAGTTTGAATGCGAATTTGAATTTGAATGCGACTTCCATGTGTATATTTTTTTGTTTTCAAATTCAAAAGTGCATTTTACGGGCAGTTTTTACAGAAATCCCGGCGAATGAAATAGAATACCATCAGATAAATAACTCGCTTTTAGCTTTTCTCTTTTGTCAAAATTGTTTGGTTCAAAATAAGTTTGGCTAAATTAGATTGAAGAGACGCTAAATTTTCTAAAGCATACATTGTTAAATGATTGTTTCCGTTAATCTCAATAAATTAAAAAAATAAAATAAAAATAAATTAAAAAAAATAAAATAAGATGAATGAATGAATGAATAACTAAATGAATGAAAGAATGAAATTAACAGCATTACATTTCACTAGCCGGTGACCAGTCACCAATCACTTGAATATTACATAACCAAAGAATCGCCCAAACTTTAAAAACACTACTTATTTTCGTGTAGTACTCAATTCTTAATAAACTGAGACAGCTTTCTTCTCTGTTTTTCATTTGCAACATTTTATATTGAAACACGAAAACTTTGTGTGAATTTTGTTTCTTTAGTCTGCTTAAAGTCGTAAACTTTACTTTCCACAATACATACGAGGCAGTATTTACTTGTTTTAATGGAATTAGACAATCTTGAATGTGAATTAAAAAATTATTCAATCCTAAATTTCTTACAAAAATAAATATTTTTCATACTTTCACGATTTATACACTTGCATTTTTAAAAGCATTAAGCTCTTATTATTCAATATCTAAATTTTTAGTTTAGTTTCAAAAGCTTGGATTAAAATAAATACCTTTACTCAATCATTGTATCCTTTCATTCAAAGCGAATTATTTGTAATTATAACATCGAAACACTTGTACTGTTATTAGAAATATTAAATTACTGCTTTTAATTTGTAATACAGTTTCATGTATTCTACTTTTTTACAATAGAATAAGAATGCTCGTAAGATTCGAAAAGTATAATATCTGAAAAATGACCAAATATTAATAAAATCTCCCTCTTTACAAAATAAATTTTTCGCCAAAATTTTCTGACTTAGCTCCGATAATAAAGAATATTTTGCTTATTTCATTGCAGACATTAAAAAAAAATATTTAAACTTATAATAACGTATTTTTTAAAAATTTATATTTAGTTTCGTATGTTTTAATGTTTTATTTTTACTTCATTATATTAAGCAAGAATTTTTTTTCGAAATATATATTTTTATGCCGTTTTGTATGGTATACAAACACTTAATAAAGTACTAATAGTAAAATAAAGTAACTGTTTTATACTTTATAACAATTACTCTAGATACTTAAATACAGGCTGGGATAGCCTGCTTGGTAGGGCACTGGGCCCATGCACAATAGTTCCGTGGGTTCGATTCCCGCCGGCAGAAGACTCCCCGTAAATGGTGACGTTAGTAAATGGTGACTGATGCACGTTAAATCTGTCGAATCTCAAAGTTCTCCATGTTCCCATAACAAATCAATACTTTTGGGGATACTGACCCAGGAGTTTCCTTGTCTTCTGGATTGGTTCAAAAATTACAAGGCTACGGAGTTGAACATTAGTAGTCCTAAACACAAAAATTGGGTCTGCTGTTCAACGACTTTGATACGAATACAATACAATACAAATGTTAAAATTTCTTTTCTTCGTGATTTAATTGTAGAATGTGTTTTGTAGAATTGTAGTAATTTAGTTGAGAGAGTGGTGGGAAGTTTGGATTTATTAATGTTTATTCTAATTTTTAAGTATGTACCTATTTCACCATAAATTGAAAAAATTTAAAGCTAATCAAAAAATTTAAATTCACAATTTTATCATTCGTTTACCTACAGATAATTCCATTTAATATTTTTAGAATTATTTTTCTGTTTCATGTTATTCAATAATAGCAAAAAAAAAAAAAAAAAAAAAAAATTGTAGTGCGAAAAGACTTTGAATTCTTACATCATTTTAAAAAGATATGATTTTATATGGCATAATACAAAACTTGATTTCTGATAAATCAAAGTTTAAATATGCAAGTTTTTTTAAAAAAAAAATTAAATTCAAACTTCGTTCCACTCTCTGAAACTCAGATAACTTGCATGCATTTAGTTTGAGAATGGTGCCATTTTATGGTGGTCATTTTATAAATTCCATTAGACAATAAATTTAGATAATTGGTATCCTTAAATTATTTTAAATAAACCTAAGGGTTGTTAATTTAAAATTTATATTTAAATGATATATGGCTAAAATATGTACACTAATTTTGATAATTCACAACTTAACAGCAACAAAAAATGACAAAGTTTGTTATCATTTTATATCTACTTAACATAAATTTTTATTTTTATTTTATAAACAAATTATTAATTTTATTTAAACATTTTTACTACTAGTAAAATTTTATCTAATATTTATTTTAATAAAATAAACATAATAAAACATAATTATTACGCACCACCAAAATTTATGAGCAGGAGTATTAATAAAACTCGTTTGTCAAAAATGAGAAACTATTTTTTCCAGCACAATTATATTTCGGCAGTAGATAGAAAAACAAGAAAATCTTATTAAAAATAATATTTTCCTTCTTTTTTTCGAAAACATTCTAATTAATTATATGCATTAAAAGAATTTACGTATTCTAAAAATAAAGCAATTTAAATAAATTTCATTAAAATTGAAATGATGTAAACAAATCTTACGAAAACAATTTCCTACGTTCAAATGTATTAATTAGGCTCTTATTAATCGTTTTAATGTATTATAGTGTTTTTTAAAAACATAACACTGGATCTTTGACGAAATGGGCATTATAAAATACAAAAGTTAAAGGAAGTATTTTTTTAAAAATTGGTGTAAACAGTTTTTGTCCACAAGTTTTGGGTGTTGAGAGGGACTAACTTTTCCACCATGCACGTAATCACATTTTTGTGTTTAGTTTTTCATTGTTACTGTTTTATTTATTTATTTATTCTTTTTTGTGAGTCTGTTAATTGACAGCGAATGTTTTCATTTGCATCAGACTGAATTTAATAGCTTCACTGCAAACACGTTTATTTTAAAAAACGAGCACATTTTTAGTAATGTATTAAAGCTAACTTGACTAATATATAAAACTTTCTAATCTTGACTAATATATAAAACTAATATATAAATTGACTAATATATAAATATAAACTTGACTAATACATGACTTGACTAATATATAAACTTGACTAATATATAAATTGACTAATATACTTTCTTTCTTGACTAATATATAAAACTAAAATATAAAACTTTCAAAAAAACTGTTATTTTGTCAATTTTAAATATTTTTGCATGATAACTACAATTCCGTGCTTAAAAATGCAGCCATAACAGTTTTATATTTTAGTTATAAATACGATTTTAAGTAATAAACTCTGTTTATCGTACAAAAATTTTATAAAATTGCGAAAACAACAATGATTTTAAAGAATTAGTGCAAATGAAAATCTCCTTGATTTTCAAGCGAAATAAAATGCTAATTAAGCAATAAAAATGAAAAACATGCTTTATCCTTAAAGAAATACATAAAACTACAACAGTTATACAGTGAACAGAAAAAGGTTAACCAAGGTTAACAGGTTAACAAAAACAGTTAACCAAAAATTGTCTCAAGTACTTTACACCAAATTATTTAGAGTGTAGAGCGTTTTGGTTGAATTGATGAGCACAGAAGTGTCAAAGTGTCAAGAAAGTTTCCATGACCAAGGTTTCAAAATTTTAATTCCGTTGGTGATCGCGTAAGGGGTAGGATTTTTCAATATCTGGCATTAGATAACAGTAGATATCAATAGATCAGCAAGAGAAAAACCCCCGTGAGCATAATAAAATACCATAATAAAGGCCATAAAGGCCTTGAGAAAGAGATCGTAATTGGGTGTCACGTCAAGGAAGAAAAAGAATAATTTTCAACAAAGCAGAGTTTCTGCTAATCGTTTTAAAATAGAAAAGTTTATTCTTCATTAGAATTAACTGGAATTGATAACTAAACAAATGTAAAGCTATAAAAAAAAATAATACTAAAAAATGTGTAGATTATGCAATTCTTTTTGCGGTGTGATATTTTTTAATTTATTACAATGAAGCCCAATTGTAGCTAATTGCGATGGGAGTAGCATATAATCTACTCAGAAAATTACCAATATATTAAAAGAATACTAATGTATCTTCATAGCCGGTCAGGTGGCCGCGCGGCTAGCGTGTTTGACAACGAAGCTAATGACTGCGGGTTTGAATCCCGCTCAAGGCATGGATGTTTCTCTCTGTTGTAATGTGTGAATGTGGCTCATCCTGTATCTGTGACGTGGGTAACGTTGCTCGCTTCCGTAACTTCCGTAACCGTCACCAGACAAAGCAAAATGAGAAACACTTCCGACTTATTCCATGGTGAAAAACGATAAGTTCAGTGCTTGTAGCTAAAAATTTATACTAGCTTATCATGCTAGCAAAAATTTAATCTATTTTACATTCAAAAATAACTACTCCTTATCACGGTGTTAATCAGTATTTATTGTTTTCGTTTGGAGGTGAATTGAAACTGAATAAAAAATAAAACTTTCAAACACAAAAATATTTAAAGTTACCTGCTAAAATTACCAAGTATTTTTAACTTTGTCGTTATGGAGTTTTTGCGGTATTTTGTAGGAAGCATATACTAAAAATGTGGAAAAATTGGTTTGAAAGCAAATGATGCTAAGTGCACTGCCAGTTTTGTGACTCTTTATTTTGAGCTTATAAGGAAAAAAACTGATAAAACGAAGATCTTCAAACATAATCCCATCGTTTTTAATTCCTGTTTATCGAAGCATACTTGTATCCTCTATTAATTTTAAAACTACCAAATTTAAAATTCTTTTTTCTACTTCTAGGTTCAAATTTTGCATCTTATGTAGAATCAAAAGTAACACTACATATAAAATATGCGCAACAAACTCCATTAAATGAAACTGGTTATTAATGTAAACAGAAAAGAATGTTTAAAATCCAAATAATAAAGTTCACAAAAAATATCTTAGCTTGTGAAGTTACCTTTTTTGAAATAAATATTTAATTACTCATAAGTCGAAAGTCCTATCTGTAAAAAAGAAACTTAAGTTTATTCTATAAAATTAACTTTTATTAATCTTGCTTGCTTAAGACATGCTTAACTTTTCAGTTTATTGCAGTTACGCTTTGGGATGATACATAATTAAAAACAACATGTGGATTATTCCTCTGCAAAATATGTTTATTTCAGAGTTTTAGTTTAAAATTGCGCAACTGTTAGGGCTGACTTACATAGAAAATAAAAAAAATAAACATGTCAAAATAACTATATAAAGAGTATTCCTATCATAAAAATATCCAGTGGTAAAAGTTCGTAGATTTAAGATCAAAAAATATTTCTTTGATTAAGAAAATCCTTTCAAGAACTTCCATATTAAGAAAAATAAGTTCTGTTAATATCTTTTCTTACAGCTATCAAAGCAAATGACACCATGAATAACTTATAAACTAATTTTAGCAAATCCAAAATACATCCTAATTATGTAGCAGAGCGAAAGAGATTTAATCTTATCTTAAGTACAAACTTACATTTAGTAAGAAAGAAAACTTATTTTAGGCGTTCAATAATTCTGTTAAAGACAACATTTAGTGCTTCTTTTTCTCCCAAGATGTGATTAAACTAGCCATGAAGAAAATAATATCCATCCAGCGAACAAACTATCAAAGCTTCAAGAATTTAATGAGTCTGATAGAATTAAGTGATTTTTTTTTATCAGTGACGTTTTTTTCGTGATAAAAATTTACGTAACAGTACTTCGGTGTTGCATTAAGTGCCCGCATTTCTTCTAAATCTTAAACGTTTTATGAGTTTTTGTCTTAAAAAGGAATCTTTTAAATGCATGCTTCTGGGATCATGAAGTAAAAGTCATGCTTTAGTTTTGCATATTACTAAATCATAGCTCATGAAAACGATTAAATACTAAAAGAAAATTTTTATTCCTTCTGACATACGCACGCTATTAAATATTAAAGTTAAAGTTTCGTATTCGTTAATGACGTGAAGATCCGAAGCTTGTTATTTTACCGTGAATCAATCTCTAGTATTAACTTGCGTTTAATCAACATGAAGCATCTTATTAGTTTTCTTGAAATAAAATTATATAATTATAATTATAAGCTTTTAAACTGATTAGCACTTGTTTTATTCTAATCAAATTTATTTCATAACATATAATCGAAACACCTCGTCCCAAGTCATTGTTTCTTGAATATTCAACTTAATCTTAAGTACAATCTTGCATTTAGTAAGAATTAAAACCTTTTTTAATCTTTAAAAACTTTTATAAAATACAACATTGATCGATTTTTTCCTCAAGATGTGATTAAGAAATCCATGTCTAAAATAATATTTGACCAATGAAGAAATCATAAACTTTCGAGAATTAATGATTTGATTGTTTGGTGATTTTTTTATCAGTTTATTTTTTCTTGATAAAATTCTACTTCTTCTGGTAGCATTTAGTGTTATCATTTGAAGTATATATTAGACTTTTTTTTATAGCAGAATCTTTTTTACTTATGCTTCCTCAATCTTGAAGTAAAATCATACTTAATTCATACTGATGTTTATTAATAACTTGTAACACGATATTAACTTAATTGTGCCCTAAAAAAAAGTATGGTCGAAAATATCAAAATATGGTAAATGTGCTGCGTTTCTGGCTCAGAACACCTTGGTGAATAATAATACGTATTAAAGTAATTTGGACGTTTATTAAATCAATTTTCTAATTAGAAATTTAGAAGATTCAACCCTGAATTCATTTAAAGATTCACAGCAATTTAAAGGGATAAAACAATGACCTGACAGAGTCTAATGAATTTTAAGTCATTAAGATTTTTTGGCAACTGTTCAAGGATCGTTTAATTATTTATTTCTCTTATCAATAAAATAAAGAACATTAAAGAACGACAAATATTTGTCATACATTTCTTGAAGACGAATATTATTCATTAAAGCTATTTGGAATTTTATTACATCAATTATCTAATTAGAAATTAAAAAGCTTCAATTTAAATTCCTTTATAAATTCGCAGCAATTTATCAGGATGAAATAATGACCTAACAAAGTCTAATGAATTTTAAGTCATTACGCGTCTTTGACTGCAGTTCAAAGATCGTTTAATCATGTCTAGGTTTTTATTCTTTTGTCAAATAAAAGTTTTATAAATGCAAAATGAGATTACGATGAGATTCCCTTTTAATTTATTTATTTGTCATATTCCGCATAATAACAACGGGTTTTATGAGATGATTAAAGTCACTCTAGAAAACAAAATCTGAGGTACTTTAAGATGATTTGTTGTTTAAATTATATATTCTAAGTTTAGTAATTACCTAATTAGTTTTGTAGAAATAAAACTATGTAGTTATAATTATAAACTTTTAAGCAGATTAGCACATGTTTTATTATAGTAGAATTAAATTTTCCTAACGTATAAATGAAACATAGCGTTGCAAGCTATTAATTCATTAATGTTCAATTTCCTTTTAAGTACAATCTTGCATTTAGTAAGAAGAAAAATTCTGTTTTAACGGATCAATAATTTTGGAAAGGACAGCATTTACGGCCTCAAGACTGATTCTTAGATTGTGTTTCAAATATTTTATTTGAAATAAAGGAAATTAAAGAACCACAAAAATATATCAAACTATTCTTGGAGAATAATAATATTTATTGAAGTAATTCAGACGTTTATTCAATCAATTCTCTAATTAGAAATTAAAAAGAACCAACTCTAAATTCATTTAGAGTTTCACAGCAATTTATCAGGATGAAATAATGACCTAACAAAGTCTAATGAATTTTAAGTCATTAAGCTTCTTTGGCAACAGTTCAAAGATCGTTTAATTATGCCGGGGTTTTATTCTCTTGTCAAAGAAAAGTTTTATAATCACGGAAAGAGATTACGATGAGATTTCCTTTTAATTTATTTATATGTCATTATTCTGCATAATAACAATTGGTTTTATGAGATGATTAAATTCATTCTTGAAAAAAAAATTTTGAATTACTTTAAGATGATTTTCTGTCGTTTAATTTACAAATTCTAAGTTTAAAAAGGGGTAATTTATCATCATGCTAATATTCCGATAGTTCTATTTCAAAATATAAATTTGTATTTTTTACCAAAACAAAAATGGTTTTGAATTATTAGTACTGTGCATCATCATTATATAACTATTTTGTTTTTACGATAATAAAGCTTTAGATTTTATGATTTAATATTGAGTTTTAGTTTAACTCATTGGATTAAACTAGTAAGTTATTAATTTAACTTATTGGTTAAACTTAGTTTAAAAATACGATTGTTTTTTTCCTTTCATATAATTTGGTAAATTGAAATACCACATGAAAATGTTCCAATGCTTTTAAGCCTATTACAAGCTACTCGCCATTTTGAGTGCTCAAGAAGTACGATAGGGTTTTTCACTAATGGTGCAATAAGATTTGACACAAAAGTTTTTTTTTTAATCATGATAGGATAATAAAGTTTTAGATTTTATGTTTTTATATTTTTTAATTTTCTCAAATTTTTATTAAGTTTAAACTTATTTTAAAAATGCAATAGCTATTTCTTTATTTAATATAATTTCATAAATCTAAAAACCAGAAGGCTTCTGAGCCTGTTAATAAGCTGTTTGTCCCTTTGAGTCTTCATACAGTTTAAAAGGTTTTTCAGCTAATAGTGTAATAATTTTTGATAACAAACTTTTTTTTACCATGATAAGATAATATTGTTTTACATTTTATGATTTCAGATTTGGTTTAATTTTTTTTAATTATTTATTAAATTTAAACTCATTTTAAAAATGTTAGTTATATTTTTATTCTATAAAACTTGATAAATCTAGAAACCAAAAGCAATCTTTCTAATAATTTGATGCTTTTATGCTGCTCTCCATTTTGTTTGTTTTGGAAGTACAAAAGTTTCTTTTTTGGCTAATGGTACAGTAATTTTTGATAAAGAAAGGGATTTTTTTGTATATAATACGATAATAAACTTTCAGTTTTTATAGGTTTCAGTTTTAGTTTCAGTTTTTATCAATTTTTTTAAATTTAAATTTATTTTAAAAATACAATAGTTTATTTTTATTCTATAAAATTTGATAAATCTAAAAATACAAGCAAATGTTTCAGTGCTTTTAATCCTATTAAACATAAATAAATGTTGTCGAGACATTATGCTAAGTATCTCTTCTGGAATTGTCATTCGGATGATAAAGATGTTAAGGAAGTGTGCAAATGTTCTAAGAAATGAATTTAATGATTACCTGTACATTAATTTCCTCAACTCAAGTTTGTATTATTTATCATATTGCAATAAAACATTGAGTTATATGAAGTAAGCATTGCAATGATAAAAATATTTCAGGAAGAAACCGATATTCTCTACATTTGGTCCAATATTAGATTAATGTTGAAAAATTGCGTAAATCCATCGAAGTAATATAAAGTGCAAATTAGTTGTTGCCTAAATACGGCGTTAAATTAAACCATATTATCGTTCAAGTTTTACAATTGAATCATTTTTATTAAGTTCTAAAATTACGAAAATGTATTTCAGCTTTGCATCATATGAATATTTAACAATAAAAAGAACGTATTTAGCATCGTGAACTGATTAAAATGCATGGTCAGAAGTTTCAGAATATGGTAGAATTTAGCTTGTTTCTGGCTCTATGGGAGCCCCAAATATCTCTGTAATTTTTACTGAGGCACTTTGGTAATGACTTTGGTTAAAATATCAATAAAATTTGATTTTAAAATACGTGAAAAAAATTTGTAAGTGAGATGAGGATTTTATTGTGATATTTTAAAGCATGGCACAGAAGTTATTTATTTGGTTAAATTTGTATTTCAGTTTTGTATTTGTTACTAAATGTGTGTGATCTATAAGAAGTATAAATTTGAAAACCAGATTTTGGTTTTATTAACCAAATTTAATATTTTTTTTCCTTCTAGAAACTTCCTTACCAACAGTATGCTAATTTTACCAGAATTTTTGTTTCACATATTTGGAATGTACCAGGATGTTTTACAGGAAATGCCACTTAAAAAATTTACAAATCCAGTTAAAATTAGTTTTATTAAGTATGCTTATAATTAATTTTTGGCCAAAAAAGAAATATTATATGGAACTCATAATGTAATCATATAAAAGAATGATCATACAAGGAAAAGAAATACATAAAAGAAAGAACAAAATATTATGCGCACTTGGTTAAAATTATTACCCTTTAATAACGAACTTAAAAAGTCAAGAAATTTATTACACACCATCCATGCTTGCACTACAGCTAAACTGTTAGAAATTTCTCATAGAAATGGTAAAATAGCAATTTATTTTTCCCACTGCTAGTTTAGCAAATGGACAAAATTGGAAGAATGTTTCGTCCCTATACACTATTCCCTTATCTATTAACACGAAAAAATCGGTCTTGCTAAGCGCAAAAGACTGCTGGCTAAAATACGACTTTTTATGTGCAGAACCGTGAGTGGTTAATTGTTGTTTTAACTTAATCAATTAAAATAGTCAAATAATCATGAAATAGATAGTTTTCAAACTTAAAATGTGATAAAAATTATTTATTGACTGTTTTAACGTAGGTACAGTTTATTTATGCTAACAACGTACAACGTGACAAACAACGTACGGTTTATTTATGCTAATTAGGCTCAATTTATGAACTCACTTAGTTCCTTACAGTTACGTACATACTGTAGCCGAGTAAGCTAATCAGTCAATCTTCTTGAATCTTGATTCTTTCATTGCTTCAATACATGAAGATTATCCAATATTCTGCACTCCCTAATTGGTGAACATGAACTATTAGAATGCGAAAATCTCATTTGTGCATAGATGACAGCCCCACAGAAGTGCTTAATAAAATAAGTTTAGTATTTCCCATCTGCCGGCCAGGTGGCCGAGTGGGTAGCGCATCTAACTGCGAAGCCAATGGACGCGGGTTCGAATCCCACCCTGGGCATGGATGTCTTTCTCTGTGTGTTGTCTTCTGATGTGTGAATGAGTGAATGTGGCCCACCCTATGAACGGGATTGTGGCAGTGTAGCGTGGGTAACGTTGCTCACCTTCGTGACTTTGTTTCACAGGTGCCCACTAGGCAACGATAAATGAGCAACACTTCCGGCATCTTCTATAACGAAAGTTCAGTGCCTGCCGTTATAAAAATAAAAATAAATGTAATTTCCCATCTCTCACGATAAATGACTTCAACCAATTAAACTAAGGAAGTTCGTTTAACAAAACACAAAACACAAAAAAAAAAAAAAAAAAAAAAAAAAAAAAAAACACAAACTAACTTCAATGACTTTAGCTTTCCATAACCAATGTCCAGCAAAATTTGATTTTTATGGTTTAGGAGCTATGCCTGTTGTAAATGGTTACACAATTGTGCAAATTTATATTCACAGTATTTTAACCGTACCAGTTTTAAACGGTTTGAAAACCGTTCAGATAAAGAAATGTTCCCAATTGTCATTTTTACGGTTAATTGGATAGACCGACTTCTTCTAGTTATTTTACGATAATTTTCGAATCAAAATTCTAACAGTGCATTCGTGTATTTTTTTAACTAACATATTTACATAACTCCCTGCTTATGCTTTAGATTGGTTTTTGTTGAGTTGAATAAGGAATTAGGACACATTTGGCACCTTTTACGCTGATTAATTTCATGTGTATGTTTTTAAAATATGCGTGCACGGTGACATAAAGGATATGATTTGTTAAAATCATTTTCAGTAGATTTAATGTCAAGGTTCTTTGTTATTGTATTCTTAAACTTAGATGAAAAGTTTATCTTAAAATATAAAAAAAATAACTCGAGTTCATTAACTAAAAGCAGTTAAGGTGGTTAATATAAATGTTTATGTTAGTATATGTTAGTAAGTAAGTATAAGTTCTAAATTAGTATCTATTTTTGAAATTATTATCGAAAAAATAAATACATAAAAAAGAATGCACCGAGATTCTTATTCATTACCAATATTCTAAGGAGTATATAAATTTATATTTACCATGTCAAGTATTTACCTTTTTCTCTACCAGAATATATTTATATATATATATATATATATATATATATATATATATATACTCGTATATATCTTTATATATAAGAAGAGAGTGGAATGATTACACATAGCCAATCACAGAAGACTTCTGGTTAGTAACGCACAAAACAACCATCAAAATTGAGAACGCGTGTGTGTGAAAAGGTAATAATTTTTAATAATGCTGCCTGCAGAAATGTTACAACTAAACTTACCAGCTAAAGCTTGTTGCGATTTCTATTTTGTATTGAATGTGTGAAATATATTGATTCCTCTATGATCAGAGTTTACTTTAAAATACTCATATCTTTGTTACATTAAATGGATCGCCGTGAATATCTTAGGCGTGAATATCTTTGTTACGAGACTCTATCAGAAAGTAATATATTCTGTCGTTCTCCTTGTCTACTCAAAATAATAAATCTGTATCCAACTTTTACTAAAAAAAGAACAAAATTTTATTTACATAATAATTTTCAGGCGATCATTTCTTGTTTCACAAAAAGAAAAAGGAAAAACGTTGCCATAGCAACCCGGCAGTTTTAAAGAAATTAAAAATTAGCTCTTAGCTTACCTAAAAAGTAATTAACAACTTTTAACAATCTTTTACTTACTTTCAAAAAACTGTTCAGCCAGAAATATTAATTAACAGTTCATATTTGAGATATTTCTTAAATAATGCATAAAAGTGCAAATCATTGGTTCGCAAAATAATGCGAAAAGAAAGATCAATGAAAAATGTACATAGCTAGGTTTTGTGAATATTCAGAGATCTATTGTAAATAATTTTAATTTTATTGTTTTCACCTTATTGTTTTAGGTAAAAATATACTTTAGGGTGCCCCTTTGCAAAATTGGCGATTTATGTTTGGCGCCATTCCTGCGCGGAACATTGTGGTAACAGGAATGGCGGCCAAAACTTTATAAAATTGTAATGAACCCAATATAAGCAAAATTAATTAACACAATAAAATGAATTTTGAATCGAAACAAAAATTAATGGAGTAAGCGCAGAAAGAAAAGGAAAAAAAACTGACTTCTTCATTAAACTTGAATATTCTCATATTAGGGGGTGCACAGAATTCTCTAATAGCAGTTAGATACTGTCTAAATTTATCAGGAATAGAATCTGTGTACCTCCATCGCCACATAAATTCAGTGAAATACGAATCGTAAATGGCCTCCGTGGTACCGTACTGGCGGTGAAATTTCTTTTTCATAATCCTTTTTTATAATTGCCCACATACCTTCGATCTTATGAACCATAAGCAAAAGTAACCTTACCAGCCGATATCCAAAGTAGAACAAACGGACCTCTGAAATTACATATACTGTTGAACATTTAAAAATAAAGCTGAAATCTAAATCTATCAGAATCACGATTGGGTTTCAATATCGCCCAGCTTGGCGATCAAACACAATCACAACTTGGCGAAAATCAAGGGGCACCCTCAAATAAAGGGTACCCATTTTTTTAATAACAATTCTGACAAAAATGTTTATTGATCATTGATAACATAATAATTATTTCATTTTATATTTGTTTTTTTCATTAGTATTCAGTATTAAAAAAAATTGAATTGCTTAATTTAATTTGTCGAATTTCAGTTACATGTGTTTTTATTATACAATAAAAATAGAAATAAAGGAAGCGAAGGAAATAAAATTAAAATTAGAAAAATATGACCACTGAAGCCGACGTCTTCAGGGGTACCGACCCCAATGGCCATAAAACAAAACCTTTTCTATTGAGAGAGATGTCAAAAGCCTTAAAAAAATTCCCTCAGTACCCCGAAGGTATTGTATAGAAGTCCAGGGAAAAAAACATGTAAAACATAGAACTAATTCAGAAAAGAAACTCAAACAAAATCATCAGAAATTAAAATAAAATAAAAATCATCAGAAAATGAAAACTCACATTACCCAGGTCAAACGGCGAATTCACAAGCAAACCAAATGAAAAGGAAATACTTTGACCAAAGTAAAACAACTCCCTCTTTTAAAATGCGCAGATTGAAAAAATGAAAGAAAGAAGCTGTCAAAGAAAAGACTACGTCACAAATTAATAGAATGCTTAACTGGGGCTGCTCAGTTAAGTCTTGAATTGCGCCCTGTTAAAAGAAAAAAAAACTAATATTTTTCAATCATTTTCTTAATTAAAAAATTAACATTACAAAAATTATAAGGAAAATCATTTTTACTCAAATTATTCAAAAAATTATTCACAGCTTCCCGAAAACTTTCAACATTATTGCAAATATTTTTAATCCTAATCAATTGTGAAAAAACTAAATTTTTAAACATTTTATTACACAAATTAGTATTAAAGTTGCAGAAAAATATAACTTTAAATTTAAAAGCTTTTCTTTTATCAAAAACACCACTTTTAATTATTTTGTCAACAATATAAATTTTAAAATCTAAATATTCAACACTTAAACAATCCTCATTAGCTTTCTTCAAAACCAAATCATTAGGATAAATACTCTAAATAAAATTATAATTATCACAATTAAACAAAATCAAATCATCAATATATCTAAAAGCTTTAAATGCATTATACTCAAGAAATTTAGCTTCAAAAAAAGGCAAAAAAATATTAGCAAAAGCACCAGAAAAGTAATTACTTTGTGAAATTCCAATAATTTGTTTATAAAAATCTAAACCATTAAAAAGAACATTCTCAAAAAGATTAAACCTACATAAATCCAACCAATTCGAGCTATCTATTTTCTCATTAAATAAATACTTATCAAAAATGCCACTACAAATTTCAATAATATTTTCATGTGGTATACTTGTATACAAATTTTCAAAATCAAAAGTATTAATGTTGGATATATCATTATTATTAATATAATCCAAAACTTCAACATTACTATTACTAACAATATTTTTCTCTTTTTTAATTTTAAGCAAAATAATTTTTAGAAAACTAAAAAACTTTTCACTAATATCAGAATTGTAACAATTAGTACCACACGCAATAAACCTAAATTTAAAAGGATTTTTATGAAATTTAACAATAGGAAATAAATATGGAAATGTAATCCTATTTAACCTAAATTTTAATTTTTTACTAAACGCAATAATTCCTTTTTCAATAACTTTCTTATCTTTTTTTAATTTTAAATAAGTATTATTTGCGTTATATTCTCCAATGATCAATTTTTTAAAAAAGTATTTACACATAATACAAAAATTATTTAAAGCTTTATCCACTACTGTAATAATAAATTTATCTTTAAGATTTTTAATATTTCTAGACAAATCATAATCAATAATAATACCACTAGGATAAGAACTAAAAGTGGTATTAAATAAATTTAATTTAACCCTTTCAATAATTTTAGCCTTCCACTCTGAAAAACCCCTCAACGGGCCAATTATATTTTCTGGAAACTTTTGCTGTAAAAAAATCAAGATCCTTTTTAATGGATAAAATAAAATCTTCTTTATTCATTTTAAACCTTGTCCTAAATTTTGAACCTTTGCTTAAAATAATTATTAAATCTTGATTACCAACAATCTCCAAATTTCCCGTAATAATATGTCCATAATCATTATCAATATATTGTGAAAAATCTTTTACATTACAATAACAATCAAATTTATAATTACAATTTAAATTTTGACTTAAAAAATTATAATTGCAAACCTTTTTTCTAAGAGTAGAAGAATACTTAAAAGCAGCAGAAACTTTAATTTGCTTTAAAGGAAAAAATTCAGAAAGATCATGTATAATCTGTGGCAATTTAGCAATTTCAAATTTTTCATCATGAAAATTAATCGTACAAAAAACCTTTTCAACATTAGACACCTTATTAAAGAGCAAATCAGTCTTACTAACACCAAGTTTTGATTTAATTAAATCCAAAACAATAAATGTAACAAGCTCAGTATCATATTTGAATTTAGAACCAAAATTAATCAGGAAATTTTTAAGGACTTTATTTTTAAAACCAAAAATATATTACCTAATATTGAAAATATTGTTCAAATTAATAAATTGATTTCAGTTAGGCTCTGCCACGCGTGCTTCAAATACGGAGATTAATCTCCGGCTATTGCCCTGTAGTAGTGTGTTAAATAATATTGCTTAATCGCTTTATATAAATTTGTAATATTGTTTGTATTAAAATTGCTTTATATAAGTTTATAATGTTTATAATAAGCACCTCTGATATTTTACAATCCTATCCTATTCTCTTTATGGGATGTGGGAGGATGAAAAATTGCCAGCTTATCTCCAGGAAAACGACTTTAAGTTTGTTCGAGAAGCGAACAAAAATGTAATTGAGTAGCAATTATCGGTGGTTGGCGAGCGGTAGCAAGCAGGGGGGGGGAGTCCTCTAGTATATATATATATATATATATATATATATATATATATATATATATATATATAACAATGCACAGAGTTTTCATCATGCGAAACAACAAAATTGAAGTATACACAATTAAGTTAATTCATTTAATTCGTTTTCTATGAGTTAATGCTCTAATTATAATTTATGTTTAATCATTTAAATTTCCTTATAAAATTTTTCGTAAGACATTATAATTATAGCAATCATAACAATGAATAAATACAATCATTGTATACTTTGCATAAAAAATCACGAATTGTAGCGTATTATTTAAGTTCTCTTGTTAAATTTGTAATTGAACCAATTTCGTCTGCGCTTTAGCGAGTCAGGTGAAATTACAATATTCCGCTTTTTTTAAAACATTATTAATGTATAGTGGTTGTTTTACTGGGAATAAATTCTAGTGGCATACGTGTGTTATCGCCGTTTGCTAACTATTGTGAAACGAGGATGTAGGGGATAAAATCCCGCTATAATACTGGATGTATATTTTTGCTGAATTTCGCATCCTGATTCTGTTTTCATAGCCATTATTTCTATTTACAAAGAAATACACATTTCGCTCATGGGCTGCTGCAATAGTGGCACAACTCAAAAAACACACGCGTTTTGGACTATGTGTAAATATGAAAATACACATTCTTTTCAACAGCAATACTAACACAACTCATAATTCAACTTGAATGTAATCTTCGTTTAAGCAAACTAAAGCAATTCCTATGTATTTTCATTAGCAATGAAAACTTTAAACTCATTTATCTCAAAACATGATTCTTTGAGTTGTGTCGCTATTGCAGCCCATGAGCGATATGTATACGAATAAATAAATAGATTCTACTACCCCCCCCCCTAATAGAGGCCAACAACAAACACCATAGGTTTAATCTACTCGAGAATTGTTATATTATAAAACTTGAAAGAATTATTTAGTACCATTTTCTCTATTATAATCAAGCAATATATTAGGAGTATTAAAAATATAATATATTAGAATAGATATTAGGATTTTAATCTATAAATGTATTAAGATATATCAGATAATTTAACGTAAATTCAAGTAAATCCGATCCTTCTTCTTCTTCAGCACGACAGCCCCTTACAGGCCTTGGCTGCCTCAACCACACGTAGCCTCCAACGCCTCCTGTCCATGGCGACTTTTTCCCAGTTGTTTATTTTTAACACTTTTAGATCTTTAGCAGTGTCATCCAGCCATCTAGTTGGAGATCCCGAAGGATTTTTAAAGGTGGCGATTCGAAATGCAATATTTTCTGGACCTCTCCAGATATGGCCAAGCCATCTTAATCTATTGCTTCGGATGACCTGTGCTATCTGTGGCTGTCCATTGAGTCTATATAATTCAAAGTTGTATCTGATTTGCCAACAGCCTCTTTCCTGTACTGGGCCTATCCACTATTTTAAATAAACCATAGAAGTGAAAACTGAGCATTACTATTCTACAGGAACTAATATAGGGTACTTATCTGTGCTATTCTATTTGATAAAAGGTATGGGTATCAAAACGTTAGAATTACCAATTATATGGTAATAGCAGTGATAGTTCTGAGGAATTTTTTGTTAATTTTCTTGGAGGATTGCACAAAGACTATTTATTCAGTTATAATTACTTTTTAGTTTCGCATTTTTACTAAATGAATGGTAATAAGAACTATAATTTTGAGTACCGGAATTTGGGGTAAACCAATACCATAATGAAAGAAAAAAATATGGAATGACTAGTTTAAGTTTGGTACATTTTAGTTTAATTAACAGAATTATGTCTCCTTTTACCATAAATGTCTTTACCGTGGTATGGTAATTTTACCAGAATTATTTTCTTCGTATACAATATTTCGTCAAACAAAACAATAAACTCGTAACAAACAACAATAAAACTCGTAACAAACAACACTAACACCGAAAAAAAAATCACATTTACACAATTCGGTTTTTTTGTATCTCAGATAGTTTTACTTTATAATTTATGTTTCACAAATTCATGTAAATTATATTAATTTATTTTTAATCATTTATATTCTTTTTCAAAATTTCCATTTTCAAGGATTACAGATGTGGGAAAGAAAAAAAGTCACTCTAGAGTAAAATTCTAATTTATCAAATAATGGAAACTTTTAAAATATTAATAATGCACTTAACGTTTTAGTAATGCATACTTATCGTAATAATGATCGTGTCATTAAAAAATCGTTTAAAAATTGACTGCTTATTTGACTTAAAAATTGCGTAAAAGCTGGTTTCATAATTGTATGTATTTTAATTTATGATAGCATAATAAATTCCATTTTTAAGAATCACCGATGCGCTTCGATGTTAAAAAAAAATTAAATCTGAATATATATATATATATATATATATATATATATATATATATATATAACAAAAAAATCGACGCACCAAGAAGGAGTTGTCCGATTGAAACGAAAATTGGTGGATAGGAAGACAATGTACAGAATAGTAACTCATTAAAATTTCTGAACAATTGAATAATTTATTGCAGAGCTACTGTTACAAGTTCAATAAGGTGTTGATCCGCCTCTAGCCTGGATACAAGCTGCCACACGGCGTGGCATAGATTGATAGATAGATTGATAAAGCTCCCGGATGGTCTCTTGCGGTATTTCCTGCCAAATTCGATCCAATTTTCGAACGAGGTCATCAACATTCCGTGCCAGATGCAATCGCTTTCCCATCATATCCCAGACATGCTCGATGGGAGAGAGATCTGGTGATCTGGCAGGCTAAGAAAGAGTTTGACAAGCTTGCCGACAGTTCATAGCAACACGTGCCTTGCATTGCCTGCTGAAACACCAGCCCAGAGCGCTGCAAAAGGAACGGTGGCAAAACAGGTCTTAGGATGTCGTCGACGTACCGCTGTGCAGTAAGTGTACCTCTAATGACGACCAAAGGGGTCCGGCTGTCAAAGGAAATGGCACCCCAGACCATAATGTCTTGTTGAGGGCCGGTGTGGTGTGCAATAGTGAAGGCAGGATCCCCCCTCTGCCCTGTGCGTCTCCAAACACGTGCCGTACGTCTTCGATGATCGTCAGAACACAGTTGGAAACTGGATTCGTCGCTAAAGACTATACGTCCCCAGTCGGCTTCATTCCAGCCTGATCGAGCCATACACCACTGCATACGAAATTTAAAAGCAATCGGATGATTGCTTCTTGGTGCGTCGATTTTTTTGTGGTAGATTATATATATATATATATATATATATATATATATATATATATATATATATATATATATATATATATATATATATATATATATATATATATATATATATATATAATCATAATAATTGTGCTTATTATCTAAAATTTATATTCATATTAATTGTTAACTTGACCTTGGATATGTTGCCTTGTGCTTAAAAACATAATTTTATTTATTATAACATAGCTATGTCGTAGCGAAACACCTGTTTATGATTAGAGAAACAAAAAAATATTGATATAATAATCTAGAACACAATATAACGGTCAGTTATTTTCCTCTATTGTAACTTGGGTGCTACGATAAATCATATTTAGAGTTCTTTTCATCTAATATCATTCATACCCTATCAAATGGCAGGAACATCTGTAGGATCTCTTCACTTAGTTTGAAATACTAATACAAATGACATACGAAAAAAATACAGATAAAATTTATCTTGAATATAACTTAAATATAATTGTGTATTATAAAAGTAATATATTAGTTGACTGCTTCGTTCACAATCATTAGATGTTTTTATTTATCATGAATGTATTGCTACATTCATTTTGAATTTCAGATTATTAAGTAACTCTTTTTTTCTGTTGCTAAACTTAAGTAATTTTTTATTTACTCACTTTATTTAACTTTTCAAGAATAAATAGTTTTTTTAATTGATTTATAATAGCATTTATTGAGATTCAATGAATGTTATGATCGAAATAAAAATTTAACATGCTTTGTGGAAAAAAAAATTCTGGCAAAATTGTTGTACTGTATAGCAATGACATTTTTGGTAAAACAAATTCTGGTAAACCAAAATATTCGGTACTTAAATCATTCATTTGGTAATTATTCCGTTTATATGGTAACAGTTTACCAGAAATTCTGGTTTTCAAAATTATAGTTCTTATTAACCATTTAGTAAAAAATAGAAAATCCACAGTTCCGGTAAATGATGTTCTCCAATCCACAAAATTGAAAAGTATATATCATATAATGGAACAAAATTGAAAAGTATATTTAACCGAATCAATGGTTTTTATACTATTCTCTAAAGTTTCATGCTAAAATTACCACATTTATAAAATTTTATTACGCATTAATGAAATTAAATTCCATTATTAGTTTTACCAAAATCATTACCATAGCCCTTAAGTAAAACATTTTTTTTTTCTTCACTAAGAGCCATAAATACGATACGATAAATGTAACATGCTGCATGAAAAAAAGATTCTGGTAAAATTGTCGTACTGAATGGTAATGACATTTTTGGTAAAATAAAAATCAAAATTCTGGTAAAACAAAATATGCGGTATTTAAATCATTCATTTGGTGATTATTCCAGTTTACCGGAAATTCTGGTTTTCAAAATTATAGTGCTTATTATCCATTCAGTAAAAAATACGAAATCCACACATTTAGTAAAAATACAAAATTGAGATTAAATTTAACCGAAAAAATGGTTTTTATACTATTAAGGTATCATGCTAAAGTTGCTACATTTATCAAATTTATTACACATTATAAAATTAAATTTTCTTGTTAATCTTATGAAAATCATTACCAAAGCACTTAAGTAAAAAATGTATTTTTCTTTTTCACAAAGAACCAGAAGCACGATACATTTTGCAGTATTCCGGTAGTTTTAACAATACGTTTTTTTTTAAAGTTAATTATTTTCCGTGTTCGGTATAAAGTTATATGAGTTTACTATAACAAAATGTTGATGATAAAAAAAAACTATTTTTATAACTATAACCATTTAACTGCAGATATACCTTTTGAAAGTGAATGTAGATTGCTTCCACCTCCTAGATGCTAAATATTTTTTTTTTTATCTCTCTCAAAATCGGAGTTAAAAGTTATCTTCATCTACCCTTATAACTTAAGAACGCGTCGACTAATTTGTGTTGCGATTTTTTAAAGCAGGAAACTTTAAATCACCCGATCAATATGACCTTAAATAACTTTTTTGTCACTTAACTTCAAAAATAGCTTTGGATATTACTTATTCAACAAGAAATGACGATTACAAGAATTCTAAAGTAATTGAAGATGTTTCACATAAAGACAACATTTCAGTCAGAGTCAAATGTCTTTTATACGACGTGAATTGATGCATAGTATCAGTAACACGTGACTCTAAATAAGTTAAAAGATGCAGTATTAGTTCAATTCGACTGTTTCGAAGTGTATGACAATGTAGGTTTGTGCTTTGCTCTGAATCAAAATGAAAATGGCAAATCGATATACGACGTGAATTGATGCATAGTATCAGTAACACGTGACTCTAAATAAGTTAAAAGGTGCAGTATTAGTTCAATTCGACTGTTTCGAAGTGTATGACAATGTAGGTTTGTGCTTTGCTCTGAATCAAAATGAAAATGGCGAATCGATAGTGAAATAGAAAGCATTTCTAAGGAAGAAAACTGAGAATGATGTTTCTAAAGAGGAGAGTGATTTTCTAGATAATGATGACAATATTATTATTATTTGACCTACTTGTAATATAATTCATATTCCGTCGAAAAATAGGAATATAAGCTTGTCATTAGATTCACCGCAACTTTTTGGCTGCCTAATTTCCTTTAATGTTTTAAAGAATAATCCAGATGTTCCTAAGTATGCCACGTCACACTGTTAGATTTTTCGTTCTAAAATTACGGTAAAATAAAAGGCAACAGTCTGTACTCGTATCAATCGAAAAGTTTACGGTTGGGAACATTTCTTAAGCTTCATGGATTTGAAGCCGTTAAAACTGGTATGGTTAAAATACTGTGAATATAAAGTTACACAGTTTTGCTTTAATAATTAACAACTAACATGGAAATACTTGAATTTTTGTGTTAAGCAACTTTATAGTACTGCCATCGATCTGCAAATGAGAGTATCGTATTTTGATAGTACAGGGTCACATATTAGAGAGTACAGGGCACTGGATTGAATGGAATACTGTGGTGTCAATGTTGGGACATGAACCGCAGTTCTGTTGGTCATGAAATTGATAAATTATCCTTCTTGGCTATAATATTTATCCAGATGCATGGAACTATGTGGCTTCATTAGGTGAGCTTAATTGGTGTGATGAAATTCTGGTTATTTAACCACATTAATTAAAAGTAGTTAATAAACCGTTTTTCTCACAGTTAATAGTTTAAATATCATCATATTTATGGTTATTTGATTATTTTTGTTTGAATATAGTAAAAAAGAAAATAAATAAATTCTTACTTAACTATTTAAATTTTTTTAACAGAGCAGAATAATAGATGCAAGATATTCATTTGAAATCCTATTCGATTGAAAAATCCAGAATGAAATAATAAAAATGAAAAGTATTGACAGGAGGAAAGTTTATGGAAAAGATTAGAAAATTTTAGAAATTGCAGCCGCTCAGTCATAGGTAGGATAACTGTTATATGTTGGTCTGTACAAAGCACAAGAGAAATCTACAAAAACTTTCTCAGATCAAGAAACTAGTGGACACATATTTAGACACATCTTTCATATTTATACTCCTTATAATATATTTATAGCTCAAGTAAACTCTGTTAAAAATACTTTTCTTTTATGTCTTATATAAAATGTGCTAAAACTAAGGAAAAATTGCCTCATGTACTTCGAACTCCCTTTCGGGTAGTTAGTGACCAAAACTGTACACGTGTATTGTAAATGCGTATAGATAGGCAGAGTTAAATGAAGTATTTGCTGAAAGCGATCCAGGATAACATTCTGATCACAGCAAGTTCTTAAAGCAAATATGAATACCATAAGAAGACCGTCATAATTAGAAAGTCACCACGATTTAAATTGTTTAATTTAACTACTTAGTGAAAAGAAATTAAACGTAAATAATTGAGATAATAAACTTAAGAAAATAGCAGTTATCAGAAAAAATTCTGGAATATTGAAATCTTAACTATTTTTTGAATCATCAATATGTTTTCTTCTCTTAAAAGTAAACAAAAATGCTTGGCCTTATCATTTGAAGTTATTTCTCAACAATATACATACAACACAATCTATTTTCGTGATGGGTATTCCCCGTTAAATGATGTTCTCCAATCCTCCTTCTTTCGTACATAATCGAATTCTCGCTCCATTGGGCATCCTGAATAAAACATTGTGCCCCATTTGCCTTAGTTGATATCTCTTTGATTAAATTAACCCTTACTTGTATTACACGAAGAAGAAAACCGCGAAAATCTCATCCTATCTTTTAAAATATTGAACTAAAATAAATATTTTATTATATATAGGAATATTTTATTTCCTAGTAAAATTCCTTGGAGTAAAAATTATGCCCTCACACAAATTTTACTCAGGTAATGATAACCCATTTTTTACAGCAATTTAATTTAATGAAGTGATAGGGAGGTTTGCTGGCATTGTTTAATTATATTTTACAAAGGAAAAGATCAGAAAACTCTAAACAAGTATTTTTGAAAGAAAAAAAACTAACTAGATACTTGTCATAATATTTTCTTTTTTACGAATCAATACCTGGCCATATGCGTATCATTAAAGCGCAAATGCACACTAAGAAAGAAAAGTATGATTAAAACTACCAGAATGTCGGGCAATTTAACATGCTTCTAGCTCTATGAGAATATCGAAAAGCTCAGTAACTTTTACCGCAGCTCTTTGGTAATGATTTTGGTAAAGTTTACATAGTTTTATAAAAAGCAACGAAATTTAGTAAGTGAAGTAAAATTTTGTAATTATATCACGATTTCTAGGCAAAAAAACCCCATTTTATTGGAGCATATTTATTAGTAACCATTTTATTAGAGTACCTATTTTTTAGAACATGGCATAAAAACCATTTATTTGGTTGAATTTACTTTTGAGTTTTTAATTTTTATGTATTTTTTTTCTAAATGTGGTGTAATAAGAACTGCATTTTTGAAAACCAGAATTTTCGTCAAACCATTATATGAACAGAAAAATTACCAAATGAATGACATTTGAAATATCGTTAACTTTATTTTTATTAATAAGAATTTTCTTTGACAGAAACTTAAATACCATACAGTACGGTTAATTTAAAAATTTTTTTCGCCTTGCATCATATATTCAAATATACATAACAAATATAAAATATATACTCATATCTAATGTATTAAACATGAACACGAACTATGAATTTATGCATTAACTACCACCCATATTCACATGTAAGTTGTCTTGACTAAAATTACTTCTTTTATTATATCTTTAATTTAACAATTGAAAAAGCCAAATACTGTTTCGTAACATCTTATCAGGAATCAACGTCACGAAAGCCGCTTGAGATGTGTTCAACAACAAGTTATCACGATATGTTTTCTGCTTCAATAAATAAACTAAAATGCTTTATCCTGGCCGTCAGATTAATCTTTGAACGATAGAGATCCGAAGTCCATCCCCCAAACTCGTGATGGGTATTTCCCTCTGAATGAGGCTCTCTCCATTTCTCGTTCCATTGGCCATGTTAGTGATAAGTCGTGATTCTGGGATAAGAGAGAGGAGGGTCTTCTATCTGCATGCCATCGAACGATATTAAGAGAAAGGCTTGCGTGATAGAAGTTGGTGTTTTGGGATGCAATGTTTCACAAATAGTGTAGAAAATTTCTGTCCTATTAAGTTTGAATTCCCTGTGATTTCGATTTCATAGCTTTTGATTTGAAGATTGAGTTTTGTTTGGTTCTTTTAAAGTGGTTTTAAAAGGAACTGAATGTAGTAGTAATTTATATTTTTCGTTTTATTTTTGAGTAAACAAGTTTCAGCGAGAAATTTATTATTTAAATGATAATAGATTTTGATAGAAGTCATATTAGATAAACGGTTTAAAATTTCAATTAGATATTATTCACATAAACATGTGGATTTTTAAGGTACAAAATCCAAATCGAATTGTCGGTTCAATACTATACAATTTTCTAAATTACAAAACGTATATTATAAAAAATATTATGTTTGTGATTGCATAAAACAGTTATGGACTAAATATAGATTAGTTTAAGGTTGTTATAATTTCAGATGATTATGCAAAATTTTTAATTATGCAAACACTATTAAGAATTATCTAAACTTATTATTAAAAATGTAAAATTTCTAATTTGAAAATTTAATAAAGTTTAAATCTTTTAGTTTTATCTTAAAAGCTATTGAAAGCAAAAAAAAATATTTTTAGTTTTATGCTTTACGAATAGTATACTAAAGTTCAGATCTGCAAGTGCCATTAAGTTTGAATTTCTTGTGATTCCGATTTCATATCTTTTGATTTAAAGAATGAGTATTGTTTGTTTCCTTTATTGTGGCTCTGAAATAAACTAGATGAAATAGTGATTTTAGGCTTTTGGTTTTATTTTTAGAGAAGACAAGTTTCAACGAGAAATTTATTATTTAAAAGATTATAGATTTCGATAGAAGTCATATTATATAAATGTTTTATATTTTCAATTAGCTATTATTGACATAAATTTGTGGGTTGAAAGGTAAGATATCCAAATCGAACTTTCGGTGGGAGATCATCACTGTACAATTTTTTATATTACAAAAATTATTTTGTTACAAAATTATGTTTATAAGGGCATAACACAGTTACGGACAAAATATAAATTAGTTTTAAACTATAATATTTCACAAAGAAAATGAAAATTTTAATTATGCAAGTGCCATTAATTTTGCGAGATCCATTAATTCCTATAATTTGGAACTTACAATTTGGAATTGTAAATTGTGTCAGGTTTATTTTATTTATCATAATCTTAAAAACAACTGGAGTTTTTTAAATTTAAATTATACATTGTGTCTTTATAATTCAGAGATTATTTTCTAAGTAAGTGGTAGTTTAAAAAAAAAAAAAAAACTAAAAAGAGCTAATATTTACAATACACTGAAAAATTAAAGAATAAAGAAAATTATCAGAATATGGTAACATTTATCGTGCTTCTTGCTCTATGGGAACACCAAAGAGCTTGGTAAACTCCTGATAACTCATAAAATAGTTTTTTTTAAATTTTGAATTTTGAATTGCGTAGCCAAACCTTTTTTTTATGCAACTAAACTAACTACATGTTACTTCCTTTTACTTAAACGTATAAGTTTATAAAAATATAATTAAAATCTATTATTACTTCAAAAAAAAAACAAATGATTTTTCAGAATAAACTTATTTCGGAACTCTTGATAATGCATGAAATAGTTTATTTTTCAATTTTAAATTTTGCATTGCGTAACTAAACTTTTGCTCTGTAACTAAACTACATAAATGTCCAATATAAAAAAAAATGAAAGTACAAGTATTCTGGAGAAAAATACGAGTGTAATTAACTTGTGAGCAAATCTTTCTTTTTTCTGTATCAGGAGAATGCAAGTTAATTATAAGGAAAACGTTTTTTCTTCACAGATGCAACAACACATGAAAAGAAAGTACAACATTGCAGGAACCATATTCTTTTTGCATAATTATTGTCCCGAACAATAAAAATAGAGCGTAATTACAGGGTCACAGCTAAGTTTCGGTTGTTACGAAGTGTTTAGAGGAAACTCTAACACAAGAAGGGCACAGAAAACATTTTTCTACTAACAACTGAACAAGAAGATGAATTAAAACGAGAAAAATTTTTGAGTGGCACCTACATCAAAATTCTTATTTCAGAATATATTTGTTACCTGTGTACTACAGTGAAGTATAAAATGTGAAAAAAAAACACACATTAATAAATACAATAAAACTATTTCTAAAATTATTCTTTATCTCTTATGGAGAAGTAGAGGTAGTTTTCAAAAACAAAGCCTTTATTTTTAAACTTATAAAAAAGTAAAGTCGTGAAAGAAATAAAAATATATTGAACTTTATAGAGGCACTAAGGAGGATTGTTGTAAAATAAACATTAAAACCTGGTTGATTGCCTTATGAAACGTGAAGACCGAAATGTATAAAAATGTTCAAAAACTTAGGTATTTAATGACCGTAATTTTTAATTAAAAAAAGTAAATTCTTGGAAGAAACAATAATACATTGAACTTTGTAGAGTTACTAGGATATAGAATGATAAAATAAATACTAATACCTGATTGATTGCCTTACGAAACTTAAAGGCAGAAATGTATAAAAAATTAATCTATTTACTAATTTTTTCCGTTTTGTTACATGAGATTTTTTAAAAGATCTCAAATACTTTTTTATCGCTGATCTTAAATCTGCAAACAGTTTCACTCTCCAAGGTGCAATAAATGATATTTTTTGTCTATTTTTTATTGTAAAATATTCGACTAATTTTTAGGGGAGTTAAGGCACATCATTAGAATTGAAATTGTATAGGAATTCATGCCCGGTAATGTCGTCATACGTATCCAGGTCAGCATCTCTATTATGAAATGCGTCTTCGTGCGCTTTTAAACAGGTCATATTAGGGAAGCGGCTCTGAACACATACGACGTCATTACCGGGCTTGGGTTCCATGCAATTTCAACCTTGATGATATGCCCTAACAACATGTATGCAAACCCCTGTTTTATATAAAGTTCAAATTTGGAAAACTAGTCACTTGAGCCGCGATGGTTAAGGGGATAGAGCGATCGCCTTCCAATCAAGTGAACCGGGTTCGAATGCCACCGATGGCTGGTCGACACGAATCCGCATCTGGTTTGCACCGACCACAGTGCTGACGTGAAATATCCTCAGTGGTAGACGGATCATGGGTTAGAGTCCCCTTACGGTCAGGCTAATTGTAGGAGGATCTCGTGGTCTTCCTCTCCATATAACGCTAATTCCAGTTAGTTACATCAAAACGTCCTCCACGAAGGTAAATTCCTCCCAATACTTAATCTAGGAGTTCCCTTGTCTTCTAGATTTGGTTCAAAATTAAACCGCTACGGAGTTGAACATTAGTAGTCGTAAACTCGAAAATTGGGTCAGCTGTTCAACGACGGTTATAAAATAGATCAAAAAAATTAAAAACTGGGCAATTCAGCAAATCAAAATCGACCAAAATATCATTTTAAAAAATATCTGTAGCTTTTTTGAAATTTTACTCATTCAAAATTGGCAAGCCAAATAATTGTATAAGCGCAATAAAAAATTTTGCGTAGTGTAGTCCTCATCAAATCCATATTAAAATAGTATTTCATTAAATTAATAGTATATAAACTTCATTAAAAAAACTTAAATTAGGTTTTCTTGTTTTATTCCACTAAGAAACTCAAAAGAGATAATGAAATAAATTAACAGTTGATGATAGTATGTACCAAAATATTGTATCTATGTTCTCTGACTGTTGCTGTTTTATTTAAAAATTTCTTAGATATTTCTGTAAGTGATGGGTTTATTAATAATGTACTCATATAAGATAGAGAAAAAGAGATATCTTCGACGTATCTTAGAAACAATAAATAAATATCTTTGGTATTTTTTCCATCATTCTTGCAATATTATATCTATTTATGTACACAAATGGACACATATATAGCAGGAAGGTTTTGATGAATAAGATGAATTAGTAATGGATTGTTTTTGCTTTACATATTAAAGGAAACAAGACAGCTTTAAGGTAACATAAATAAGAACATAGACTGAAGAAACTATCTTTTCTCTCACACCTACGAAAAGATTATTGTTTATTTATAAGTAACTACCTTGTTAATCTTGATAATGTTCCTTAGTATTGTTACCAGAGTGGTACTCTATAAGTCTCTAGAAATTCTCCTCCCAGACAACAGTGAAAGATTGTTTTTAATGTCAGCAATAGCATTTATCACAAAGTACAACAAGGTTTATAAATCATAAAAAAATAAGCCATGCAAGCTTGAAACAATGTTAAATTTATCTATGCTAATTTAAGCACCATGAGATTCTCTTGAAGCATGCATAAATAACGCTTTCATATAAATATTTATTTTTATTTTTTACTTTTAGCAGCAGCAATTAATATTCATATCATTCGCTGGAATGTGCAGACACTCCACGCAAGCATGGTAGGAGAAAAAAAACACTAAATATAAAATAACATCTAACAAAACATGCAACATAAAACTTTAATACATAAAGTTACACTACTCTATAAGTCTCTAGAAATTCCATTCCCAGACAATAGTGAAAGGTTGTTTTTAATGTCAGCAATAGCATTTATCACAAAGTACAACAAGGTTTATAAATCATAAAAAAAAGCCATGCAAACTTGAAACAATGTTAAATTTATCTATGCTAATTTAAGCACCATGAGATTCTCTTGAAGCATGAATAAATAACGCTTTCATATAAATATTTATTTTTATTTTCTACTTTTAGCAGCAGCAATTGATATTCATATCATTCGCTGGAATGTGCAGACACTCCACGCAAGCATGGTAGGAGAAAAAAAACACTGAATATAAAATAACATCTAACAAAACATGCAACATAAAACTTTAATACATAAAGTTACACTACTCTATAAGTCTCTAGAAATTCCATTCCCAGACAACAGTGAAAGGTTGTTTTTAATGTCAGCAATAGCATTTATCACAAAGTACAACAAGGTTTATAAATCATAAAAAATAAGCCATGCAAGCTTGAAACAATGTTAAATTTATCTATGCTAATTTAAGCACCATGAGATTCTCTTGAAGCATGCATAAATAACGCTTTCATATAAATATTTATTTTTATTTTTTACTTTTAGCAGCAGCAATTGATATTCATATCATTCGCTGGAATGTGCAGACACTCCACGCAAGCATGGTAGGAGAAAAAAAACACTGAATATAAAATAACATCTAACAAAACATGCAACATAAAACTTTAATACATAAAGTTACACTACTCTATAAGTCTCTAGAAATTCCATTCCCAGACAACAGTGAAAGTAATCACTCGTAATAGTTCCTTATTGGGATTACAAGTAATCACAATATAATCTTATTCGTGTATTTTGTACGCATTTTCGTATGTAATTCGTATTCTAAGTTTTAAAGTTTTCATTTGATAAACCAATCAATAGTAAACTAATCAATTCATTTACATATACAATTTATGCCTTGTTTTAAAAGTATTCAATTACCAATAATCTCTATTTCAATGTAAACTAGCCCACTAAATATTATGATTACTTGTAATCCCAATACTATTGTTGACTATCCCAATACTACAATTGTTGATTATTCGTGTTGTAATCATATATATCACATTTACTTGAATTTAAGATTACCTGTATATGTTAGATTATCATAACTTGTAGTTATGATTTCTCGTAGTTATGATTTCTTGTAATCTTACTTAATGATTACAAGTAGCCACGATGGCTTGCAATCCCAGGTCTTGATTATTTGTAATTCTGATAATCGGTTATCATTTTTTGTTGTGATTATAAATAATCATAACCGCTTGCAATGAGATATAATAATTATTTGTTTCTGTGATTACTTGTAATCATGATCATTGCAGGTAGTTGATTTAGCTATAATTAATTAAATTTGTAATTGATTACTGTAGTTGACACTCAACTTGCAATGAAAAGGCCATAATGCGTGCATTTTCGCTGGCTATTCAAAATTTTATTCAAAAAATTAGTCAGGACTAAAGAATTTACTCATCAATCATTATTCAGAAATTCGCATAAATTTGCAAAATGAATGATGAATAATGACTAAATTTGCATATAACTAATCATTCAGAAAAAAAATTATTTTGAATAAATTTAGTCATGAATAAAATTTCCGTGAAAGATGCCCATCACAGCAGTTTGGGTAAGAAAGGTACTTGAATCTGTAGAGGTGAGCGGCAAGACAGTCATACCCTGTTGTTAACCTAAAGGCATCAACCGCATTCCGCCTGGGATGATGTGGGATCCTGGCTAGAGAATCCCTCTAAGCCTTATCACTAATTTGTTCCTTTAAATGGTTCTCAATGTTCTTATTGACGTAATTTTAATTTATTCTGTTTATAGAAAATATTTCTCTCTGGGACCACTGCAAGATTCTAGCTCCTTTTTGGATCTCTTTTTTAATATCACTATTGAATCTGTGTTTACAAACAAAGGCTGGAAAAACCTTCTGAAACCGAATATGAATTCGCGAACCAAAAAGGCGTTTTCAAACCACCGATAAATTTACTTTCTCAAAGTTAATTTTAGATTTTATGACCATCACTTAAACATGGTCTATTTACACATGTTTTTATTTACGTGCCTTAAGACTTTAAAAGTGAAAGCTTTCCTGATCATTAAGTTTTCAACACTAATGAAATGTTTCATTTGATAGCCTGCAAAAAAAGCTAGAAAGAAAAAAAAAGAAGTTAAAAATATGGCTTACAGTAAAATCTAATAAAAAAGATTTTCTTTCTCTAAGTTCTTTCTGCAAGTTTTTAATCAATTTTCAAAAAAACAAGTTAAAAAAAAATTTTTTTAATTCAAAAAGGTTTAATTTGTCAATCTTTCTATACCAACTAAATGAAAATGGAAAAATAGCTCTTACCGAAAGGTTGCCTGCTATCTAGAATTAAAATTCATTAGAATATATATAAACAGAAAATAGAATATATACAATCAGAAAATAGAATATATGTAAGCAGCAATGGCTCACATGGAAATAAAGTTTTTCTCCGAAAACGAAATCCTAATTAATTTGCTAATTTGGCTTACAACGAAGTAGTATAAAAATATTTCGTATAGAAATATCTAATGGAAAGCAATTATTTTTCTATTGACATAATCTTTCGTAGTTTTATTTTTAATTATTTTCATGAAAACCTAAATTAGAAGCAAAACATTTATTAAGTAATGTTTAGATTAAAATCTAAATATTTTTTCTAAATTGCCTTCAGATAACAAAAGACAAAGCAAAATATTTTTCAGCAAGCTAGTTTATTTCAGTTTTTAAAAAAATGCCATTCTACATTTTGTTTTTTCCTCTAAGTAGAACTTGTAAATTAACCAAAAACTCTAACAACTATCTGCAGCATATGTCAAGACGTATAATATTATCGAAGCATAAATAATGTTACAAATCATTCCGAAAGGTTTTCGAGTAAAAGAAATTCAAAGAAAAAATAAAATAAATAAGCGTTAAAAAATTGGGAGCATTTTTTTTTCTCCTGTCATTTCAAGGAAAGGAATAAAGTTTTATATTCCTTTTTTCTTACAGTGTGTTGAACGTCAAAGCACAATAAGTCAAACTCACAATTTCACAAACTTGAATTCGAAATTTTCAGCTCTTAGGGAGAATATCTGTAACATGAGAATGAAAAAAACCCTGTACTTCGACTGAAGTTGAGCATATGTAATCTCTTTAAGGAATAAAAAAAACTTGACATCATGGACGACAGATAAAAAAGTAAAAACTTGATTCCAAGAGAAAAAAATAATTCTTTTTTTTTTTTTTTTTTAACTTTCAAAAACTTTATCTTGCCGAAAAGTTGAGATAGAAGTAAAAGACTACAGAAAACGAATTGTTTCCTTTTGAATTTTCAATCTGGGCGAAAGGCTGTTATTTAGATCCGCATTTGTCTTTGTCAAATAGCGTTTACCGAAATCTGCATTTTTCCTCGAACATTTTTGATGTTTTTTTTTCAAAACAAACTGTAAATGCTACAGTTTTTTTTTTAAAAATTATATGTTTTTTTTATTTGTTTTTCTGAAAAAATGTCTAAAGTTTAGCTACGATATATGTTCAAAAATATAGATTAAAAACGAATATTATTGTCGATTTTTATTCTCATTAAATTAATTCGATAAAAATGAAAAAAAGCATTTTTTTCAATGTTTTTTGACAATATATTGAAATTCTTACCTGCAAAAGATCTATATAATTTTACCAAAACATTATAATTATCCACTTGAACTTTCTTGCTTTTAAATATACATGGTCTCACACCTAAAATTTAAGACACATCAATCAAATGCTATAAAGTAGCAACCAAACAAAAAACAGGTTTAAGAAAAAAATTTCTAGACTTTTTCCTTTGTTGCAGGGTTTTTCTTAAGATGAAAGGGGGAAAAGTATTTTTTACCGTTTTTCTTGTTTTAAAATCATTGAATCTGCCAATTGATCATTATAATTCAGCCAAAACATTAGAATTATCTACTCAGTCAAAAAAACATTATACTACGTTTGAAAAAACATGATTTTGCAACAAAAATTTCACACACAAAAATTAAATGCTAAAAATATTCAATAATAAAATATAAAAAAAATAGAAAAGCAATAAAAAGACTAAGTAAAGTTTTTTTCCCAATATTTTCTTCGATTATATTGGTTTGTTTATCTGTCAAAAGTTGATTATATTTATTGCCAAAATATCAGATGTACTTATGAACCTATTCCAAAAAATTAAAGTTTCTTCCAATCGAAAGTAACTAGTTTTGCACTTAAAATTTAACATGCAAGAATGCCCAGAATGAAGGGAGATTTATTATGCAAAAAAGGAAAGCAAATAAACAACCGCAACACAAAAAAAGTAAAAGAAGAATTTTATTCGATTAAAAAAATAAGTATAAAGAATAGAAATTATCGTTGTGTGATTTACTTAAGATTATAAAGTTTAAGAACTGATATAATGTTCAAGTAAATGACATTTGGATTCTTTTCATGGCTTCGTAATGAAGTTATTTAAATGCATAGCTTTTTTTTTCTTCTTCAAAAAACCTCTCAGGTTTATGGATAAACCATTTATGAAATTGAATTTTTAGGTCGAAGTTTCCTATCGACTTAAAATTAATTTCCAAAAATAAAAAAAGTTTAGTTGCTATTCTCTATTTTAAAAATTTTTTCTCTATATTTTAAAATAATCATTCGAATGTTAAGATACATTTTTCTTGACAGTTAAGAATACCCATTCATGATAAATATTTATTTTTAACAATAGATTTTATAGTTAGTGAAGAGAATATACTTATTTACTTTTGATAAAATATAGTAATATTGTAAACAAATAAAAAAGAAAGAATTTTTATTTAGAGGGTGTTTCCGCTTTGAAAGAAAACGAAACAAAATTATTTAGCAGTTGTTGCTGCATTTTTAGATAGTAAACTTTATTTCATACTTTGATGGCATCATTGCAAATTTATTTCATATTCAAAAATCGTTTTCCACACAATGCGGAGATACAGTGTGTCAAATGTTCAAATTATATTATATTTTGAAAAGGGGCAAATGAGTTATGATCATATTTTTTAGCTAGTGAGAAATTCTTTTTAACTATACTTAAGATGATAAATATTAGTAAAAATGTAACAGCTGTTATGGTAATTTATTTGAAGTTACTATTTATATTTTAAGATTTGGAATATGTTTATTTGTATTATTGAATTTTAAAATGCTCAGTCATCAAATTAAATCCATTTATATTTTTTCAACAACTTGGCAAATTGAATAAAAACTTGAATATTTATTTTGCGTTAGTTAAAGCTGAGCATATTTTATCTATAATTTTATATTTATCTATAATAATAAAATGAAAAAATATGCATCTCAAAAAATGAAAAGTTATTCAGTCTGAGAGTGTTTATCTCTTATAACTGCTGAAATTTGTAACAACTGTTCTTAAGTTTAGGTAGCTGGTTGGAAGGAGAAAATTGAGACTGATCCTGAAAATTATTCCAAAATTTCAACCAGACAATTTAGTGAATTTCCTCAAGTTTAACATATGGTATTTGTATTAATTAAACTGTAGACGGTTAAGTTTGTTAATTAAATGACTAGCTGTAAACTTCTGATGATCACAGCAATAAGCTTGTTTGCAGAAAATTATTAAAATATTATTTATCTTGAATCAATTTTTCAAAAAAATAAGTAATAAATGAAAACGCGGAGTAAAATCATTGAATTGTTAGTTTTAAAATTAAAGATCATTGGGAAAAAAATCTACAAAGCAAATCGGAAAAAAGAAATTTTTTAAAAATATGGGATTAAAAACATTCTGTTAAAATTACCATATTGTATGGTATGGACATTTCTGGTAAAAAAACCAACATAATTATGGCTTATAAAAACAAAATATGCAGTATTTAAAGTATTAATTTGCTAATTTTTTAATTCATATGATAACGGTTTAGCGGAAGTTCTGATTTTAAAAATTATGGTTCTTAAAGGCACACATTTTCTTAAAAATACGAAACTGAAAAGTAAATTTAACCGAACATATTTTTACGGCGTAGTCTAAAATTTCAAGAGAAAAGTATTAAAATTTACCATATATATTAAATTTTCTAATATATTAGAAAAACAATATTTTATTGTTAATTTTTCAAAAACTGTAACCAAAGCGCTTCGGTAAAAATTTCCGAGCTTTTTGGTGATCCCATAAAGCCGGAAACACGGTAATTTTACTGAAATTCTCGTAGTTTCGACCGCAATTTTTTTTAGTACCTGTTCATGTTTATTTTTTTACAGTTACGCTTCTAAATCATGAATATGAAGGGCTATTTAGAGCTGGTCAGGAGCAAATTACATCATTTTCGGTGCTGAATTATTCTGAAAAAAAATTTGAAGAATTGAAAGCATAAAAAGGTATTTCGTTTAATCTAACAACTTGCATTTTCCAGAAAGGGCAAATAATAAAAACTGCTAGAATATTTTTACTTTTTTTAATATGGTGGCATATGCCTTTCAGTCCTGATTAAAGCGATTTTTTTATTACTCACTTTTTGCTTTATCTCGCGTAAGGAACGAGTATTTAGTTAACCATATCATTTAACATGGTTTTTTGAATCTCTGTCATCAAGGAAATTAAGAGAAATCTCAGTTTAAGTGCCTTACAAATGATAATTTCAAAGCAAAGTTATGATTTTAAACTATCTTTACCATCCTGCCGTGAAGAATTATTTGGGCTTTAGAACTTATAAATAATTTAAATATTTCGAAAGTTATTAATCTTTCTTTTAAAAATTTCCAATCTAGTCACCTTTTTTACCCAGAGGAAAATTATCAAAAACACTACCCTAATCTCCGTTTTTGGAAATTTTTATCAGCCTCATTTTATGAGATGCAGCGTTAGAGTAAGTTCTTAAAGACTTAAAAATAAGACCACAAGTGATTTTCTTTTTCCCGAAATTGTGACTTTTCTCTATATTGTCGTCTTGTGACATTTTCAGAATAAGTATACACTACGCTAGCTTTAGATAGGCCGTACTTGGCCTAACAGTCATGAGTAATTGTTGCAAACTCACAGCGGTTATGGAAATATATTAGTCGCAAAAAAGCATATTTTAATTGGACGACGAAGCCTTTGAAAAACAATATTAAGCAGTGATCTCGCCTCCTTTCATAAGAACTGTTTGTGCCAGGGTCCTGAAATTTGAATATCCAAATCAAACGAAGAATTTTAGTCCCGATTTCAAAAAAATGTTTGAAAAATTTTATTTCGATCGCTTTTTTGGAAAAACTAATATTTCCTATTAGTTAAGCACCAATCATAGTTTTGATTCAAACTGCGGATGTGTGTGCGTGTGATTGTGTTTCTCCAAAATTTTCAAAGTAAAGGGAAGTGAATTTTGATAACTTATAGCTCAATTTAACCGAACAAGTAATTCATTGCACGTTTTTTAATGTTTAATTTTTTCATTCGATGTATATTTGAGATTGATTTGATAGTAGCTCTATGAGAATACAGGGTCTATATAACCAAATTATAGATTTTAAAAAATTCTGAAATCAAGTGTTTACTTTGCTTGTTTGATTGAAAATGAATTGCGAAAATTGGTTCAATATAATTAATAATTTAAAAATCAACTGTAGTTGAATGAATAATTAAGGTTGATTTAATAGTAGCCCTATGAGAATAGACGAGCTACATAACCAAATTATAGATTTTTAAAAATTCTGAAATCAAATGCCTATTTTGCTTGTTTTGTTAATATTTTGAAGTGATTGAATTGCAACAAGTGTTTTAATATAATATATAATTTGAAATCAGCTTTAGTTGAATGAATAAGTAAAACTACTAATTAGAGTATACAGCAAGTTATATTCGAATAAAAGTAAATTGGAATAAAGGTATTTATTCGCTTCGGTGAACCATTAAAATGTCCCATATTATTATTGACTTTAATATATTTTTAGTTATTTTTTCAAAAGGTGTTGCGACAAAAGATGATATTTTAAAAGGTAACAAATATACTAATAATATTGAAGTATATACATTCTAAGATAACTAGAGTAATTATCATTTTATTCAGAAACTATCAATGTTGAAAAAAGCAAATTTAGGTAATTTTAAAGGCTATATTATTTAATTTGAAGTGAAAAATTTAGTCCTCAATTAAAGCCAGGGTGAATACCATTTCGTTGTATAAAAAAATCATAATATAGCAAAATACTATCGAATATTTTATACTAAATCGAAACAATTATTTTTTATTCAAGACAAAAATAAAACAACTGAGCCACATCATAATATCTTTTGAGTAATTTCCCTAATAAATAACTTAACTTTTTATTTTAAAAATACAATCATGTCAACACTTTAAAAATTTGATGATTTTATTTAAAATTAAATGTATGATACTACAGAATCAAAGTGATTTTTCTATTCTTAGTGTGAAAAAAATCTTTTTTGAAGTTCATCATAAAGGCTGGGAGAAAACTTTTCCTAGAAATAAATTACATTGGAAAGCAATGCTTTGGGAATGAGTTGTGAGAAAGAATAACTTTTCTTATTAAAAGACAAGATATTTCATTTAAAGTGAAAGCTTTTTTAGATTAAATTTAAAACTTGTAGCATGTTTCAAAGCCTTTAATTTATTTGAAAAGAATAAGGAACACATGAACTCAATCAAGATTTCTTTTTTTTTAAAGAAAGAAGAAAACATTTTGATTATTTTTAAATGATTTATACTCCTTCCTGGGGGCATATGTAAGAAAATTTATCTAAAGAGCAATTTTCTAAGAGTACAAAAGTGAAAATTGAAAGAAAATAAATTTATTATATTATAATTGCTCTTCGGAATTGAAAAATAGTTTAAACGAAAATCATATGTTCTACGAAAAAAATGAGGATTAAATTGAGAAAAAAGTATCATACGTGAAAAGAAATTAATTACTTTAGGCGTATATTTAAAAAATGAAGAATGCGTCAGAGCAACCAGCATATACAAATCAGTTGGTATTTTAAAAATGTGACAAAAATATACAAAAATATAATATGAAGATATTAACACTTTAAGTAAATATAAAATTAATTCTTATATATTCTTATTGAATTAATTTTAATATGAGATTTAAGGATACTCACATAAAATTTAATGAATTAAATTAAATAATTCATATTGAATTCTCATTAAATTTAAAAAATAAATTTAAAATCTCACCAAATTTATTTCTAAGTCGTAATGGTAAATTATATTTTATAACCAGTATTGAAATGCCGGCCCCATTCTGAGTTTAATAGAAGATAAGAGAATTTCTGGATCAAGATATGAGTCATACTATCCTTTGTGGAGGCCTTAAAAACCTTTCGAAGTTACAAGTGCCCTGATGGTGCATCATTTGCAAACACTAACATTCGCTGGTCTGTTGTTCCAACAACTTCTTCATCTCCATCGAAAGCATTTGGTCTTTTAGAAACAATTCTGTCAATTGTGGATCCCCATGATTCACAAATTGCTTCTGAAATGGCGATGGAAAATATAAAATCATAAACTTTATAAAATTGGAGATCTCTGAATTTAATTCTTTTACGGCTTGCCTTAGAAGCTCTCTTGATAAAAATGGTGATCGATTTCTCCTGCTGTCTGCTAAAAACAGATACACCCATTTTATAAAAATGTTACAGCCAAAAGCTAAATCACTAATTTCCTCTTCAGAACGGCAAATATATGGGAGAGGGAGATTACTGATAAATGAAGTGAAATTTGTGTATAGTGCCAAATGCTACTGTTCTAAAGCAACATCATTCCTGGGAATCAGCAAGTGGTCAAAGCTAAAGAGAATTTTCATTCGTTTAATGACAATATCAACGTTTCCCACTTTTTCAAAATATATTTTATACTACTCCAACATGGAATCAATGTAGATTATCATTTGCATTGCATCTGAGGAAAATGTAGAAAGCTCAGAATTAATTAAGACGGAGCGTAGTCTTTTGGATTGGTTTCTTCCCTTTTTTTTTTTCATTTTCAACCTCGGCCGAATTTATTACGGATCTTTCAGTGCTGGTAATTCTAGCTTCCGCAAATGTAAAATTATCCACGTGCACTTTTTTTGTTGAAATATCTCCACTTTCATTGTTCAGTTTCCATTTGTTGGACACTAGAAAAAATATTCAATACAATTTTTTCGCTAATCGAATTGTATTTTACAGTTTTCCCAGGATGCTGTCTCTGGTAATGAATTTTTAAATTTTTCAAAATAATATGCGCATCGCATTCAAAGCAGGCAACTCAAGCATGCTCACGTGCAGACATTTTACTGAAGTTTGTATTAGCAGGTGTTTCAAGTTGCGACATATTGCGCAGATGACCAGTTCGGACGTTCCCATAGTTACAAAAACCAATGGGAAAATGCCCTATCCTTATCTATTCATTGCTAGAAAGGAGTCCCGCAGTGGACTGATCGTTAAGACACGGTTCCCAGCAGATCACTGAAGACAAGCATCACTGGCTGCGGTCAGTGTGTGTGTGACCACTTGGATCAGTCTGCGTAGGGATCTAGTGTGTGCGGTATTGGTCCTCGTTAAACTGTTCTACTCGCTCTACAAATTCTACTCGTTAAAGTGCTCGACTTCGCGTGCAGATCTTCGGCCTACCGAAGAGGGGCTGCCATCTCCTCTGCATAGGATCAAAATTGTGATGGCATGTCTTCGGATCATCCTCAGGGATGTTTCTGAGACCGTCGCCAATAGCCCATTGTGCAGCTTGTGGAGAGAATATTTATCGACAATGCCAACCTTCATCTATCAATAGGTACCTCAAGATTGAATCAGGTTAGCATGTCTTATATGCTAGTGAATAAATGTTTAATTTTCGTAGCGGTAGTTACGCCACAAGCTCTAGTGCGATGTAAATGAACTACAACTACAACAACAACAGCTAGAAAGGAAAGTGAGAGTGATGAATGAGGTGGGAGGAAATGTTCTGCAAGATTATGAGAGGAAGCTTTTAAACCTTCAGGTCATTATGGTCTACAGAAGAATGTATGATATTAGGGTTGGCAATTGTTCTGAAAGACTACCGGAGGAAGGTGGGCGGGGGAGGGGGGTTCGCAGAAAAACTCTGTCAGTTATTCAAGATACAAATTGTTCTTCAGGACTTCGTTTGCTATGAGACGTACGTAATAGTTTTAGGCACTTTCTGCTTCTGGGCGTCTGAGTTAGGTCCAGTGAGAGTGGTTGATGCAGTTTTGATATTATCATTTGAGCAGCGTGGGATTTGGCAAAGCCATGCATTAAATGACGAATTATGGAAGGATAAACTAAATAGCTTGAAATTTGATAAATTCATTATCAAGAGATTATTTGAAGACTATAAAACACAGAAATTGGATGCAAATTATTTATGAGCGTTTTTAACGATGTTCCATTTTTAGAACATTGGCGTTTGACAAGGGAATTTATTGCTGATGGTGGTTGCTTCAGCTGTGTTTCACTACATACTTTTGTTCAGAACGCAATGGTATCCAGTAAATTCAAAAAATTGTTAATTATTATTTAAGGAATTCTATCAATAGATTCAATTTCTTTAAGGCTTAAAATTATTACTTAAAGCGAGATATTCTACATATTCTCTAGGAATCGACAAAAGAAGCACGATCATGCGTTCAAGGCAATTTTCAAAAATTGTTTCCCTTATTCGGCTCATCAAATTTCTCTTTTGTGTTCGATTTTATAACTGGGCAATCACATATTCGTTTTCTTATTTGCGTTTGTCTATGGGATGTGGTTCTTTACTTCATCTTGTTTTACTTGTAAAAACAATATTCTTCAGACGCAGTATTGAATGACATGGTTCTAAGTAATTTTTTTCTACGTTTTCCGCATCTATTTAAACTCCTGGTTCATCAGAATCTAACGGACAAATTCTTACATTATTCAAATCTGAATCTGAAAATGTTTCTCACAAGTCCATTATTTGTTGTTTGGTTATGCCTCTCTTAGACTTGGAGCTAAGAGCAAGCAAAATTTGTAAATTAGACAGATAATAAATTCATTTTTTTCCTTATCTCAATAGGTAACAACAAAAGTATATAGCTGAAATTATATAAATCATAAGAGTCAGAAAGTAAAAGTAATTATCAAGTATGTATTCAATACTCTTGTTTGGAATGCATTGAAAAACCCCTCGGATGTTAAATTTCTTTGCAAAATAACACAGAAGAATATAGCACCCTTTAAAAGCCATCACCTTATAAAAAATAATTTGTATTCAATAGTTAGAATTTCAACAAAAAATATTGATAATGAAAGAGAGCATATTTTTCATAGTTTTTAAGTTCAGCGATAATATCTATCATTATCACTCTGTTATCTGTCACCAGAAAAATCATGTTTCTGACATTCATGGTTAAAAGAAAATTAGCCCAGACGCATTCTTTCCTTTTTATCATTTGACTATCATCATTTTATTTTATAACAGTCGTTGAACAGCTGACCCAGTTTTTGAGTTTACGATTACTAATGTTCAATAAAGAAGCCTTGTAATTTTGAGCCCAATCCAGAAGACAAAGGAACTCCTCGATCAAGTATTGGAAAAAATTTGCCTTCGTGGAGGATTTTTTTGATGAGACTAACCCGCATTTTTGTTACACGGAGAGAATAACCACAGAGACCTCCCACAGTTAACTTAGCGGTAAGGGGACTCTAACCTATAATCCGTCTACTACTCACATTATATTTTACGTCAGAGCTGTCATCGATGCGAGCCAGGTGCGGAATTCGTATATACTCAGGGCTAAAGAGAATAGAAGGGCTAGTTCATTCCGCTCTTAGAGCTGAAGCTACGATTTCTCTCCTCATGACGTCACGCTGCACATAGATCTCGGAGAATGCAAGCAAAGATATTATGAAAACTTTGCCTCATTTTCTGTCTAAAAATAAGTTCGACTTTTTCTCGATGTTAGATTTCAAACTTTATGCAATTAGTACATTATTTCCTTTGAAAAACTTAGTTTAAAAATTTTTTCTTGGCCAAAATATTAAATTTAATACCATATTCAACTAATAAAAATATTTTACTAGTTGTCGTAAATGGCGCTATGAATACTTTATTTTAAAATTTTCAGTTTCAACTTTTATTGTTAAACTTTTATTTTTTAACATATATTTTTATAAACTTTTATTTTTATTATTATTTTAATATAAAAAAAGTTTATCGACACTTTTTTAGTTACAGATTGTTCGATAACAGTAATTTGTAAAGTTGGGTTAAATTAAAAATCCTGATTTTAAAAAATGCTGTTATTGGCAATTTGTTAATACTTAGGAATCAACAACCTGTAACAAAATAATATTTTAGTTTCATAATAATATTAGAAATTTTACAATTGCTTATAGATGTTTAAATTTAAGAGAATATAATTAAAAAAAATCATAAATATTTAGATTAACTACACTAAAAACTACGTGATGAAATTCGGAGAATTTTAACTATTAATTGTTTATACTTTTCATTGAAGTTTTTATTTTCTTTGACTTTATCCCTTTTTTAATTTTTTCGTCTACCTTTCATTTTGAAGTAACTGAATGGTTTCAATTTAGATGAGGAATTCTTATAAAAGTTCTGAAAGAAAAAATAAGTGTATTGCTGTTTTATTTACGGCGGGATATCGTCCCTCTAATTCATTTATAAGTTCTTCGATGACACTTTTGTCCCGCAGTGGACTGATCGTTAAGACACGGTTCCCAGCAGATCACCGAAGTCAAGCATCACTGGCTGCGGTCAGTGTGCGGGTGGGTGACCATTTGGATCGGTCTGCGTAGGGACCGAGGGTGTGCGGTATTGGTCCTCGTTGAACTGTTCTACCGTAAAGTGCTCGACTTCGCGTGCAGGTCGTTGGGCTATCGAAGCAAGGGTGGCATCCCCTTTGCAGAGGATCAAAATTGTGATGGCATGTCTTCGGATCATCCTCAGGGATGTTTCCCAGACCGTCGCCAATAGCCCATTGTGCAGCTCTAGTGCGACGTAAATTAACTACATCCACATCGATGATACTTCTTGATTTTTTGTAAGATGTTCCATGCCCACTTGTCACATGCACAAAAATGTTCTCAAATTCCTGGCACTCTTCCATCCATGCTGCTAACGGAATAACTAATCCTCCCTTAGATAAGAGATCACCTGGTAGAGTTACAGCAATTTTAAAATCATTCTAATCAGCAATCCAAGCAAACGATTTCTCATGTCATTCTTCATAATCTTCTTTCAAGAAATGCTTACTGCATGTTCGTGTTTATTTTTATAACTGGGTCATTTCGTTTGCAACGTTGAAGCCATTCTTTACATAGTTGTTCATTTACTTTAGGGAACATGTGGAAAATTATATTTTTACCTTGTGTGTTTCTATCAGAATTTTTGCAAGTTGCAATCGCACAAACTGGCATTTCGTTAATAATTTTAAACTTTTGTAATTCACGTCAAGGAACTGAGGAAAATTATTATAGAAAATAATGGATGTCTTTTAATATGTCACAAAAGGGAATGCTCCAATATTAGTTAGAACTAGACCGAACGATTCATTATTGAAGTAAAAGTTCAAGCTTTGCGCCACCGTGACGTCACAGGTGAAAGTCGGAGGTTTGGCGAGGCGAGAGTTTCTTCAAAGGAGCGAACTAGCCCTTTTATTCTCTTTAGCCAGCCATTTGGCGTTTGAAGCTGGTTTACCTCATTGAAAGGCAAACGCCCTATCTCCTGAGATCGTTCTGTACATCGTTATCTATCTTAAATTTACGAGAATTCTCGTATCTTGAACATCATTATTTATCCTTAAAAATATCAAAATACCTTGCTCACAGTTTTTCTATCACCTGAAATTTTAAATATAAATCTAGAACTGCCGATGTTCCAAAAATGGAACATTTGATTTCAGACTACTAATATTTTGGCATTATGATATAAAGAAAATAAATCAGTTTGATGCATTATCATTTTAAAAATCTTTTGAATATTGCAATAAAAATTGGTTTATATCTGAATTACATTACATGCGAGACAAAAAATAACAAATTACATAAAATTTCTAAAATTTATTAAAAATCAAAAAATAATGGAAATGGAACGAAACTATTTCAATATATATCCTCAATATTTAACTAAGAACTCAAGACTATGGATAACTCAATATATAGCTACGAACTCAACATATGGTTGGGAACTTAATATTATGTATAATTTAATATTATAGCTGGAAACTACATTGTTTCCAGCTTCTTAATTTACTTAATTTCTAAATGCATACCTTATTCTCAATAAATACAAATGCTAACTTCCTATTCAATGTGGTCACTGGAACATAGCTACCAGTTGTCAAATTCCATTTTTAAGTTTCCTTTCTTTAATTATTGACACATTAGAATAAATATGCATTATGTTATATATTTTCGATGATTTCTAATGTCTCCTGGGATATCTTCTTTCGCGGAACTATTTGAAATAATTATCTACGTCACTGAGTTGACGCAATTTTCTATATTTTTAGCAAAGCTTATTATCAATTAATCGCCAATAATGAAATACTTCCAGCATTCCACACCATCGATTAATAATTTAATTTTGATTTGGATCTTGTAGCTAATAAGATAAAGGAAGAAGCTTACCTTTCCTTTCAATTTATCCATTAGAACCCGTTACCCTCTCGTTAAATTTCCAAAATTAAAATGCTTTTCCTCTCCTTACAAATTATAAGTATACCTCACTAAGAAATTATGCAGACCTTAGGTTTCATCAACAAGCTCTGATCAAAATTGACGAGGATTTAAATTGAATGTCTAAATCCATTTAATTTATTTTTCAATTTCCTATCTTTCTGTCTTTGTTTTGATATGGGATAAAAAAATTATATTCGCATATAAATTTCTTATAACAAATCAAAACAAAGCAATCTTTTGGAGAAAAAAAAATTCCGCAAGAACCTTAGAAATATTTGAAGATTATTTTATAACTTTAGAAGGGTTTAGGTCATGTGATTTCTCAGGTTTATCAATAAAGTTTAAAGTTTTCAGAGGTTTGAAAGATTGATAATAGGGTATGGACGAAAACAAATACTCTTGAAAACCCTATGTCTTAAAATAAAGTAATAAATTTGTAACTTGCATGGATTACTCGGTTGTTTTCTACAATAGTTGAAAAAAATTCCGTATATACAGCTTTAATATTTATGGAGACACGGCCATTTTTATAGAAAAAAAAACTAATCTTTTTGTCCTATTCCTTTTTTTGCTATAACTTCAAACAGAATCAATAAAATTAAACATAATCGACGTAAAGATCTTTAATTGAATAAAAATTATTATCTCAAAATGGGATGTTTTTTTTTATAAAACTGCACAATATGTGAGTATTTAAATAAGTCCTTTCAAACTGCGCATGAGCAGGAAATATTCAAAACATTTTGTTTCTTCATAATTTTGAAGTTTTTTTAATTTTTTTTTTTATTGCAAAAGCACTTGACTTTACATCATTGGCCCCATGCATCGAAGATGCATGAGATTGGAGCATCAAAAACTGAACCATTGGACAATGCAAGAACAATATAATAACAATATAATAACAAGAACAATAAATAGTTGCAAAACATGAACAACTTAAAAATGAACGAGAATAAGTCGCTGGATACCAATTGCATCAACTCCCTAGCTCGCCAATATCGACTGAATAAATCTTCTTCATTTAATGAAAAACAACTGAGCAAATGATCTTTGTCCATCTCAAAGTTCCACATAGGACTGCCATATATACCAATTCTGTATAGATGTTTAGCAAGGCAGTCATGTCCAGTCTCCAGACGGAACGCCGCCACTGCAATGGATCTAGGGGAGTTTGGAATTTTATTAATTGAATACCTCCATTTCTTATTCTTGATTTCTTCTATTAAATTAGCATCATAGCTTTTCTTCGCAACATTTTTTATAATTCTTTTAATTGATGAAAATGGTACTTTGGCATTACCTGCCAGCAGAATTTCTGTTCCCTTCTTTGCTAATGTATCAGCCCATTCGTTACCATTTATTCCTACATGAGATGGAATCCACTGCAGAACAACAATCCTCCCCTCAGAAGCTAGGAGATTAATATTTCTTCTGCAGGAGTCAATAATATTTGACTCTGCAACATTATGTGCAGCAATAGCCTGGATGGCTGATAGAGAGTCTGAAAAAATAACTATGTTGTCAAATAATTTTGAAGTAAAAAGCTAATGAACAGTGCTCGATTCGGTAGCTAATGAACAGTGCTCGATTTGAATATTTTAAAGTTTAACAAAAAAATTCTTCCAATTTTCTAAACATTTCTTATATTTCTGGAAAGAAAATTCTAAACGCCACGTAATTTTCCACAAATTTCATTTTTATCATAAAACAAAATTCAATAAGCAAATGGTAATACCTTAAAATAATCGTTTGCGCACCTAACTTTGACGATATAAGGAAAGAAAAAAATACTTATATGATGGATGGTCCCCCACTATTTTGATGTCATTTTTAATGAAACTTATTTAATAATAAAAAAATTAAATGCGTAGGGAACCACTCATCATTTTGAACTTTCTTTTACAAAGAAAAAAACCTACTTATAAATTGTAAGAAACTTTTTAAATTTTCAAAGTATTCAAGTGAGACTTTTTAATTAGTTAATAAATACGATTCATCACAAAATTATGTTTTTTCTCCTTTTTTTTTCTTTTTCTTTTTTTAAAAATTCCGTGTATGCGTAGTATGAAAGAACTTGCTTAAATGCTCAGATCTTGTGCAATTTACTGGTGGTCCCTCAAATTTCTGAGAGATTTAAAGTGTATTAACAATTATCAGAAATAACTCAACTTAAACACCTCTAAAGTTATAAAATTATCCTTTAAATATTTCTTGAGAAATTTAAAAAAAAAAAAATGTCAAAAACTGAAAGTGTCTCTTCTGTTATTATAAAGAAGCGAATATGTATTATTGCGAGATTCACAAAACTCGGTGAATTTGAGAAGTTAACGTCGATATAAAAAACTCTTTTTTTTAAAAATTTGCATTAGTTTCATCATATATTTATTGGAAGGCGTTGACAAATATGCACGTAATCAAAATAAAATATATACATGGAAAATAAAAATTCCTGTAAAATTACCGTAATGTCTGGTAAAGACATTTTTGGTAAAAAATAACAATCCATAATTCTGGTAATAACCCCAAGACATATGTTATTAGATCTAACAGTTTGGTAACGGGTTCCGTACATTTAATAACAGTTTACAAGAAATTCTGGTTTTCAAAATGATAGTACTTGTTTCCACACATTTAGTAACAAATATAAATCTGAAAACTAATTTTAAGCAAATAAATGGTTTTTATGCTATGCTCTGAGGTATCATGATAAAATTATTAAATTTTAACACCTATCATAAAACAATATTTTATTGTTAATTTTACCAAAATCATTATCAAAGTGCTTCGGTAAAATAAAAACACGCTTTGTGGTTCGAGGAAAATTACTACATTCCAATAATTTTGACAGTATTTTTTTTTCTCAGCGAAAAATAAATAAACAAACTAATAAAGATAATTTAGATATTTATCATACTTACAGAATAAAAAAATAAAACTTTCATAATTGCAATTTAATCTATAGTTCTTTTTTGTAAAAGGAAAATATATTTAAAATAATTAGTCCATCGAAACATAAATATGTTTAAACTAAATAAATTTTGTCTTACTGTGAAACGCCATTATTAAACATATATGCTTATAATTTTAAACATCTATGTGAAACAAAAATTCCAATAACTTTGACATTCTAAGCAGTTAAATTCTCTTTGATAACTTCAACTCAAATAACCAGTTAAAATATTACGGAATGAAATTAATAACGACCTAAAATGAGTTTATTGACTTAACTCTAGACTTTTAAAAGATCATAAATATAATTGAAGAAGAAAATATGAAAAAAAAGTTATGTTTCCTTTGAGACCAACATTTTATTATAAGTTTTCTGCTATCGAATTATCTCTATTCATAATAAATTATTATTTCATTCTTTTCGCCTGGAACATTTCATGTTATTGTGTCTCTAATAGCAAGGCACTGAGAAATTTATTTCTCTTCGCGAATTTCGAGTTATACTTATGTTACGGTAAAAAAACAATATTTTTAGCTTTACTTCATTTTATTAAATTATAGAGTTAAAAATGACGTTGCGAATGTTTTTGTTTTCTGCCATATAATGCAAATTTGGTTTATAAATATTTTCTAAATGTGATTGCGAAAACTATTCTATCGATGCCGAAACTAGTTGGGGTAGCATAATTCCATTAGACCAAGAGAATAACATTTTTATGATTAACAATAGTTTGGGTGAATTAGAGTTTATACCATTTCTTTTTCTTTCGCATATAATGTTAATACAGACGTATTTTGTTTGTTCTTCCTCTGAAGAAAAGGCACAAGAAATATTGATTTTCAAACCCTAAAATCAAGCTTTTTTCTACTAATAATTTAATCCAGATATAAAAAGGACACTTAAAATGATTCCTAAATATATATTATAAAAATCATTTCATAAAACTAAGAAAATATAAAGTTTTAACTCTTATTTAGTTGGAAAAAAAATCACTAGTAAATTTATATTTTAAAATCAGGAGAATATGTGGTAAACTGAGAAAAAATGTATGGTTAAAAGTATGAAAATATGGTAAAACGTACAGTGATAAAATAATATAAAATTTATTTTTCAAATTTTTTCAGTTACATAGATATAGAGTTCTGGTACATGTTCTTAGATATCGTTATTAAGTGTCCTTCATGCATTTGAATAAAATTATTAGTACAAAAATTCATCTTTTTTAAAGTTTAAAAATACATTTTTTTCTGTGTTCTTTGTCCTACCTTAGCCATTGTTTATCAGCAAAACTTTTTCTCTTACCCTAATAGAATTACCAACTACCCAAACTACTTTCGACTTCACTAGACTAGTTTTCGCAATCACATTTAGAAAATATTTACAATTTTGCATTATATTGTTACAATATTGTAACAAACAAAAACATTCGCGTATTTTTAACTCTATAATTGAATAAAATGAAGTAAACCTGAAAATATTGTTTTTTTTATAAATTAAAATTTGCGAAGGAAAATAAATTTTTCTGTGCCTTGTTATTATTATGGATAAAATGACATAAAATGTTCCAAGTGTAAAGAGTGGAATAATAGCTTGTTATGACTAGAGATAATTCGTAGCATAAATCTTGTAATAAAACTCAATAATTGTAATAATTTTCAAAGAAACATAGCTTTTTTTTCTATTTTCTTTCTCAATTACAAAGATCGTTTAAAAGTATAAATTTAAGTCAATGTACTCCTTTAATGTTGTTATTAATTTGACTAGTTTAACTGTTTTAACAACTTAATCGAGGTGAATTTATGAAAGTAGATTTTACTGCTTAGAATATCAAAACGTTTAAAATTTTCAGTTTTTTAGGGATGTTTATTATAAGTATTCGAAGCATATGTGTTTTATATTAGTGGTTCAGAGTAAAATTAAATGTATTAAATTTGAACTTATCTATGCTTTAGTCGTATAATTTCATTGATATCTTTCACTTTTGCTTTAAGGAAATATTGCGAGCATTGCTGTTATGAAGACTCACATTCGGTGTATATGTTTTCTTTTCTTTTTTTCAAAAAATATAACAAATCTGCAAATTGTATTACGCATATTGTTCTATGATTTAATTATTTCGACATGCGTGTTTGTCAATTCTTTCAAAGAAAGAAGATGAAAATTGAATGATTGATGAATAAGATGAAAATTATACAATTTGAAGACATGCAGTTTTGGATTTAGACGGGATAAGTGTTCTTGAGTGTTTTATTTTTTTCTTCTTCAAAATAACAAAGATTTCTAAACTTGGAAATTATTTCTGTAATAAAGTTCTAAAAACTCGCAGCTTATACATTCTATAATGAAAAGACAATTTTGAATGCAATATATGTATGAAAAAAGTATAGTCAAAACTACCAGAATGTGGCAAAATTTACTGTGTATCTTTCTCTTCGGGTACATCTCATTTGTCTCATATTGTAGACGTCTTTGATGGCTAGTAAACTACATGACAGGATCTAGATATCCTTTACTTATTTTTATAATTTTTTGGTTGTCATCAGCATGATATTAATAAAAGTCATCGCAGCGATCGCAACGAACTATAGGGGGCGTTGTTGTATGAGACGAATACCTGCGATTTCTATATGAACAGTCATTCAGTTACTCTTGAGACGTCTTTAATGTAGCGTGTAGCATTGTAACGTTCCTTCTATATTGTGGCTTATTCAATTTAAAAATAAAAATTGTTGGATATTCTTTCTTATAAAAGTGAAAACAAAATGGTTTGTTTAGAGAAGGAACATCCAAAACACATCGGAAAAATATTTGTACATAAACAGAAAAAAAAAAAATATATGTATATTCTTATAAGAGTTAAAACCTACTGCCCGAGAAATAGTTTGACTAAATTTAATGATAGAACATGAAAAGCCTATTTAAACTTTCCATAGTTTTAAGAATCATATTACTTCAAAAATTAAAAGGAAAAAAAGTGTACATAAGCCTCATAATTTTATAAAATTCAATTTTGTAAAAAAAAGTTTTTTAACAACAATTTTTATCAAAAAATTTTAAGTTTCAATAAAAATCATTATTTAGAAACTAAAAAACGTAAAATAAAGAATGCTTACGAAACAAAAAACAAAAAAGAGCAATTCTTTTTGTACGTCATTTTTTAGTGCTACGAAAATTCGTCTTTGGGATTTGCCAAAAACAAAACACGATGGAAATTTATTTTTTCAGGAGCGAAATATTTTTCCAAAAAAACGAAAATGTACCAATTCTCATGACATAAAACTTTATTATGGTAAACGTACGTTGTGGAAATGTAATTTTATTTGGAATCTTATTTATTAGAGTTCATATGGCGGCACTTAAAAACCGCCAAATCTGTAGTTGCGGTGGCGTTAATACGTAAGTCCCGAATTTTTATTCCATACTTTTCAGAATCATATTTGTTCAAACATTAGAATATGCAAGAAGTATACATAAACACATAATGTTACACCATTTAATTTTTCAAAAAATGTATTTTGACAGCAATTTTTATCAAAAAATTATAAACTAAAAAACGTAAAATAAAGAATTCTTAGGATAAAAAAAAAGATTTTAAAAATTCCTCATATTGAAATAAAAACTTCCATATTGCTTCTTTTTTTATTCTTATAGTTCTTAATCAGACATAAAAAAACATTCTGTAGAGAACTATCATCAAATAAGAAAAAAAAAATATTTACAAGCAAATTTTTTATTATAAAAATCATAACACTTTATAAATCCGAAGAATTCCAAAATGATATTTTCTTTGTTTGAAAACTTTATTCTCAAATAATATATACATAGTTTATCCCTTCATTACTTTTAGAAAACATACCACACAGCAAAATTTTATTATTGTAAGATCTGGATATGAATTTTAATATGTAGCTTAAAAACAGAATAACTGAATTCTAGTTGAAATTCTTTCAAAACTAAAAAACACTTACTAAGAAAACAATAAAAATTTATTTATAATCAGCACAAAAGATACTTTTTCACGTAATTCGGATTATTCTTTATTGTTGTTTTCCAAATTATATAGATACAGAAATATATACTATTCTATAAAGAAAAAGAATATTCTATAACTATTATAGTTCTGTACGTTCTGAATTCACATTTATTCATTGGAATGAAGAAAGCAATGCTGACTGACTTCACTTTAATTTGTAATGAATTGAAGATGGAAGAAATATATTTTACTGTAACAGTATGCGAATCCGAAATCGGAAGTTATCAGTTGCAAGTTTGTTGATAATAGAAATTAAAAATTATTGAGGAATTTTTCTTCAAATGGTTGGCGTGTTCTGTTTCTGAAAGATTTACCAATATTCCGGTGAATTTTTTCAAGATCTTCGGCCTTTTTCTTAGGTAAATTTTGCTTCTTATTTGCTGCTAATAAAATGACGTCTGATTCTGCCAATGTTTCTGATGGAACTAAATGAAATAATAATAATTTAATGCCCGATATTTTCAGGCTCTAGCTAGATGGCGTACTCGAGCGTTGCGATCGCGAATATTCCAAGTTTAAAGATATTTTAAAAAATATCATGCCTGTTTTATTTTATATCTGTGTGTTTACTTTTTTAATTCTAATCAGCTTATATTTTGTTTTCGATCATGGCTATTTTTCCATTCAAGAGTTTAACACTAAAACAGTTATTATTATGAAACTCCATGATATTACGCTACAATTTAAGGTGAATTTAATTCAATTGGTGTCTAAAATTCTTAACATTTTACAGTTTGTATTTTTTTAATGTAAATTATGTTAATCTGCTAAGATTATTTACAGTTGAAGAAATTCGTTAAGCAATTAAGAACTTCGCAATCAGCGTCACACACAAAGTGGAAATGCATGCATAATTTGTTTTTAATATATCGTCCTGGTTGGTGAACGAAAATAGTAAATGTCGTTTGTGAACTTAACAATTTTGTTATAACGCGAAGCCTTTAGTTTTAAATGTTGTTTTAAAAAATGATGACTGTGCAAAATTATGAATGTTTATTCATATATCCTTATAAAATCCTAAGGGAAATGTAAGGACGCGGAAAGTCCAATTTTTTTTAGCCCTTGTGGTCTTCGTCGACTTTAAATCTGCTTTTGATCGTGTCTGGAGGAAGGGTTTGATTAGGAAGCTCCGTCAGATTGGCATTACAGATCACCTCTATAAATGGATTTTTGACTTCCTTAGCCAACGCTTAATGAACGTTCAATACGGAAATGCAAAATCGGGCTTTAGGCAAACTGCTCAAGGTCTCCCACAGGAATCTGTTTTGAGCCCTGTGTTATTCAATCTTATAATAAATGACCTCATTTATACCATTTCAAACACCTGTCCAGATGTTCAGGTACTTTTATATGCCGACGACCTAATCAATTGGACTACGAGCACTGATTTTTTAGCTCTTGAAAAGACTATGAATGTAGCCTTGGCCGTCCTGTTTAAATGGACTAAAGTTAGTGATTTTATTTTAACTATTGATAAAACTAACTTTGAGCTTTTTACCTTAAGCACTAAACATCGTCAAATCACCTTAAAATATAATGTCAAATCTTTACAGAGAACTAATGATGTAAAGTACTTGGGTATCATTTTAGACAGCAAACTCAGCTGGAACCAACAGGTCTCTAAAGTCATTACTAACGTTTCTGACCGGCTCACTTTATTAAAAAGACTTGCTGAAGTTAAGTGGGGAGCTTCACAAGACGTCTCAATTACTACTTTTAACTCCTTTATACGACCAGTTTTTGACTATGGTGCTAAAATTTTAATCACCGCCTCTAAAACAGTTTTGTCAAAACTTGATGTTACTCAGAAGAATGCCCTGTGGATCATTACAGGGGCTGCTTTTTCAGCACCTGTTCTTGCTATGGAACAACAGACCGGCATCGACTCTTTACATAATAGGAGACTACTCTATGCAGCTATGGCTCTTGGAGAAAGATTGCCGTGTAAGGATGGTTTCTGGGCAGGGTATCGCCCAAGCGCCCTGCGACTGAAAACCTTTCTATCGAAATTTCAGAGATACTCGAATTCCTTGGATATTTCGAGTGATAGAACCCCTTTTTTTAGACCATCAGTTTTTCCGGGAATGATGAGATACTCAGCTCCAGCTCTTGATCTTGTGCTTCCCGTCCAGAAGGGAGTTTCCCTTCAAGCAGAACTTAAAGCTGTTGCCATTGCCCCCCTCAACGAGAGATACCCCAGAGATGAGAGGCTCCACATCTACACCGATGGCTCTGCTGAGAGAGTTTCAAGACGCTCGGCGCCCCTGGAGATATTTCTTTGTTATATTGGACTGCAATACTTCTCTTGCTCGAGTGAGCAAATGGTGGACTTAATTAAAAAAACATTTTTTAGTACATAGTATATAAGTGAATAGTTTCACCTTTGCCAACTGTTCATAAACTGTTCATGCCAACACCGAATTAAATTCCGGATAAAATTACGATAAAATTATTTATTGAGAAGCAAACAAAGAATAATTATGCAGTAATTATTGGGGGTCAAAGATTAATAGCGAGCAAAGGGTAGAACCCTTTGTGGTAATAAAAAACTTTTAAGAACCAGAATTTTCAGTAAACCGTTACTATATGAACATATACCGTTCAACATGAATGGCTTAAATACCGTATATTTTGTACTATTACCAGAATTGTGTCTTATGAAAACTGTTTTTATTCTGCCGTTATTTATGCGTTTTCTCAGTGTGCATTTTGCAAAACAGTTAATTAATAAATATTTCATTTTATTTATACATATAACGATTATACGTGTACAAAATTATATATATTTTTTTCTTATTGATGATTCATATTCTGATGAATATTTCATATTCTTACATAAATTCATGACATCCTTGTTTTAGTATAAACTTTTAAAATAAGTAAAAATTAAATAACGATGTATGTATACTAAAAAAAAAAACTTAGCTATGATTGAGTTTCGAATGTCAAACGAGTATCTTCACCATAAATCATTATTAAAACTAAAATCTAGCTCTAAATATTTATTGAAATTGCATAACAGCATAATGTAAGTAAGCAAAAATTGGTTTGAAAGGCTTTAAAATGCTAAAGCATCATTAAAAATGAAATACAGATTATGTAAGTAATCATATTTTTAATAAGCTCAGTTTTAAATTATTGTTCAAAATGGGAAAATTGTAAAGCATAATTTAAACAAAAACATAGCTCTTTCTGTTTGCTTAAAATGGCAAAGACGTATAGGCACGTCCAAGCCAGCAGCTGAGCTACATCACATCTATCAATTATTATAATTTTGTTGTCATGACTGGCAACTGGTTGTTTGTACATCCGTATTCTGAAAATCGCATTCTCATCCCTATAAAAACGTATTCCTATTGATCCATCTCTAACTGATTTGTCATAGATGGACTTCCAGTGGACAGATAAGTGAAGGAACATCTTTTTAGATATTGTTTCTTTTTTCATGTTAATAACTACTCACTCGATTTGTATCTTATGCTGGTAGTTTAAGCGTATTTATATAAATTGCAAAATTTTTCGCTTTTAATTTCTATTACTGCCTGACTTATATCTCAGTTCATTTCAGCGTTTTTAGCCCACCAAAGCAATATAATGATAAGCCATATTTTTTTAAATTATCAAGAAGACAATTTAAAAGTGCTTCTCACCCAAAATCATGTGATTCAAATTTGCAAAAATTATAAAAATATGTGAGAAAAAATGTATTTAGTGTGCTACCATCTGGTGGAAGTTTTGGAAACGAGTAAAGAACCTTGTAGGTAGCAATGCTAAGGGTTAGTTTTATGTAAATATCTATCTTTTGGAAAAAAAGTTACTTTATTAGTACCTTAAACACTTTATTAGCATTCATTAATATTTATTTAATTTTTGGTAACTAAAATTACACTATTACTCTTATGCATTTAAATAAATTAAATTGAAATGTACGACGAACAATTAGAACATCCGTATTCAGAGTGAAAAATCAATTATTTGGTAAAAATTTATTCAAAAATTATTTTTTTCTGCGCTTTACAATTAAAAATATGCTTCTTGTTTAATTTCCTTTTGGTGTTATTGTAAATTAAATTAGGTCCTTATCCTTATGTCATTCTTTAAATATTTCATAACCATACACGCGAGTTTAGATAACAAACTATCACCACAAGTTACTTTCTGCTTCAGTAAATAAACTTAAGCGCTTTATTCAGCCAGGCAAGGATATATTCGAATGTTCCTGCATAAGACCAACCCTCTTTCCCTAATGCATATTCACTCATACAATAAAGCTCTCCATTTCTCCTTCTATTTGCCATGCAAACGATAAGATGTGATTTCGAGATTAAAGATTGATATTTCATCTATCTGTGCTTCTCTGAGATTTCTGTGTATCTATTTGACATGTGTGACTGCATTCAGGTTTAAACCTTTGAGCTCAGGTTTAATTTCCAAAATACGAAAGCAACTTTAAAGAAACTAGTTGATTATTCATCTTTAGAATCATCGTATATTTAGTTATTTCTAATGCTTGTTGCTGTTTAATTTGAATTCGTTAAACATATGAATAAGTTGAAGTTTAGTAAACTTGTTTCCAAGTTTTGAAATGTTTCTTTTATGTATAGTTATTACTTAAATTTTTTATATTAAATGAACTGCAAACAACACAAGTTTCAAACAAAATTAATTAGTTTAATCAACAAACCTTTAAACCGAGTTTATAAATATAAGTTAATTATTCTTAATAAATGTTTAGTAACTGTGCTGAAAAAAAGTGTTTTCTATGCTACCAGAAAAGGGCAACGTTTACAGTGTGCTCGGCTCTATGGAAACACCAAAAACCATGGTAATTTTTACTAAAACACTTATTTAATGATTATGGTAAAATTAACAATGAAATATGGTTTTGAAATATGAGATAAAATTTGGTAAATTGAGTAAAATTCAACACGTTCGTAGTCTTAAAGGCATGATTCTTAAAGACATGGCAAAAAAACAATTATTCGGTTAAATTGACATTTTAGTTTTGCATTTTTTACTAAATATGTGGTTATAAGAGCTATAATTTTGAAAACCAGAATTTCCGGCAAACCTTTACTGCATGAACAAAAAAAATCAACAAATGAAGTTTGGGTTTATTAATCAAAATTATGTTTTTTGCGAGAAATTTTATTGCCATACAGTACGATAATTTTCCATAATTTGTTTCTTCTCTTGGTTTTCTTAAAAGTAATTTTAAAGTTATAAATGTATTAAATTGCAACTTCAATAAAAACACAAAAATATATAAGACGAAGCTTTGTAACAGTCAAATATATTCAAAACAAATCCTTATTTCTTTCATGACTAATTGCGTTTTTATTACATTTATTTTCCCTCTAAGAAAATAAGCAAATGATAAGTTTGTCACATTAAAAAACGTATTTTTCCCATCATTTCTCTTATAACTACCAGTCATCAACAAGACAATGATAATTCCTGGACAGTAACACCTATATATCCATAAACATTTTGTTTAATGAACATTTTTATTTTTTATTTTTTATTTTATCATTTAACAGTTACGTAAAATATTAAAAATGAGTTCGTTTTTACATTTACATTTAAATTCAAAACATGTCAGATTATTGGCAAATTGCTAATTTTAAATAATGAAGGAAATGAAACTTTTTAGCCTTCTAATTGTTATCATTTTACAAACCATGAAAGCTTTGGATCAGATAAAGTTACAGTTATTTTGAAAAGAATAATGTCAACACTTCGATTTTATTTTGTATTACTTTTAAAATAAATTGAATAAACAAAATAAAAATTTTGTTTCTGTTTGATGAAATATTTTGTTGAAGTATTTATTGGTACAATTTTTTGAAAAATAATATATTCAAATTTATTTAAAAAAAGTTTAAAATACTATAAAAGATTAAACCGAATAAGATTAATAAAGGAACAAAGCCACTAAAAAGGACAAATATAGTAATTTCTAGAAATTAAATTTTCAAACTATTTTATATAAATAAATATACTTTTTAGTACTCTTTTTTCATTGTAATGATTTAAAACAATACACTTTATGATCTATGTATTGTGTTACACATTGTTAGAGTTATTTCGAATAAATTTAAGTATAAATATGTTTTTATTTCAGATACTTTGCTTTACAAAATGAAAATTTCACGTAAAAACTACATTTCACAAAGAATTTTTTTTTTTTTATGTTGATACACCAAGAAAAAAAAATTATGATCGAAACTGCCAAAAAATGGTAAATTTTATCGTGTTTCCGTCTCTATAGGAACACCAAATTTCACTTCACCAAATTTAAAAATTACTCGATAATTTCACCGAAGTTCATTGGTAATGATTTTAGTAAAATTAACAATAAAATATGGACTTATATCATATTACAAAATTTGGTAACTGCGGTAAAATTTAGTAATTTTATCATGATACATCAAAAACTATTTAATCGGTTTAAATTACTTTTCAGTTATGTATTTTTTCAAAATGTGTAACAATGAGAACTATAATTTTGAAATCCCGGATTTCCGGGGAACCGTTACCAAATCAAAGAAAAAAATTACCATTTTGTTTACATACAGTTTAAATCAGCGCTTCTCAACTTGTGGGGCGCGCCCGCCTAGAGGGGCGCGAGCACACTAAGGGGGTGGCGCGAGAATATCCAAGAGAAAATATTATTTAAAAAAATTGATTAACTGGATGAAAGTAAAGCACATATACTCATAGAAAACAAAATATATTTCGACACATTTAATAACTTATTAAAGTGAAACAACTTATTAAATCAAAACTTAGGTGGGGAGCCAAAGGTGGCTTTGGTTTGAGAATTTTTCCTAATTTTCTGGTTAAATCTGTGTGGCTGAAATTTTTTTTGTTACATCTTACACCTATCTCTAACACATATCACGTATACTTTTAATTGTAAAATAAAATTTCATTTATTTTACAGTATAACTTCAAAATTGTAGCTTCTGCTCCTAAGGTTCCAAAGGTGAGCCATTTATTGAAATCACTTTTTCACTTACTCAAATTGTTTATAGAAAAGACACTTGGACTGGCAAACGTTTTTTAAAAAGACACTTTAAGTGTCTTGCTAGAAGGAACAAGTTTTCTGACTTTAAAAAGGGTATTTGTTTTTAGAGTGCATAATTTTTTTATATATCATTTGCATTGATAGTTCTTGTGTGACGTCTCTAGCGGTTCTTTTGATTTAACTCATTAGAATAAAACAAGAATTACTGAGTTAGTTCTTTCAAAAGGGTTAACTAACCATAACTAATAAGTAAGAGTTAAATAACCATACTAGAGTTAATTAACCTAACCCATAACTAGTATTAAATACCCAAATTTACCTAAAACACCAGAAATAACCACATAAACACTCATAACTACCATGAAAATACCAAAAAACACTCATAACTACCATGAAAATACCAAAAAACACTCATAACTACCATGAAAATACCAAAAAACAATCATAACTACCATGAAAATACCAAAAAACACTCATAACTACCATGAAAATACCAAAAAACACCTGAAAAATCACTTTGAATGCAAACAAAATAAAAAAAAACTTGAAACAAAATATCGCAAACTCTATTAAAGTGCAGAAAACGTCGAAATATTTTGTCTTTAAAGAAGCCACAGCAGAAAATCTAGTTTTACAAAAGTAGGATGTTGAAAATGGTAACAGTATACGAAATGTCCTTGTTTTTAGTGCAGAAAAATCATCCTTTACTTCTGCCCAAAATTCAAATAGTGACTTATAAATTGTGTTTTGGTTTCGCCACTTGTCGTGAATTCTATGAATTTTCTTCCTCATCATTTGTGAGTCCTTCGGAAGTCTTATGAAATGAATCCCTAACCCACTCGTAACTTGCTATCAGTTTGCAGTCAGCAAGAAATACGTTTTAAAATTCTCTGCCAGTATGGCTAAATGATTTTCAATGGTTACAAAAACAGCGTTTACATGTTCATATTCAGCCTTATAAAATTTTGTACAATCATCCACATATGCAAATTGTTAGGTTTTTTTGCTTTAAATTTCTGCCCCATAATTCCAGTTTTCTACAAAAAGCTTTAACTTTATCACTCGTATCCAACATAAGTGTATTTGCTCCTTGGAGTTGAAGATTCTAGTTAGTTAATTTCTCGAATATGATGACCAAGTAGCTCAATTTTATCACAAATAAACAATTGCGAAAGTAAAGCTGAATGTGCTGAACCCATGTCTTTACAAAGTGCGGAAAAGATTCTCGATCTCAGGAGTCTCATTTTTATATAATTTACTACGGTTACAACCGTAGTTAACACAATATTTAAACCAGGACACATTTATTTCGAAGCCAAAGCTTCTCAGTGGATCATGCAATGTGTCCAGACGTATTGAGGCCATTTTTGTTATACAAGTGCTTGTATACTTTGGAATCTTCCGAACATTGAACGAGCACCATCGGTTCATATTCCGACTCTCTGCATATGCATTCTGCATATTTGCCTCATTCATAAAATCATTTAAAATAGCAAATAATGCGTGCGTTGTTGTTTTGAGTAGTTCTACTACTGACATATTATCGCAAAATCGATCATAGTCAATTAAATGAGCAGCTTTATTAACATATGTTGCTGTATCTGCTGCCTGTTCATCAAGCTGTATTGAAAACAATTTGTCACTCAACTTCGAGAAAAGCTGACACTATACATCTTCAGCTATATCACCAATTCGACTAGCAACAGTATCATTTGAAAGAGGTATGGACTGCAATTGTTTTGAAAAATTATCTCTAAACATAGTTTTTACACTCTCAATTGCTGCTGGCTTTTACTTTACTCTTGTTTTGGCAGTTAGTTAAAAATAATTCAAAGACATAAGTCAACATACTCCATATACATTATTGTTGTAATGTTGCATACATTTCACTTAAAGCGGAGGGCGCGATAAAAGTTTTGATTGAAAACTGGGCCGCAAATACTGAAAGCTTGAGAAACGCTGGTTCAAATACAGTACATTTTGGTTTTTATAATCAGAGTTATTTTTTACCAGAAATGTTATTACTATACAGTATGATTATTTCACCCAAATTGTTTCCATGTGTAGGGAAAAAATATAGAGTGTTAGAGTATTACGGCAATATTTAAACTAATAATTTTGAAATATGCAAAAGTCATCCTTAGATAAAAGTAATTTTATGTAATCCATTATCAAAGTCTTACAAATTTAAGCATTTTTTTCTTCATTCATTCATTGATTGATTCATTCATTCATTAATTCATTGTTTAAAAGTTTAGTTATTTAGTGCAGAAATAAATAAATGTTATGCCGCAATCTGTGATACATATTGTAAGTTAAAGGTTAAGAGCTTTTAATTTGTCTCTCTAAAATACTGTTAATTATTATACTGTTAAAATAATTGTAATAATTGGTAAAAAATTTAATAAAATTTACCGAGTTCCGGGCTCTTTGGAAACACCAAAGAACTCGGTAATTTTTATCGAAGTTCTTTGACAATAATTTTGGTAAAATTAAAAATAAAATATAATTTTTTAATATATGGTCATGAAATTTGGTAAATGTGGTAAAATTAGGCAATTTTGTTATGTTTATTTTTTTCGAGAATATCATAAAAACCATTTACTCTGTAAAATTTAGAATTAAACTTTGTATTTTTTACTAAATGTATGGCATTAAGCAATACTTACATTTAGTATTTACTAAATGTAAGAACTATAATTTTGAAAACTGGAATTTCCGGTAAACCATACAATATGAACGGAAAAAATATTAAATAAATGGTTTAAATACCGTATGTTTTGGTTTTAATAAACACAATTATTTTATTAATTTATCAGAAATACCATTACTACACGATACGCTAGCTTTACCAAAATTCGTTTTCCTCTCACAAATCCGCACTTCTCTTCCACAGTAAAGCTCAAAAATGGATGTTACCTGGAAAATAGCCGAAACATTTTATTTTTTTCTCACTTACGTTTTTCGGGGTGTTGAACATGAATCTGCTTTTTGCGACCAAATTTTTTTCGGGAAAACGTGTTTTTTTTCTAGGAAATGTCCTGTTTTTTATATAAGTTTCTTATGGTTTAAGATTGAAAACTGAAAGATTAAGTAAAAAGTTTAAGGAGATAGGCAAAAAATCAAAAATCGAAAAGACTTTTTTAAAATTATTAAGGTTTATGAGTTTAGGCTTAAAAAAAATATATAGTTATTGGGAGGTATTTTCTTATGGAGTAACTTTCTTATGATTTAAGATAGAAAATTTGCGATGGCATATGTGAAAACGAAAGAAACCCTTCTAAATATAATATAGCTACAATTTATTCATTGAGTTACAAATCAAAGAATTATGAGTTTGCGTATAATAACTATTGCAAAGAAATGTTATCTCTCTCTGTACATCAAAGGAGAAAACTAGAAGAGAATAATTTCTGGAGATTTGCAATTTGTAAAACATTCTCTTGTCAGATCTAGTAATAGATAAAACAATATTTACACACCTTGAGTGGCCTTTTTTCTGATTGTTTTGCCTACCTTTCCAAATCTTTACTTTATTTAGATTTCTAATAACGCTGATGTGAGTACTCCATCTTATCTCAACTTTTTTCAAATTTCCTATCTTAAACCATTTTTTTTTTTTATCAACAACTGGAATTTTCGTGGAAAAAAACATATTTCCTGGAATAAATTTGTTTGCAAAATAAGGATTCGTGTTCAGCACGCCAGAAAACATAAGTGTACAAAAAATAAAAACCTCTAATTTTTCAAGGTAAAACCCTCTATTGCCTAGACTACAATATTATGAACTGATTAAGCTGATGTTTCAGAGAGTGTAGGTATTTAAGCTAGGCATTTTAAACAGTTTTATCAAAGTTAGACTATGGCATGAGTAGAAAAAGGAAAAGGTTACCAATGACATGGATAAATAATTAACTGATTTTTCTGATAGTATAGACATTTAAACAAGTCATTATTCTAAGCATATTATTTAAATTAGACCAAGTATACCATGACTTTCAAGAGACAAAAAAACTACCACAATTATTAATGGATCAACGTCGATTTTCTTTTCTGAGAGTGAAGGCATTTAAGATATGCATTTTTTCAAACGTATTTTCAAGTTAGACCAAAAATTAGAAACTGACAAAAAGCAGATGATTTATCATAGTCAAACTGTACTTAAATTTGTTTAACTGTGTTTAAGCATTTAATTTAGGCATTTTTAGAGATATTTTTTCAAGGCTTCGTCGACTTGAAAAGGGCAAAAAATAATTCACAAGGTTATTGAAGGAAAATTATGGATTAACGTCGAGACATCGCTCAAAATGTTATGTATTACCTTCGAACTGTATTTCCTGAAATAGGAATTAGTAGGGAATTCTTTAATCTATTTCTAAGTTGAATCAAATGTTCCAAGATATGAAAAAAAGCAAAAAAATGGTTGCTGAGATTTTGCAAGTTTATTGGAAAAAAATTACGGATCAATTTCGACCCATCAAACTTTTATAGATCACTATCGAACTGCATTTTCGTAGATTGAAATTTTTTAGGCATTCTTTAAATTAAATTCTAAGTAGAATCATGTGTTCTAAGATATGAAAAATGCAAAAAGTGGTTAAGATTTCGTAAGTTTATTAAAAAAAGATATGGATCAACATCAATCCATCAAAATTTCATGGATTACCGTCAAACTGTATTTTCGAAGATTGGAATTAGTCATTCTCTACCTTAATTTAACTTAGCTTTACCTTAACATAACCTACCTTAAATTAACAACTCTAACTTAAATTATGACTCAGGTCCTTATATACAATATGCCCTTAAAATAAACAGAGATAATAATGCGTGCTTATAGTAGCGATAAAAATTAACAAACGTAACTCAAGTATTTATAATTTTTGAAACTAACATTTTTACACTACTAATTCAATTAGTTTAAATAGAATTTTAAACAAAAAACATTTTCATTAATGTTTCGTTTTTTTCACAACTTAAGCCCCTCATCCTTCTAATTGATTACCCTAAAATCAAACTATATTAAATAAAACAAACTATGACATTTTCAAACATAAACTAGACCATAAGTATTCTCAATGGGGTTTTATACAAAATTAACATTTGGTTTCATCTTGTTTTAATTTCTGCATTCTCGTCAATTTAATTTGTGCCTTATCCCTCTAGAGCCCAAGATACGCATGACACAGATGCTTATGAAGTAATTAAACTTTCAACATTTGCTTGTCAAAGAAGAGCATTAATTTAGGCCGAGTTGTCGCTTTCAAAAAGATTATCTATCTTACATTTAATTAAACCAAATGCCTGCGAGAAATGATGGTAAAGATGCTCATCTTCCCACTGTCCTTGGAAAGAAGGAATGAACGTTAAGATCGTATTTAATCTCGTCTCCCGGATATGAAAGAAATACTGGAACATCCTCTAGATAAGGTTGGCGGGATTTCATGGACAAGAAAAAGGAAAACTAGTTAGTTACCAGCAAATTAAAAGTAAATGGAAAGCTGGGCGTTAAAAGAAATGACACTGCATGCATACATCATTTAAAAGAAAGAAACCCAGAACTTAATTTGCAAATAGACAAAAGTAGGTTATGGTAAAATATGGGATAAAATCAGCTCTGCGCATCTGTTTTGACATTTGTTCATGCATTGTTTCCCAGCGCTATTGTTTCATTTAGACATTCTCATCACGTTATTTGTTATTATTTTCATAAACTAATAATTTAACTTGTACTGCGCTTAAATTATAATAATAATTTATTTAACGAAGACTAATGTTTGGTTAAATTTACAGCAAATGTAAAATGGTTTTCATAATTAGTGTTAAAACAGTTACTTCTGGTTTAGGATGTGTGATTATATAATTGGTTAGAAAGATACGTGGTTCCTCAGGGGACAGAACAGTTGCCACCCAATGAGGTGGCTCAGGTTCGAATCCCAGAAAAGGCTGGTCGATATGAATTGTGCAACCGACTCGCACTAACAACAGTGTCGACGCAAAATATATCCAGTTGTAGATGGATCATGGGTTAGAATTCACTTCCTGCCGATCTAACCGTAGGAGGTTTCCGTGATTTTCTTCTCCATGTAACGCAAATACGGGTTAGTTCCAACAAAAAGTGCTTCACGAAGACTTGGTTCTCTTAAATGAACATTGATAGTTGTAAACTCAGAATTGGGTTGGCTGTTCATCGGCGGTTAAGACCAGTTTTTACTAAAGATTAGTAGCTCATTTATTGTAACATATAAGTTTATTTTTGCTAGTTCATTTTTAAAAGCTAGCTATAAATCATACCACATTGATTTGTGGAACTTTGAATAAAAATTGTTGGGGGAGGAAATATGTATTCCTTAACAAGTTTGATGTAAGTGCATTTCCTTTAACTGATTCGGTGCCAAATTTTCACATTTTCTCTGAACGAATTCGGAGTAAACACCTCATATTTTTCTAAATGATTCTCAGCAAATGCATTAATTTTTATCAATATATTCAATGCTAATCCATCATATTTTCTCTTAAAATATTCGGTGATAAGGCATCACATTTCCATATTACCAGTTCAGTGCTAGCGCATCACTTTTTCTCTTAATAAATTAGGTGATAAGACATCACATTTCCATTTAATCAGTTTAGTGAAGAAAATGCATTACTTTTTCTCTTAATACATTAGGTGATAAGGCATCACATTTCCATATTACCAGTTCAGTGCTAGCGCATCACTTTTTCTCTTAATAAATTAGGTGATAAGACATCACATTTCCATTTAATCAGTTTAGTGAAGAAAATGCATTACTTTTTCTCTTAATACATTAGGTGATAAGGCATCACATTTCCATATTACCAGTTCAGTGCTAGCGCATCACTTTTTCTCTTAATAAATTAGGTGATAAGACATCACATTTCCATTTAATCAGTTTAGTGAAGAAAATGCATTACTTTTTCTCTTAATACACTAGGTGATAAGGCATCACATTTCCACTTAACCAGTTCAGTGCAAACGCATAGCATTTTATTTTAACAAAACATTTAATTAATAAAGATAAACAATATCCTTTAACATACGGTGAGAACTGATAAGTTCTAATGTAGACAACGCATGTTCAGTTGCAAAACATGATTCTTTTTCCCATCGTATTTGGTGGCAACAAATCCCATTTTAATTTAACACGTTAAGTGGCAGCGCATTTTCAGGTACAATATGATGACAATACTAATATATAAATTACTAATACTTTTACTATTACTTGATTTTTTTGTCTATTTCTTCCCAAAATCTCAATTACCTCGTTTCTTTTTTTTAAATTTTTATTATTTCGTTTTTTTGAACCGTATCCTTTCTTTTTTATCTCGTTTCACTTGTGATATGGCAAAGAACGTGTTAAATCTCGTTATATTTTTTGTTTTTTTAAAGAAAATATGCCAAACATCAGTTGATTTTAAATAAGCCTTTTTTACTGATATCAGAATTAAGTGAAAGTTAAAGTAAAAAAATGAATTTGTAATTCAATATGCCGTTTAGGCACTACAATCAAAAGTATTTCTTTTTTTTTTCATTCCAAGTAGCTTAAGGATATTTGATTAATATTATTTATCGATCATTACATGAAGTAATGTGAAAAACTATTAATTTTTATAAGGTTATTCAAAACAGTATTTAATCTTTGACATTAAAAAATTAAAAAACGCATCTCAAATTTTGAGTGATTTTATTATAGTGCAGCAGCCGCTTCCCTGATTTCTTTGCAAAAATTATGCGATGCCTTTCTTATTTGCAAAAGAAATTAAGGTCACATAAAATGTGTAAAAAATGTTAAGATTAATGATTTAAGTAAAACAATCAAAACTCAACTCTTTCATGACTGAGCTCTAATTTTTAAAAGAGAAAAATTTTCTTCTGGCAGTACATTATTTTTACCATTGGTAATATTAGAAAAACGCTTCTTTTTTTAAAAAAAAATCTGGGATCACTTCTTGCAATTAGGCTTTCGGGCATATATGGCCTTTTAATATTTTTGAGTGGGACATATGTTATCTCACGAATATTCCTCGGTAATAGATGATAATGAAATGATAAACTTTCAAAATCATGCAGATTATGATTCGACAGAACGTGAGACTTATGTTATTTCACGAGTATTCATCGGTATCAGATGATAATAAAATGCTAAACTTATAAAATCATGCCGATTGTGATTCAAAAGATCGTAAAAGGATATAAATCATACTAAAAATATGGCCCTCACTTTTTCTTAAAAGCTATGTAGTCAAGGCAATTTCTATAAGAGCTGTCTACCGTTTAATTTGAAGACAAGAAGTTCAAATGACTAATGAACAAATGTAATGTTTAAATGGTATTTATTTATCCCAACAGTCTGCTTGGAGTGTCTGATATGACATATATGTCCCGAAAGACTCAGGAGGGTCAATTAGGAAATAATTTGCAAGTATTAAATTCAGGAAAATCAGTTAATAAAATTCTAGAGCAAAGTTAGGTAAAATCTATTTCAATTTTTGAAAATCAGTGGTTAAACAAAATAATTGTCCTAACGGAAAGGATTCTTAATTTTGGTTTTTTGAAAGCACTGCATGGGTTTGAATTTCCGGCTCGTAACATCAACATTCAGCAGATATCAATATTCAAAATGTTAAACAAGATTGTTGCAAAAAAATATCAAAATTTTATTATTTATAAAAAAATATTTTCAAAGTTGTAAAATTATGTGAGTAATATTATGCATTTTCAATTTTAAAAATTCAATACAAATGTATGGAATTTCTAAAAAATATCGAAAAAAAAAGTATAGTATTCTTTCTGTGAATGTGCATTTTTGGGATGTAATCGTATAGTTCTAAATCTTTTCTTTATTGGAACGCAAATATTATCTTCGTATCCAGCTAAGAATACAATAAGTTATTTCTGATTTTGTTATCGAAATTCTTGCAAACAATGCTGCCCTGCTTTTCTTTTTGTTTCAAAGTCAATTTTATAAACATATAACTTTCCTAAAATAATATATAATATATATATATATATATATATATCTTTTATCCTTTAAAATTTCTATTTTCAAGGAAAGAATGCTATCCTTTCCACAAAAGGTTTTGGCTTCCAAGGAAATTAAATGTTATCTCAATCTGATAGTCTAAAATCTTTTGAAATAGTTTTCTCATTGTTGCTCTTGGAAATGTTATTGAGACTTATAAATGCTTTTTAACCATTATTGCTTGAAACGTCATTTTTAATATTGGATATATTTTCTTTCCTTCTGTCAGAAATGATAGTTTCAATATTAAATTCTTTTTGTTTGGATTATGTCAGAAATGTTAATGTTAAATTTTGAATGCTTTTTCATTTCTCTGCTATAAATGTTACGGTTAAATGCTTTATAATTACTATTTAATACCCGTCGCTAAACAGTCAATCAAATTTTGACTTTACGACTACTAATGTTCAACTCCGTAGCTTTGTAATTTTGAACCCAATCCAGAAGACAAGGGAACGCTTGTATTAAGTAGTGGGAGAAACTTGCCTTTGTTGAAGAATTTTAGATGAAACTAACCCGCATTTGCGTTGCATGGAAAGGAAAAACATGCAGACCTCCCACGGTTAACCTGGTGGCAAAGGGAGCTTGACCCATAACCTGTCTACCACAGGATATTTTACATCAGCACTGAGGTCAGTGCAAGCTGGGTGTGGAATTCAAATCGACCAGTCATCCTTAAAATTCGAACCATTTATCTGAAGGCAAGCACGGCTCATATATTATGTATTGTAAGTCCCCCTAAGAAAGACTATATATTTCTAAGAAAAATAGCTTCTAGTTTATATTAAAAAACTCTAACAGTGATACGTCAACCATTGATGATTATTTTCTTTTTTTTTATTTCATTTTATTTTACATTATTTTGTTTTATTTCATTCTATTCTACTCTATTTAATTTTGTAATCGGCATTGGTCAGCTGATCCAATTCTGAGTTTGCGACAATCAATGTTTAACTCAGTAGCCTTGTAATTTTGAATCCATCCCAGAAGGAAAGACATCACCTGTATCAAGCATTTCAACAAACTACCCTTCGAGGAGGACTTTTTGATGGAACAGACATGCATTGGCGTTCCTCGGAGAGGAAAGCCACGAACCCCCCCCCCCCCCCACAGTTAGCTTCATGGTAAGAAGACTCTAACTCATGATCCGTCTACCACTGAGGATATATTTTTCGTCAACTATTTGGCCGGTGTAAACCGGGTGTGGAATTTGAATTGACCAGTCATGGCTGAGATTCAAACCCGGTTTACCTCATTTGAAGGCAGGCACTCTATCCCCTGAGTGACCACGGCTCTGTAATTACTATTGTCAGAAATGTTGCTTTTAATAAACAATTCATTTCCATTACTGCGGCCAGCAATGTTTGATATACATTCATTGCCATAAAATTTTTCTCTCCAATAAAGACTTGTCAGAATGAAATGGAATTTTATAGACTATTGTATAAGGTTGTTGAAAGTAAGTCACTAAAAAGTGATAACAAAAGGATCCTTTTTTGCAGGAAGAAATACAAATCGATGCTGTTCTTAGTTCCCAGTTAGACAACCTGTAATGCGAATGCACAATGCGATACATTGGGCCTTTAGACATATAAAACTTTATATGATGAACTGGAGTATTTTGCTCCACAGTGGCGGCAAATGCGTCTAATTCGACTTAAATCGAAAGCTGTTCAATATACCGTCTTAAGTGTTCCCAAACATGCTCAATCGGTGTCAAATCTGAGTATCCAGCACGCCTGAGAAAGATAGTATTGTGGAGGAAGAAGTTCCGTGACAACTTTTCTGTGTGTGACAGAGCATTATTCTGTTGAAAAATGGTTTCTGAGAAATCTGACATATTTAAAAAACATATGGTTGACAACAAATGGTAGCATATAATACACGGTCTTTCCAAATATTGATCCATAGCACCATGGCAGATCCGATACTTACAACAGGGCAACTCTCACGCTCTCCTAGAAAACGGTGTCACAAAACTGCTTCTACATCACCACCCTTTTCTGGCCTGCTTGATCCCCTGATTTGTGATGGATGGAGCATATTTGGGGTTACTTGAGTCACCAAGTTGGACAGCCAACGAGTTAAAGCGCATTAGATTTGCATGAATCGATGCCATCCGTATCGCATGGTGCATTTATACAAGAGGAAGCCCAACAGGGTACTAAAACCTCCAATTTATTAGAATTAGTTTGCTGATATAAGTGATAATTCTGTTCTTAATATTCAATCATTTACTTATATTAACGTTTTGCTTACGTATATAAAATTTTGTTTCATTCTGACAGCTCCTTCTTGGTGCTTGAAATTTTATGACAATGTGTGTAGAATACTTTTGTATAAATATGTTTTGAAATGCTATGGTTAGTAATGAATGTTTTTCATTACAGAAATATTAACTTTATTGGGAAATGGTGCTTATAGTAAATAATGAGAATATAAATATTATCTCCGTAAAGTTTTTTGAATTACAATAAGTTAAACACATTTTCTTAATGATATTTCTAGAAAAAAAGAGTTACATAGAAAGAGTATCTTTGATTGAACGAGTTTCATTTTTGCGTGAAATTCTTTTTATGTAATTCACTTATAACTTATAGAGATAAGTCAAATAAAATTAAAATTATCTTTAACTTCAAACCTCTTTCTTGTACCCTATTTCCTATTTAAGGTATCTGACTAGTACAAAAACACGATTTTCGAAGAAATTACCGAAATTGAGGTTTTGACAAATCTGAAATCCTTGTTTTCTTACCTTTCTAAAAATGCTTCATTTTTGTTTCTACTGCAATCATTTGCCGAGTTATAAACATTTTTGCGCATCGCAATTTCAGTAAGATTATACCGGAAGTAGAATTACGAACAAGACTTTTTAAAACTTTTTGTACTCTATTTAAAAAATTGCATCTATTTCTCATATTTTGAAGATGACAAATATTATTTCAGTGTTCATTTAGAGAAAATACAGTGACCACTCCCTTATGCACCACCATTTTTATGCACCTTTTTCATTTATTCAACGATTTTTATAGGTCCCAGTACATTAGGTAGGAAAATATGATCATCCTTCGTTTTTGAGTCGCTCTAAAAATAAATGCTTCAAATATGCGCCGAAATTTTTAGCTAACATAAAATTTTTTTTTCCTTTTTCTTTAAAAAAAAAAGGTTTTAGATTAAAAATTGAAGCAAATCAGCTATCCTTGTTACAGATAAAAGGAAATATGTTGTTAGATCCTTTTGTATAGTTCACTTTTTCTCTCCCTGCGACTGTTTCATTTCTGCTGTTTCCTGAAAGACATTCTTTCAACAATCACCTGGATACATCACCTGAATCACCTGGATACATCACCGAAATAATTGGATTATTCTCTGCAAATCAGAAGGGCAGAAGTGATCAAGAGCGGAGAAGTGCAGTTGTGAAATCATAGGATACGAAAGGGATACGAATCTGGTTTGAATCAACGAAACATTGGATTACCATTGGACACGGAGTTTCTTCAATCAAGGTAGGAAATTTTCAATTTTAAAAATGTATAAAAATTCAAAGAAAGAAGACCTAGTAAAAGTATTAGAGGAAATAGGAGGCATCGCAGACAGCAGCGATAATATCGTTAAATTAAAAGAGAAAATTGAATCTACCGAAATATTTAAAAATGATTCAGAATTTGTCAAAAATTTAATAACTAACGCCGTGGAAGTAAGAGTACAAACAGCGGACAGGGAACTTAAACAAAGCGAAATTCAAGTAGAGTTAGAAAAATTAAAATTAGAAAGACTCGAGAAAGAAATGCTTTTATTAGAGGCGAAAAACAAAGCATTTGAAATTAACCCTCCCAAAACAATTAATGATACGCCCGAAACAAACATTGAGAATCTAATTCATAGTATCAAAACTCTGTCTCTTCCAGTTCCATCGAAACCAGAAAATTTTAATCAATTTTTTTCATCGTTGGAAAGAGCTTTTGCTACGAAAAACGTAAATGAGGGGCTTAAAGCCGAAATCTTAATTAATATACTAGGTGAAAAAGCAAACAGCGTCTTGTTGTACATTGAAGATAATGATTTAAAAAACTATGAAAAATTAAAAGCTTTAATATTGCGCGATTTTCAACAAACTCCCCAAGAATGTTTGAATAACTTTAAAAATGCCTCAAAATTTAAAGAAGAAACATATATTCAATTTGCTACTCGCTTAAATTCACATTTCGAGTATTATTGCAAATTACGTAAAGTCGAAACATTTAAATCATTATGCAACTTAATTATATCCGATAAAATAATTGAGACATTAAATAAAGAGATGGCGAGTCATATCCTAATCCGTCAAGGAGAAAATTGGTTTAATCCCGTCGAGTTAGCTCAAGAATTAGACATTTACATTACGTCGAAAAATATACCACAGAGCGAAGCACATAAAAATGGGGCGAACACTCTTTTTCGAAGCCAGAACACATTTTTTCGGAACGAAAACAGAAATTTCAGAAAAAACCACCCGGATCGTTTTTCTCAAGCGATAGATAAACAAAATAGAGATGAGAGACAATGTTATGTATGCGGAGAAATTAATCACTTTGCGCGCCACTGTCCAAAAAGATCGAATAAAACATATGATTCCAGAAGCAATAATTCAGGAAGAAAAAGTACCCAACCCAGTGATAACTTAAAAAATAAAAACTATAGTGTAAATTCCTGCAAACCATCTGGAGAAAATAATTTTAAGCACGAGTTGAAGTATGCTCAGATTTATGTGAATGGAAATCACCACCCGTTGAATGCCGTTATAGATTCTGGAGCTCAAATATCGGTAATTAATTCAAATAAAATAAAAATAAGAAATCTGCCGTTTTCTAATATAATACTGACGTCATGTTTTGGGGAAAAACAAAAAGCAAAACTTGTAGAGATCCAAATGTCTTTAAATCAGAATGAGTCAGGGTTGAAGGTCAGCGCCGCTGTTACCGATAATCTTGAAGTAGAAGCGATTCTAAACCCAACGATTTACGAGCAATTAATAAATCTAGGTCAGCTTTCTTTAAGTGTAAAGAATCAAATTTTAGCTTCTGAGAGTGAAGATTTTTATAAGTGTTCTTGTTTGAATATTAATGACTTTTCCTCCTGTGAATGTTTTTTATTCAATATCAACAATGTGTATAGTAATGATGAACTTGATTTATCACATGTTAATGACTCTTGTATCAGAAACGAACTGTCAGTGTTGATTGATAATTACAAACCAAACAAAATTAAAGACACTAAGTTAAACATGAAAATTATTTTAAAAGATGAAATACCAGTATGTCAAAGAGCTAGACGTTTATCTTTTTCTGAGAAACAAAAAGTAAATGATCAGATATCAGAATGGTTAAAAACAGACATAATTAGAGAGAGTTGTTCTGATTATTGTTCCCCAATAGTTCTTTGCAAAAAGAAAGTTAATAGCCTAAGATTATGCATAGATTACCGAAAGCTAAATTCTAAAACAATTAAAGATGGATACCCCTTACCTCTAATTGAAGATGTGTTAGATCAATTACAGGGTTCTAAAATTTGTAGCAAAATTGATCTCCGAAATGGGTTTTTCCATATAGACGTAGACGAGGATAGTAAAAAGTACACCTCATTTGTAACACCTGATGGGCAGTATGAGTTCAATAAAGTGCCATTTGGGTTGTGTAATAGCCCTAGTACATTCCAGAGGTACATAAATTATGTGTTCCGTGATCTTCTAAGAGAAGGTGTTGTCGTCATCTTCATGGATGATATTTTTATACCCGCAGAAAGTGAAATAGACGCACTGAACAGGTTAACGAGAGTGTTACAAACTGCATCCGAATATGGACTAGAACTTAATTTAAAGAAATGCCAATTTTTGATGTCTAAAATTAACTTTTTGGGTTACATTATTGAGAACGGTACCATTAAACCCTCTTCCGAAAAAACATTAGCTGTTCAAAATTTTCCTGTACCTAAGTCTACTAAACAGGTGCAGAGCTTTCTTGGATTAACCGGATATTTTAGGAAGTTTATTCTTAACTATGCTTTGATTGCTAAACCATTAAGTGATTTACTTCGGGATAACAGTGTATTTTATTTTGGCCCAGAACAAAAAACAGCATTTCAAACTTTAAAACAAAAACTTTCTGAAAATCCAGTGCTACACATTTTTAAACAAGGAGCAAAGCTTGAATTGCATACCGATGCAAGTAAATTTGGGTATGGTGCTATTCTTTTTCAACAATCTGATGATAACAAATTACACCCAATACACTATATGAGTAAAAAAACGACTCCTCAAGAGGAGAATTATTCAAGTTATGAACTTGAAGTATTGGCTATAATTGAGGCTTTGAAAAAATTTCGAAATTATTTGGTGGGAAATAAATTTAAACTTGTAACAGACTGTTCAGCTTTCCAAAAGACTATGAGTAAAAAACAATTAACTCCTAAAATTGCTAGGTGGGCTTTATTTTTGGAAGATTTTGACTATGAAATTGTACATCGCCCAGGTAAACAAATGAAACATGTTGATTGTTTAAGTAGATATCCTATTATGCATATTACTTATGACGAACTAACCTCTAAAATTGTTACTAACCAGGTAAATGATGAATACATTAACTCTATTAAACAACTTTTGGAAAATAAATCAATTGACGATTTTGTGTTAAAAAATAATGTTTTATATAAACTTGAGAATGATAATTATTTACTAGTGGTCCCACAACAAATGCAAACTGACATTATCAAATCTACACATGCTAATGATCATTTTGGTATAGGTAAAACTCTTGATGTACTTAAACAAAACTATTATTTTCCAGATATGAAGAAGTGTGTTGAAAATGTTATAAATAATTGTGTTGAGTGTATATTAGTTAATAGGAAGGCAGGAAAAAAAGAAGGGTTTTTGAACCCGATTCCTAAAAATAATATTCCCTTAGATACTTACCACATCGATTTCATTGGTCCTATGCCTTCAACTAATAAGAATTATAAACATATTTTCACCGTAGTAGATGCGTTTACCAAGTTTGTTTGGTTCTACCCAACTAAATCAACGTCAAATCAAGATGCAATTGATAGGTTAAAAACTCAACAAATAACTTTTGGGAATCCTTCACGAATAATTACTGACAGAGGTACAGCGTTTACTTCAAAAGATTTTGAGACTTATTGCCAAGATGAAGGTATCGAACATGTGAAAATAACAACAGGCATTCCTCGTGGTAACGGACAAGTGGAAATAATGCATAAGATCCTTATACCGATACTAGCAAAACTTGCGATAGAAGATCCTACTAAGTGGTACAAATTTGTCCCAGCAGTACAGCGTACCATTAATTCTACAGTTTCTCGGAGTACTCAGAAGACACCCTTTCAACTTTTAACCGGAGTGAAAATGAAAACAAAAGAGGACTTACAAATTCTGCAAATGTTGGAGGAAGAGCACATAGAATCATTTATCCAAGATAGAGAGAACATTCGAGAAGAAGCTAAAAAGAATATTTTGAAAATCCAAGAAGAGAACCGCAGGCAATACAATAAACGAAGAAAGAAAGCCAACAAATATCGAGAAGGAGACTTAGTTGCAATCCAAAGAACTCAGTTTGGATCTGGTCTCAAATTAAGACCAAAGTTCTTCGGTCCATACAAAATCACAAAAGTGAAGAAGAATGACCGATACGATGTGCTGAAAGTGGGGAATCATGATGGACCAATAAACACTTCATCTTCAGCTGACCACATGAAACCGTGGTCAGTAAATTAAAAAAATGTTTTTATATTTTTATACTTTGCTTTCTCGTTTTTTTTTCTTTTTTTCAGGTAACTGTGTCTGAAAGCTGATGTAAAATGCGGACATTTTACTGCAGGATGGCCGAATTATGTAGAGCTGTTGTTTCAATACCATAGTGCAATAGCTGAGAACATTGCATCATCCTTTTTGTCATTGAGAGGCGCCAGCGAGACCTGACGGGGAAGTCCCGATGGGAAACTCCCGAATCTCTCTGAACTTAATCCATAGAACATTTTAATATCTTATTCACATGCGATTCGGAGACCACTGCGTGAAGGCAGCCCTCCCGTATCATGTCACTCAGTGTTAAATATCTATTTCCTTTTATTTCTATTAAATGTTAAGTTTATATGTTATATCATCGTCGTTATTTTACCCTTATGCTGCACAAACCTCTACATATATATATATATATATATATATATATATATATATATATATATATATATATATATATATATATATATATATATATATATATATATATATATATATATATATATATATATCCTTGCTATAAAAGATACACATTATACGTATAGAATTTATTATTTAAAGAGAAAAATACCGTATAATAATTTAATTCTGATGAAGCATTATCGAAGTCAATTAGATCAAACAGGAGATTTAAATATCCAAAAACTAATTTATTAATTGAATACAATAAGACATCGAAATATTCATACAGCTGTTGTTGAGAAGGGGCTTTGTCTTTCTATCAGAATGTTAATGTATCAACAGACTTATATTTCAGAGAAAGTTTTGTTTTACAAGGAAAAATATTTTAAGTTAAGCACATCGCCAACTAGAAATTTGAATCATAAAAATAATTTTGAGAGTAAATTTGAAATTAAATATTTTATGGATATTTATTTTCATTAAATCAGCTACAAAAATGGAGTTATGTGAAAGTTAGAATTTGTTGAAGTATAGTATCATGTATAATTAATTTCCCTAAAGTCTTAAATCTGAATGTCATATTTAAATTCGAATTAAGATATGCAATTTATCTTTTATATATTAATAGGTTGGCCAAAAAATTCTTGCAAAAAAGGAAAAAAAAGATTTTTTCCCCAAAGGAAGAATTCCATAATGTATGCTTGCATGGCAAACTGTGGATGGAAAAAAACATGAATTTCGCTCAGAATTTAAATTGTTGATTTTCACGATTAACTAATTTTTTGTAAACATTTTTTATTTTAGTTAATTTTCTTCTTCCGCTTTTTAAGACGTTCTAATTAATAAAGACTAATCACAAGATTCTTATCTAAAAAAAATTTCTGATTTTTTTTTTCATTTAGATTACTGTAACAATTACTTGTATGGGCTAGAGGATTTAATTTTGTTTAACAGATTTCATTAACCTCATCACTACTGAAGCATAAAAAAATGTAACAAAAAAGTATTTTATAATTCCGAATTTCTATTTTACTGTCATAAGTCATAATGAATTAAACTACCAGGGGGCTAATAATTTTAGGCCCACGCACGTGGACCTCAGTATTAACTGAGTAAAATTATATAAATATTTAAGATGTTGAATTGCACCTAAAATAGGAACAAGCATGCATATTGTTGTATTATGATATATTTAAATATAATGATGAATAGATTAATTAATCACTTAAAAGATAAAATTAAAAAATACGAAGTTTTTTTTCAATGAGATGAAATACTAAACGTAATACCAATGCTTGCCAATGAATTACTACATGAAATCCCAGTTTTAAAACTATTTTAATTATTCAAACAAAGCAAAATATTAAAAAAAATTTGAAAAGAATCGAACATCAACCATAAAAAAAAATACTTTTTGGAGGAAAAATTTCAAAATTTAAAACAAAAAAAGCATAAAGTTTAAGTTATCAAATGTATGTATGTACAGTGATCAAAATTAAAAAAAGACATCACTCTAAATAACTTCCGTTCTAATGATCGGAATTTCGCATACCAAGTAACAATCTTAATGGTTTCTGGGGTGACTTCAAATATGCTAATTAATTAGTGCTAACTATTGATTAAATTGCGAAATCAGACACTTAATTTCACTTTCTCCGAATAAACATGTATTTTTCTTACATATTTGGATTCCTGACCTTCAAAATAAAAGTTTTGAAAAAAATTGGATCAAAATTTAGGGCACTAGAAAGTTTTATGTATTTGATGCCTTACCAAAAAGAGGCCAAGAATTATCGCCATAGCAGGATTAGAAACTTAATCTAACCATACTCTTGCCGCGTAACCAACAAGAGAGAAATACTCCGTTGCTAAGTAACTAAGCTGAGAGAATATAAAAGAATAAAAAAAAAAAACAGAAGCTATTCTTCGTTTTTGTCTTAGCTCGGATCAAAAGTGAACTTTTTAAATAATTAATATCTTGAAGTTTCAAAGCAACAGATTTGTTTTTATTTGATTACTGCCCAAAAAGCAAAGGACGCTTTCGTTTTCATCTTCATTAAAAATTAAATTTGAATCGATTTATAAATTATTTATAATTTTCTAAGATTTTAGTATTTGAGCACATGAACATTTTTAAAAGCATTATTTGTATTTAAGTTATTTTTAACTTCTTCAAATATGAAGATTTTATTCTAAAACCAAATTTGCATTATAATTATTTACATGGTAGGGCAAATCGCGAAAAAGATCCCGTAAAAACTGCTAAATATCTGGAAGAAATTATGATGCACATTCACAAGGTATTATATATATTTCTTTTATTTTTTCGATACTTCCTTTGTTTCTTTACTGAAATTGTTTTTATAATTGAAGAAGTTAGTGAATGTTATGTGACATTTCGAAAAAAAAAAAAAAAAAAATAGAAAATTGTATGTTTAAGAATATTGTTTGATTCATTTAAAAAAAAAACAGTTTTATTCTATCAAATTGTGAGCTACATGACTTTCGGTAGATAAAGATAATTTGCAAATACCATCCTGATTTTTTTATACATTCTGAAACGGAATTTTGCAAATTCAAAAAAAAAATAATATCGCTCAACATTTTCAACAGTTACGAGCACCAAATATTTCTACTATAATTTCTTTGCTTTATTCCTTTTATTACAAACATATTTTACGATTCTTACCGTCATTACATACGTATATCTCATACCATAATCTCAGACCTTTTGAACAGAATTCGTAAGTTCCTTCTTGGTTTTCACTAAATAAGAAACTGTTGAAACTTTAGATTTTGTAATAGAAAAATAAAAAGACTAATATGTTATAAAAATTTATACCTCCAAATACAATTTTTTTTCATCCACAGTTAAATTAAATATAAAAAAGTAATGAATAATTATAAAAAAAATATTTTTGAATGAAATAATGTTTGCGTAAACGAGTTTTATGAGTGGGTGAAATTTTTTTGTTGAACTTTTTAATTAGTTTTAAAAATATGACTGAAGACGGAAAAAGTGAAACTAATATAAAGGGCTTCGAACTTTGGATCGCTCTCCTGACCGAACTAGATTTCCCAGATTGCTGCTACCCCCTATATTTTGGGGGTCAGAAATCTGAATCCAGCGTTCATTCAGATAAAGTAAGATTTTGGGTCCGATTTCGTAAATTAATTAATAGTTAGCACTACATTATTAGCATATTTAAGGTCACCCCTACGAACCATTAAGATTGACACTTAGTACGTGAAAATCCGATCATTAGAACGAAAGTTATTCAGGGTGATATCTTTTTTTGCTCATTGTATAATAATATAAAAAAATTAATTTAAACAATTACTTTAATCTCATAATACAATGAGATTTCACTTGACAACTACGCTGTCATAAATTTTGTCATACATGTAAACGTTCGTGGACCTGCATGTTCTTGACGTTATTCTTTAAATATTAAGTAAATACAAATTTAAAAGCTTCATACAGATTACAGAACTACTAAGTTAAAAGGAAAAAATTAGTTTCAGAATAGTAAATAAAAAGAGAAAATATCCTTCTCAACCCCAGCAGTGGTTGAGGCTAGAGGTTTGTGCAAACTCGTTTAAAGGAATTATCTGCTGTTGCGGCCTTAAATGATGCTTTTTCCTTTATATGCGGGAACCGTACAAACTCGTGAGGGACCATTTTACATTTTGTCTATTGAAGCTAGTCTTCTACGCCTATGTGTATGCTTTGGTTCGAAATCAAGGCTTTGGTTTAGGTTAATCGAAATGTTCCCTATCGAAGTGTTGATAAGGTTTTTGTACCAGCAGAATAAAGAAATGTGTTGTTATGAAGCAACAGACCGCATCTTTTGCTTTGAGTTGCATGAGTGCTGCCGAGTTTTGAAATGTTTAACAGAATCATAACTGATTGGTGAAACTTATGATGATACGCTCTTCACAGTTAGCAGGATTTAAAATAAAATCATTTGAGTCAGAATTGAAAAAAAGTCGTATATTGATTTCCCAAGCACTATTTAGCCGAATTCATTCAAGTTTTATATTTTGTCACTTAAAATTAAATTTTAAAGTAATATATAAGTTTACATATCTTACAATTCAATTTTAATCCATCATTAAATAAAATAATAAATAATTATTTAAAAAAATAATTGCTGCATGGAAGAATATGCATAAAGTAAAAGCAACATTAGGTTTTCCAAACTCTTATCTGCTTTCCTGCCGAAACTATTGGTACCATATTTTCCAGATTACAGCTACACTCTATTGTTTAATGGCCGCCAGGAATTCAATTTAGAGAAAAAGATATGTTTATTACGTTTTTGTGTCTGATTTCGTAACTTATTGGGAGTACAAATAAGTTTCCGCCATTTTCTATCAAAAATTTGCAGTTTATTGTGTGAAGACGGTATTTTATCTTTTATTCAAAGTTCTCTCCATCACTAGACACTACTTGTTCTCATATTTCTGGGATCATTCGGATATCATGTCGGATGAACTCTTTCTCTTTCGAGGATATCCATTAATCGACACATTCCTTGGTTTCTCCAAATTTCTGCTCAGACACACCAAGTGTCATCGGCCAGAATAGGTGATAATTTGAAGGGGCTAGGTCCGGCGACTAAAGCGGGTGTGGTGTGACTTCCCAATGAATTGTTTCCAAGTAGCAAAATCAATTTTGATTTAAAAGTTACTTTCAATGTCCCTTGGCTCCAGTTCACGTGGAATCCAACTTCTTTGTTTTTGGGTCATTCCCAACGATTTTAAACTATGAGAAATTGCTTGCTGAGTCACTTGTAATGTAAGAGAATATTATTTTTGCGTTCGGGACGGATCTTCTTCCGATAATTCTTCCAATTATTTGCCTTCGTACAATTTAGGCCTTTCACTGCGTTCTTTGTCTTGGACGTCAAACTCACCGTTTTTAAACTTCTGAAACCACTCACGACAACTTCTCTCACTTAAAGCAGCCTCACCATGCTCCAAGCAGTTGATGAAACTTAGCTGCAGATTTTTTCAAATTAAAGAAGTAAATGAAAAGTTTCCACAAATTATGCTTTTTTGGCACAAACATTGATATTTTTGCACGTAAGCAATTGCGTAATGCTAATACAGAATCATTAATATTTTAGGGTCATGTTGTTACCAGATGAACAAACTTACAATAAGACGTTTAACACCAGTCAATTTATACATAACCTTCTGGTAGTGCCATCTTGTGACAAACAGCGGGAACTTATTAGTACACCCAAACGAATATCAGGTTCACTTAATATTTAGCATATTTAAAGTGAGGCGCTCAGAATATTGAGTCTTAGTACATGAAAATTTGATTAGATGAAAAATTATACATAGGATACTGATTTTCTTTTCTTGTTTTTTTCGCACTCTACTTCAATTAGCTAATAAAAAAAATAATTCTGCCTATCACGGTGACTAGATTTACTTTTGATCCTGGCCTCACTTAAAAACTTTAAAATTATACACTTCAGCTTAATTTTTTAAAAAAATATTATATCTTTTAAGAGACTTATGATAGGACACAAAATTTATATAGACAAAATAGCACTAGTATGGTAAATCGTAATTTCTACAGTTGTATTCAGCTCTAAAATAAATTGCAAGGGGAAAAATGTTTGATCAACGTCAGTAGAGGGACATAGTATCTTTCTTCTTATATATTTTGACCTCATGATTTATTTTATGACCTATTCTATGTTCCATATTATGAAACTGTGATTTTAAATCAGATAGAACTGTGTCATAGAATGGTGCAGAAATTAGTGCATTGTCGTCATAAATAGGTTTCCGTTTTGAGAGCAGATGATTGCCTTGTCATCCTTCACTCATTAAAAGTAAATTTGAATTTACAATCGAGAGAAATTTCACTTAAATTTTAACATAAATTTTCTGGAATACTATTTACTGCGTACGCTAAGCATACTTTTAGTTCTAAAATTTAAAACCTGTGAATTTCACCCTCTATAATTATTTTATCAATTAGAATATCAAAAAAGTTCTTGACTTCCAAACAACCTAGAAAGTACAGAGTTTATTGCGTACTTAAGTCGTACAAAAAAAATTCTAGTCTAAGAAGCAATTTCGCTTAGATAACACTGCTGTTAAAGCTAATTTCGTCTTCTCGGAAAAAAACTCCAGTACAAGGTACTAGGTAACAAAAATTCACTTAATTCCGTCAAACTCATTAGAAGCTTTAAGCTTTGATGAGTTGCGCGTTGGATTGTTATTATTTTCTTCATGGCTAGTTTAATCTCGTTCTTTGGGAAAGTAGAAATACTAAATGCAATCCTTAACAGAATTATCGAATACCTAAAGCAAGTTCTCTCATTTTCCACAAACAAAGTAATACTTAAGATGAGATTAAATCCCCGCCATTCTGTTACATAATTAGGAAGTTTCTCGGATTTGCTTAAATTAGTTTATAAGTAATTCACGGTGTTCTTTGTTCTGATTGACATAAAAAGAAATTGAAGTGGGTAATTTGTTTAACTTTTACATGCGCGTTTAAACTAAAAACTATAATTTTATTGTAAAGTATATTTCGATGCCAGATTGTTTTTGCACGAAAGTGATGCAGATGTGATAAAACCCCTGCCATTCTGTTACTTAACTAGAAAGTTTCTCGGATTTGCTTAAATTAGTTTATAAGTAATTCACGGTGTTCTTTGTTCTGATTGACATAAACAGAAATTGAAGTGGGTTCTTTGTTAACTTTTACATGCGCGTTTAAAGTAAAAACTATAATTACGTTGTAACATATATTTTGATGTCAGATTGTTTTTAATCAAAAGTGATACAAATGACATTAAATCCCAGCCAAATTGTTACATAATTAGGAAGCTTCATATATTTGCTAAAATAATTTATAAGTAATTCACGATATTTTTTGTTGCGATTGACATAAAAATACTTTACTTCGTTAATTTTTATATGCATATTTAAACACAAAATTATTATTATATTGCAAAATATATTCTGATGTGGGATAGTTCTCGCTCATAGGTAATAAAGAATAAAAATTAGCTCTAGTTATACTGTACGTCATTAGGAAGTTCTACGGAATAGCTCAAATTAGTTTATGGGTAAATTATGATATTCTTTATTCAGTTTGAAACAAAACGTGAATTGAGTGGAAACTTTGTAACTTTTCTTTAAGAATTTTTACACAAAATTAGAATTTGTTGAAAAAAAAAATTTGATGTTTGATGGATTTTTATTTAGATATATTACTTAGGAGGAAAAATATCTCTTTTATTTTGTTATTCTCTTTTATATGTATTTTGAATTTCTCGAATTTGCGTTCATTTGTCTATAACTAATACATGATAATATTTTTTCTGATTGATATAAAAAGCGGAAGGAGTTGATACTGGTAAAATAAAATGAACGTATAACCACACAGTTATTATTGATTTGTATAAAAAATTTCATTGTTTAATTGGTTTTGTTAGAAATTTTTTCGAATGAATGGAACTGTTTCTTGTTCATTTGATTGGTTATAAAATGTTTATTCAAACCTGAATATGAGGTTTAAGGGATTAAAATTTAAAAATGAATCACACAAAGCCAAATATTTTTTTTAAAAAATGAATTATTATTTATTTCTAAAAATTTTGATTTACATTTTTAAAACATTTTTTTTTTTTATCACAAAACTATTTTTTCATTGGCATATTTTATTTACTTTAATCGTACAAAAAAAAAAGAGTTTCTTTCAGGTTAATTTTTATTCCAAAATTTATTTTAATTTATTTTCAACATTACGAAATATATATTTTTAATTGGGATAATTTTAATTGGGAATATTTTTAATTGGGATAACTATTTTACGATATTTAATTTAAGTTTAAAGTAGATATTAGACGATAACTTCTTTTCAAAAACTTTATAATTGTTTTTTTTTTCAACTTTATAAACACAGTAAATTTAGAATATCAAAGGGAAAAAAATAGTTCACAATTATAAGGTAACCAAGCATTTAACTTTTGTAATGCAAATACTTAAATCCTATTCTTTATGTATCTGCTAGTCCATGAAAAATTATTTTACTAAAGGCGTAATTAAATTTTACCTAAGAGCAAAAACATGATTTTGAGCAAAATTTTCAAAATTGAGTTTATTATAAATTTGGAATCCCTGTACTCTTAGCTGCCTAAAATTACTTTACTTTTGTTTGTACTTTAATTATTTACAAGATATAGCCGTTTTTGTGCAAGATGAAATTAGTGGATAGACTAGTGATTTAAGTCTTAAAATCGTTTATCCAAAAAAAGAGTTTTTTTTTTCACATTTTACACCAACTTAAACACGATATCTCATACTGTTTTTAAAATAATTGTCTACAATTTTCAATAATTGTTTATGATTTTAGCATACATTTTTTGAACTACAGATTAAGAGCAGGAAATAAATTTCATTTTGATGCATGTTTTGTCGCAAAGACTTGTAGAAAAATGTTTAAGAAAAATTTTTTTTGTTGCCCACATTGATTCTTAACTCAGCAGTGTATGCACATTTACTTTTAAGATGATAAATCAAAACATAACTGATAGCCTTCTAAATAAAATCCTCAAAGAATATTTTGTTTTATTTGATAGAAATTGTTTTACAGTGTTAAAGGAATACGCAAAAAAATGCCTTCTTTCTACCAGAAAACGGCCATTTAATAATAATAATAATAATTTTCTGCTTGTTTTAAAAATTTTTGCGTACAAAAAAATAAATAAACGAGTTTGTTAAAATTTTACATTATTATGAAATAAAAAAGTTGTCGAAACTAGTCGGATACCTTAATAAAAAGTTCATGTTAAGACCAGTATTGAATAACAACAAAATTATAAATATTTGTTTTATTACTTCGATATCTTTAGAGAAGCCTTTTCCAAAGAAACTTGTCCTCTTGCAATTGAAAAGAAATTTTCATACTGCAATCATTTTCTATAGACCTAAAAAACAGAACAATATTAATTGTAATTCTTATAGATAATATCGTGCTGAAACCAGTTCTTAAAAATAACAAAAATTAAATATTTATTATTAAATATATAACTTTGGAGAAGTCTCTTCCGGAAAACCCAATTTTTCTAGAAACGTATTTATGAAAATGCAATTGTTTTCTCGAGACCAGTAAAACCAAACACTATAAATTGTCTCCATTCTTATAAGAAGGTCTTATCTAAACCAAAAGTGAAAAATAACAAAAAAATAAATATTTGTTATAACTTCTTATTAAATTTTTATCTTTAAGGAAAACTTTTCCAGGATATTTTGCTATTACTCAACAATTTTAATAATACAATAACTTTCTTTAGAACTATAAAAAAGAACAGCATTAATTGTCATCTATCATATAAAAAGTTATTGATGAAACCAGCAATGAAAAATAACAACAAAAGAATATTTGTTATAATTCCTTATTAAATCTTTATCTTTAGATAAAAGTTTTTCATATAATTCAATTTTATTGTTGCTCTCAAAACAATTTTAATAATGCAAGTAGTTTCTCTAGACCCATTAAACCGAATAATATTAAATTTTGCCATTCTTATAAAAAGTTCTTGTTAAAACCAACTGTGAAAAATTACAAAAAAAAAAGAAAATATTTGCTATAATTCTTTATATTTTTAGATAAATCTTTTCAAGAAAATTCAATATTGTCGTAGTTCAAAAAAACAATTTTAATAATACAATTATTTTCTCCATGCCTTTCAAACAAAACAATCTGAATTGTCGCTAATCTTATTTAAAGTACTTGTATAAGCCGGAAGATAAAAATATCAACAAAAAATTATTGTTATAATTACTAATTTAGTCCAGATAATTCTTTTCAAGTTTGTTAAAACTCGAAAACAATAGTAATAATGCATCTTTTTTATCTATACCTATTAAATAAAACAATATGATTTGTCACCATTCGTATTAAAAGTTCTTATCTAAACAGGGATAGAAAAATAAAAAAATAAAAAAATATTATAATTCCTAATTAAGTTCATATCTTTATATATAACTTTTCCAGAAAAATTTAGTTTTGTTGTAACTTACAAACAATTATAGCAATGGCAATTATTTTCTCTACGACTATCAAAGAAAACAGTATTAATTTTTTTGTCATTCTTATTAAATACTCTTTTTTAAACCAGGAGTTAAAAGTTACAACAAAAAAATTATACTTCCTAATTAAGTCTATATCGTTAGATAAAAATTTTACAGAAATTCAATTTTATTAAAACTCAAAAACAATTTTAATAATGCAATTATTTTCTCTAGACCTACAAAACAGAACAATATTAATTGTCGCCATAAAAGTTCTGTTCCATCCGGATTGTTTAACAATCCATTTGGCACTGATAAGAGACACTTGATGTCGCCAATTCTTTGCCATGTTTACATCGTCTTAAGTGGTCTGAATGGGAAAAGATATTGTTTGTCTTGGGTTTGTTAGTGATGTATAATGTTCTCAGTAAAGAAATATCTTTATCAAAATAATCCACCTTAATAATAACGCATAGCCGTTACAAATGGTAATCATCAACGAAATTAAAATTATAATTATTTATTAATAAATAATATAAAGTAATTTAACTGTTGAAAGGTGGAATCTGAATAATGCATGTATTTTCAATTTGTAATAAGTTTTATCTAATGTAAATTTTAATGAAATAATAAAAAAATGAATATTAAAACCTTTTAGTGATTTGAATTAAATTTAATCTAGAGTTAAAGCTCAGAAAAGTTTTAAGTTATGGTTCTTAACCATTTGTGTAATCATGACAACAATTAAATACAAAAAAAATAAATAAATAAAGTAAATGAAATGTTAAACAGTTAAATGTAAACAATAAAAAAATTCCTCGAATGAAAGTTACTTCTTCGAATTATTAAAATAACCAAATAATAAATAAATAATACATTAATTTACTATTTACATTCATTACGACTTCAATGGACTAACAAAAACGACATCTTTAGCAATATGAGTTGTATTAAATTTGGAATTTCTAGTAAATGTCATGGAAAGCTTTAAATTATATTGTTCTTAAACATTTTTACAATCATTTGCGTAATAATAGAATCAAAAACTTGAAATTGTTCGGAAACATAAGTGGACTGAATAGGAAAATTTTCAGTGGCATAAGTGGCATAAGTATATATATATATATATATATATATATATGCTACGCACTATTTAATTTATTACACACAGGGTATCAAAACAAGCATCTATGATTACAGAAAAGGGTGCAGTTCTTTTAGTAAATTATTTCATTGTAAATAAAATCTAGTTTATTTAGAAATGTCTTTTGATTTCTTTTTTTAATTAAGTTAAGAAATAAATTTCTGAAGAAGATCAATATAAGATGTGTTAAAGAAAGTAAAGGAAGATAAATGTGTGGTGCGTTTAAAAAAAATACAATGACTGCAGTTTCAAAGACAGATTGTAGTTTTTTTTAAAAATATATTGAAAAATGATTTAATTAAGTTAGGTAAATTTCAAAATTAAATTTTTAAATTTTCATTTTGATTTTTAAGCACTTTTGGCTGAAAATATCAGTAATATAGATTAATTTATACATATTATTACTTTTTCCAAGTACAAATACTCATTTTGCACACTTCAACTGAGATTTTAGTGTTAAAAAAGTCAAAATTCTCATTGTCCCTAATTTGCAAACATATTATTATTTCTTCTAATTTTACTTTTTGTTCGTCCTTCCAAAATAAAAATTCGGACTTGATAAACTATCACTGTCTCAGAGTAATAAAATATCAATGTTCACATCCAGACATAAAATTATCATGACAAAACCTAACCAATGTGTTATATTTTAAATTTATTACACAAATCTTTAATGCAAATGTGTACGTTCGCCTAGAAAGGATTATATATTTCACGTATCCGGTCTACGTTCCATGTACCGGAAAGCTTTTTATGCGGTAGCAAAAAGACCGAATATGTCTGTAAAAGAGTGCTATTTTTTTATAGATTTATCGGCCCAGATATAGAAGAATCATAAAAATGAAATACCACATACCGAGCTTCACACATTTATTGTAGCTTTTAAAATACGTATCAAAAATATATATTGTTAGAAAGAGAGTAAAATCCTTGAAGAAAGCAGCGGAAGATTTAATATGATTGAACATTTATAGAGATATATATGCTTTGGCACGATACATTGTTCACATCATTTTGTATACTGGATGAAATGTCTTCCAAGGGTGACAGCAATTGGTGAACAGAAAACTAAATTGATTGTGATTAATCGATGTTTGACGCAACAATTTTTCAGGGCGTAATAGGCCTGAAAATTGATAGATCACAATAGATGTTCAGCAATTTTATTTGATACAAGAAATGGTTTTCTTTTGATCAGTCGTTGATATTTTTTCACACTGAAATAATCACAACAAAGATATTATCCGTGATACTGGTTCGTTAATACTCACCAGGACATCTTTTAGAACGATTTTTGATAAAGATATCTTAAGCGAATTGTGTGAAGAGTTACGTTTTTGAGTGTAATGCATAGTGAGAAAAAATGATATGAGAGAAATGATCAAATCTATCAGAATAGGGTATAAGGTTTACCGGTTTCTGACTCTATATGGGAACACCAAAATATTCGTTAATTTTTACTGAAGTACTTTGGTAAGGATTTTGGTGAAATTAAGTACAAAATACTGTTCTATAATATGTGATAAATTTGGTAAATGTAACAAAACTTATAACTATTATTATTTTATCATAATACATCAGAGCATGGTATAAAACCATTTATTCCATTAAATATACATATACACTTTGCATTTTTTCTACAAAATGTGTAGCAATAAGAACTATTGTTTTGAAAATTAGAGTTTCCGGTAAACTGTTTTTATATAAACAGAAAAATTACTAAACAAATGTACCATGTTTATTTTTTTCTTTGCAAAAATTATGAATTTTTTTATCAGAATAGTAATTTCCATACAGTACTGTAGTTTCAATAGAATTATTCCCTTGTGTATGATTAACATATTTATAGATTATTTTATAAGAAATTCTAGCTAATTACAGATTTATCTTGAAAGAATCTCTAAATAAATTGAATTTCTGTTGAATAAATTTGACGTTGAAATAATTTTACCAAAGAAAAAAAGTGCTTTTAACGTATTACAGCGCTTTTTACAGTATAAACTTTTATTATATGTATTTTTAATGGAAATAAATCTTGAAATGAAAAAATGTTTGCGCAATATTATAGAATTTTTATATCATTATTAAATTATCATTATTATATCGCCCCTAAAAATCTAAAAAAAAAAATCTGCAAAGCTTATATTTGTATTTTTGATTGCCAGAATTATTTCCAGAATTATTATGCAAACTGTAAAAAATTGGATTAATTTAGGTATAAAACATCTGTATTTTGAATGCATCATTTGTGAAATATTATACCATAATTTTTAAAGTAATATTCATTTAATAATAGTGATACTGTAATTATTACAGCAATTAGAAAAAACTAATTTTTTATGATATTTTTAGGGAAAAGAAATAAGAATTCATAATTCGTTTTCAAATGTTGTTTTTATGATTAAAAATTCGACACAATATGTATTGAAATATAATAGAAATAAAACTGGGAATTAACTTGCAGACCAAAGCTTTGCTTATAACTACAATATTAATTTTTCGATTATTTTTTTTTTCTATTATATATCAAAGTTTGCTGAGGCACATGAGAGCAATGCTGAAATAGTCCTTTATTAACTCTTTTTAGGGATGTGAACATAACTTTATGTCCTCTGGTATGTTTTGATTAAGCTCCGTGTTTTTCACAAATCCCACACTGAAAATAAAATGCGAGTCATTTCAATGAGAAAAAAAGACAAAACTGAAATTCCTGATATAAATTATTTTGTTTTATCAATGCCAAGTGGAAAAACAGCTGTCCATAAAAGTGAATTCTGATGAAATGAGTGGATAGTATCTGTTTTTTTCTTCTTTTTATTTGAACTTTTTATTTGATTTGTAGAACTATAAATGCCCCATTCCGACCTAATTTTGAACTCAACCCAAGAGAAGATGGTGCTGTTGGATCAAACATTAGACATTCTTTAATGGAATTAATCCACATTTGCGCTGCATGCAGAAGAAAATTCTCTTGATTTGTCCAATGGCAAGAAGACGCTATCAAATGATTTGTTAAGTATTATGGACTTTTTTAATAAAGTCGAAGGGAGCTGGTAGCAGAAGAGATCGACTATTCTTGCTTGGAATCATACGTGAGACATACTCGCTCTCCTGTAAGTCTTTTTCGTGAATGAAATTTAAACATTAGACATACTTGCTCTCATGAAAGACTTTCTCTTTAAAAAAATTAACTCACATTTGCGTTACATGGAGGAGAAAACTATTTTGATTTGTTCAATGGCAAGAAGGCTCCATCACATGATTTGTTTAATACTGCGGACATTTTCGATAGAGTCGAAGGCAGCTGGTAACAGTACAGATCGAATATTTTTGCTTGGTCTCGAACCTGGGTCATCTCGTTAAAAGGAAATTATTTTAAATTATTATCAATAAATTATCAAAATCATTATCACAACGAAGCAATGCATAACTATTTGTACGTGGTGATAAAAAATTTTATTCGTTTAAAAAAAATACCGTCGAAAAATTATTAGATTCACGAATGCTCAAAAATAAGATGCCCCCGTATTAAAGATCCACCTGACCTAAAACAAAACAAAGTAGACAAAAAGGAAACTCAAAGTTACGAATGAGAAATGGAAAAAAAAAATGGAAACAAAAGAAGCAAATTGCTTTTTCGTACACTGTAAAAACTGGTGCAATATATCTCCAACTATGATGCTGAACTACCCAAAACATTGTGTAAAGGAACACTTTATTCCGTGATAACACTAAATATGGCCTCCAGATACGATTTAAGAGGAGTAATTTAAAACACTTAAAATAGAATAAGCTTACACCAGTCTTTCTAGCGAGCTAATTTTTTTATACCAAAAATTGCGTATGCAACCGAGAGTTTGTTGTTCGTGATTTGATCGAATGAATTGTAGTTCACCTTTAAAGTAGGTATGTATGTTTTCAGTTTTGTGATAAATTATAAATTTAGTTTATTTTTTTAAACCTCTGTAAGCTGTATTAAGTGATTTTATCATGTATAATTTCTATCAGATTCTGTTCTGTTGAGCCTTGTTCAAGTTGCCTCTGTAATACGCATAAATCTATATGAACTGTATAACATGGTTTTATCATGCATGAATTTTATCAGATTCCGTTCTGTTTGGCCTTGTTCATGTTCGAATTTATGTTCTATCTGTGATACACGTAAATCTGTGTGAACTGTAGAAAGTGATTTTATAATGCTTGATTTCTATAAGATTCCGTTCTTTTTAAGCGTAGTTCAAGTTCATCTTTATGTGCTTTCCGTGATACACGTAAGTAACAAATCAATTTTATTTTTATGAATTTGCGATTACATCATTCTGAATTAATGATTTTTACTCTATATTGTTTCTTAAAAACACATAAACTCACTCTTATGCGTATCTTACCTTTTATAATTACAAGCCAACATGTCGGAACAAGCCAACAAGCCTATCTAGCCAACATGTCGGAAATGAACGGGCTGACATGCTGGCTAGAGAGGCTTCGGCATTGCATTCACCCTGTCATCCAGTTCCTCTTAGAAATGCAAGGCTGCTTCTTAAGAGCAAATTCAGACACAGAACAACATCTGCTCTTGGGGACTTAGCTGTTGGAAATTCTTGGGCTAGCCTTCTTCATGGCCAGCAGCGCTCTCATCTTTCCCTCCTTTCCAGGGCTGAGGGAGTTGCTTGCCTTAGAGTGATCACTGGACATGACTACTTGCAGGTCCATCTATTTAAGATTAACCTAGCCAGTTCACCTCTTTGTGTGCTCTGCAACACTTCGCCTATGAATGGGGAGCATCTTTTTGATTGTCCCTCGCTTCTTGACATTCGTTCCAGTGGCGACTTCCGTGCCCCCTCACCTTCTGGAGCTACTTCACTGTTGTATTGGACTGCAAGACGCCTTATGTCTGAGAAGACGATGGCGGGCGTAATTTAAAAAAATAATAATAATTACGAATTTCAGTTCTACTGATTAGCGAAAAATAACGGCAACTACTTGTAGAACACAACCTGTAAGTAGTTGCCGCCATTTTTAGTGTAAGAGACACATTTTTTTAAAAATTGTAAGGGAAAAAAACAAGTAAATCAGAACATGATGCATTTTCACTCAGTAGGGGGGGAGGGGCAACTTGAATGTAAGTATGCGAAAAATAATGGCGATTACGGCTATTTGTGGAACACCACTTGTAAGTAGTTGCTGCCATTTTTGGTGTTAGACGCCTTTTTTTACATTCTAAGTAAGTGATGGTGGCCGAAACAGGTAAATCAGAACAGAATGCATTGCCAATCAGTATCAGGGGCCAACTTCAGTTTCTCGGGATTATTCAATTCATACAAATGTTTTTATTACTCAGGAATGAGTAGCGATAAATAATTTTTCTTAAGAACCTAGAAAAAATTACTCAAATTACATCGTAAGATGAAATAATATGAAATTAAGATATCTTAATCCATCGAAATGAAACAAGTTAGCTACTTCATTTATAAGCATTTTCGAAACTAAAATGACACGACATTAATCATATCTCAATTCATTTTTAATAACTCATCGTTGATACGAATAACATTAATCCTGATTAATGAGGTTGTCATTTCTATTCGTTGTCACAACATATTTTGGAAAAATTATTTGTGCATGAAATTGATTGAACTTACAATATTTTCTGAGAATGAATTAATGATTGAGAAAAATGCGTAACATGGTCAATGATTATTTTGCTGATAGTAAAAACACAGGAAGAGTTGTAAATGACTTGTTTCGAGACAAAATTTTCTGTCTATTTCAAAAAATAAATTCATTAATAAAATATTGTAGTTTTTAATAGAAAAGTAATATTTCAATATATTTTAAGCAGTTTTAGTTTCAAACTCATTTCGGGATACAATTTTAAACGTTTATCGAGTAATTTTTAAAATCAATCTCAAATTTATTTAATTAAAGATTTTATTTATTTAAAGATTTAGACATTTAAATTAAAGGTTACACATTTTGAAACTTTCAAACACTAAAAAAATCCCGAATCAAATTACGGTATAAAGTACTAGCACTTTGAGTGCATAATCCGTAAAATTCACTTTACCGTAAAATCCATTTTTACCGGACTATGTCCTGTTTTTACAGTAAAAATTATCTATTTAGATTAGCTTAGGGATTTTACGGTAATTACTACTGTAAAAGGTACAGTATATCAGATTTTTTCCGTCACATGTTCCTGTAAAACTGGATTTTATTGTAAAAAAGGCTCCCCGAGTGCCGGTACTTTTTACCACAAACTGATCTAAAACTATTTATAGTGATTATTTATTACGATTCTTTTTTAATTGTTATATATATATACTGTGTAAATTTTGATTGTATTAAGAAATATAAAAATATTCAGTGACGTACATTATAGGTTGCAGTATTGTGGAACTTAATATCAACTTGTAAAGCAATACTACTAGTTGAAACAATAATTTAAGATTTTTTTAATCGGTACTCCAAATTACGTTTACCGCACATTTTTTTTTTTTTAAATTTAATTTTATTCAAAATATTATTTTACATTTTAGTGATTGTTTACTAGTTATTTTCAAAAATATAGTCCAATATTACTGAAAAGATGCACTTACGAAATCAAATAAATAAAGTATTATATTAAACTTGAAAACGAAATCTTTGCTATTTGGCACAAATAGTAAACCATGTACACAGTAAATATTTCCAGATCAAAATTAAGGTAAAAAATATTGGCACTTAGGGTGCGGGTAAATTTTACAATAAAATTTAATTTATCGGAACATGTTACGTAGAAAAAAAATCTGATATACCCTAATTTTTACCATAATAGCTACCATAAAATCACAATATCATTATAATTAAATAAACATTACTGTATTATGTTTTTCGAAAGATGCCTCTCTAGCACCGGTATTCTTTACCGTAATTTAATCTGAAAATTTTCACAGTTTATATGGGAACATTTCTGACAATCAAAAATACAAAATGAGCTTTTCGAATGAAATACTAAATTAAAGGAAATACAAAATTCAATAATATTTCATCAGTGTGCACTCTGGAAATAATTTTGGTGATCAAAATATAAATAATAACTTTGAAATTTGTTTATTGCCAGGTTCTTAAGGGTGATATATATATTTTTTTAAAAATCTGATAGATATATAACAATTATACGGCAAGCACTTAAAATCATATATTTTCACATAGAATTCAAAAGATTAATAGAAATAAAATAGAATAAAATTATCCTTAAAATAGTTGGTCGCTAATAATCGATTTTCTTTCTAAAAGTCTCATTACTGCGAATTTTTGAAATATTTATTCCGGTTTTTTAGTTACAGTTAATCAATGAAAACCATGTTGTAGATAACATTTGAAATTAGTATATATATATTTTTTCAATAATATATAAAAAACCATAATTAGAATCAAAATTGAGAGTAAGGAAAATTTAAAATAACTGACTGATAAGGAGAAATGAGCACTAAAAAATCATTTACATGACATGAAAACTAAAAATATCTTAATTAAAAAAGAAAATGCAAGAGATTGAGGTTGAAATAAGTCTGGGCTGAAAAAAAGAGACATTTTCCATTGAAAAGATAATAATTGTAGAGCCTGTTCGCAAATACAGCAACCAAACAGTGTTAAATCTTATGAACTGAAAGAAATTTAAAACAATAATACTAATTTTAACTACATTTCCAAAAATGGATTAATAGCGATTATTCAAAGTAAAATAAGAAATAAAAAATTCACAAAAAATATTTAAAATTTCAATAACTTTCGAACAAATTGAAATTTCTAAAAGTACTCGCTATAAGCACATCCCTTTACCACAGTAGAAGCACAGAGCACTTTTACTTTTAGCACATTAAATTTCAATGCTGCAGTTTTATTTCTGTCGGCAACAAGAAATGTTTTACTAGAATTTAATAATTATTGAATTAATTATCAAATGTTTTTTTTTTCTAACAAATCCCCTGTCCTTTTTTTTTTTGACACCCTCGAAAATTCGAGTTTTTGTGCAGCAAAACAAAATGTAGCGCAAAGCTGTACTTCCAAAGAAGTACAGCTTTGTTAATCTTTGTAGCGTTAAATCTTTCGAGTGGTTTACTTTTTAAATAACAAGATAAAGTTGCTAATTCATTATGACATTTCTATAGTTTCCCCCTCTTTTCTATTATTTCAAAAAAAAAAAAATTTAAAACATTTTAAATGGTAAAAAATTTGCCATTTCATTAAAGATTTAAAACATTCAAACTTTTTTGACTAGCCAACATATAAATAACTAGGTACTCGGTAGACGTAATTTGTATTGATGATGAAAATTATAAAAAAAAACTTCATGATTATTAATTTGTAATTTAAAATCAGCAAATATTAAAATTATATGGATAATTGCAACTAAAACAGGGAGTCCAAGAGAAATTCACTTTTTTTTGTTCTTATTCAGGACATAAAAAATGCATGATTTAAACTTTTAAAAAATGCTAACTCTTTGTTCGATGCGGTCTAAAATAATTCTTAAAAACATATTAACACTTTTCACTCTTCCAGTTAAAATGGTTCCAAAACGTAACAATAATTAAAATATAACAATTAGTTACTTTATTGAATATTGAAATTGAAAAAGGCTACACAAAACCAAATAGGAGCAAAGGCAAATAAGAAATAAAACGTTAAAAATATAATAACTACAATACTTTTTTAAGAATGATAGCTTATCACTTACATTGCATTGTAATAGGATTAGCTGTTCATTGATCTGTTTAGTGTTTTAAATGAACTATTCTAATTAAAGAGAGAGCTTTAGTAAAATTCTCTTTCACCGTTTGCATTTAGAAGATAAGAAAAAAAAAAGGTTGCGTAGAATAAAAATAACAGTCGTTAGAATTGTGTTCCTGCTTCCAATTTATTTAACAGAATGCTATATCTAAAAAAAGGCATTTTTAGTTATTGCAAAAGAACCAAAAGCGCAACAAAGGAAAAGAGTTTTTAGAGGGAAAAGTAAGCTAGGGCAGGAAAAGTTACAAAAGGAAAAAAAAAACATTCGTAGTCATTGTCGAGATTTTTTTTTTTATTTCCTTTCCTTTGAATGTTAATTAGCATTCCACAACATGAGAGACGTTACACTAAAAACTGACTTCAAAACTAAAAACTGCGAGAAAAGAAAATGGATTCTTTGACTTCACAAATTGCTTTAAAAAAGTTCCTTTTAGAACGGCGTCAGTAAACAGAAAGAATAGAGGGAAAAAAATGCCGCGATAATTTTGCATTCAATTTTTCATTACGTTCGTATATTTGATAAAGGATTTAAAAAGTATTTGTATATTTAGCTTTTTTTGTAATAGATGGTCTTATTGTTTTCAAAGCAAAGGTCAAATTGTTAAATGACGTTGTTAAATAATGAAAAATAACATTTGAATTATTTTCTGAAAACTAAGCCTTCATTTACAATCGTTTTCAGTAATATTTACAGTGTTTTAAGAACGACGTAATGTGAATGATTTTGATGTTACAAAATAATTAAAATTTTACACTAACTAATGAATATGAAACTTAATTTTATACAAAAATATTATTTAAATAATATTTCTGAAGTACATGCTCTTGTTGGACCTATGAGTTAACGAAATATGAGTTGTTGAACTAACGCACAAATGCTTTATAAAGAAATAAACTTTTGTGATTGAATGGAATTTGATTACAAAAAACGTAAAAACAATCACAAAATTCAAACCTGCACGTGTCCCATTGCCACGCTTTCTACCTATGTGTCGCATTGGTACATTTTCATCAGCATGACAAATGGCAGAAATGGTAAAATCATGCTGTTGTAATTCGTCGCAGTTTAAGTCAAAACAAAGAGATTAATTAAAAGAGACAAGATATTGATAGTAAATATTAAAGAGAAAGAATTATTATTTCCAAATATTTAAAAAAAAAACATGAAATACCCGTAAAATCAATAACAGCGGAGGTTTTGTTTTTGTTGATGTTGAAACTTTACCTCCAATCCAGGTCTACGTGTGAATTATATTTACGAATGATATTAAGTGAACAAAATTGAACCTAAGACCTTCTTTCATGCAGAGTTTTACAATAGATGAGCGGTAAAAAGAATAAAATTTAAAACAAAATAGTACAATGAAAAGTAATTTTTAAAAACGATTAGAAAATTTTAAGTAGTTTTTCAACCAGTTTTATTGCTTAACAAGTTGATATTAAGTTCCACAATAATACAACTTAGAATGCTGTTTAGCCACTGGCTGTTTTCATACTTATTAATACAATCAAAATTTGCAGTAACAGGTAAAAAATAATCGTAATTTGTTGTAAACAACTATATAACTTCACTGTAAATAATTTGTGATCAATTTGCTGTAAAATGTATCGGCAGTCAGGGAGCCGGTACTTTTTACAGTAAAATCCATTGTTGATGTAACTTAATATCTGTTACTCACTTAATATTTTAAAATGAAATTTATGATTAAAACCACCTTCCAAGATCAAAGTTTTCTTCCCAATATTATAGATAAAATAGTTGCCAAAACGCGTTTCTAACTTGAAGTATGACTATGTCGTATCTAAAATAAGAAATTTAGTTGTGCTTCCGTTTATTCACTTAAATTAGAATCAAAAAATCAAAAATCCTTTCAAAAAACAAATTCCTAATTAAATTTTCCTCTAACAATAATATTTCTTTCTCGAACTTCAAACTAGTTGATTGCTATAAAAATTGGATGATTTAAAAAATTTCGTGCCAAAGTGAACTTTTAAACATCGGGCAAACAAACGAAACTCAAATATCGCATCAAAGAATATAAAAACTATAGCAAGAATCTAGAATTCCACCGTCCATCTACCGTAAAGCACTACTGGACAGAAGGCCAAAGAATTAGGACAATACATTCTGATAAACTTCGGATACTGTTTTTAGCAACACCATTTTGATTTTAATAAGAAAATTTTTATGTTTTACAGACTTTATACATTTTATAGTTATAACCAATAAGCTTAAAGTTGTACTTCGTATAAACATTTCTAAATATAGTGTGAAATGGACATTTTATGGATAGTTCACTTTATAGATTTTATTTAAACTTTGATTTGGGGGCAGGCAGGGATAGCATGGTCGGCAGGGCGCTGGTCTCCCATTCGTGAGAGCGGGAGTTCGAATCCTGCCGGCTGAAGACTCCCCATGTATGGTGACTGCTGCCCGTTAAATCTTTCGGGTCACAAAGTATTCCATGTTCCCATAACAAATTATAACTCTGGGGGTACTGGATTGGATATTGATCGTCCTCTGGTTCAGGCAAAAATTACGATCTGTGGATGAATGTATGAATGGGCCCGTCCAATAAATTATTGTGACTCATGGGTGTGGCATAAGTCAAATTCTTGGCCATAGATGACGCCACTGGGAGACAAAAATAATCGCACCCCTTGACTGAATGGCATACGACAACAACAACAATATCTACTAGGGGCTTGATTGCTTATCAACCTCTGAAATTGATTCTCTTTTATAACTGTTTATTTCTTAAAAGTTGACACTGTCAAGAAAAAAATATCGTTTTGGTAATGAAATACATAATACTTATAATTTTATTTAAGAAATATTATTGCTATATTAAATGTAACAAAATCAATTGTAAAATAATAGACATTATTTGTAAAAAGAAAAATAAAACTTAAGACTAAAGAGTACGTGTAAAATATTTAAAAAAATGAAGTAATTTTACAGGTAAATGATATACAATGATATCCTGATATCTTTATAACTTTCTGAAATGGAATCAATAGAAGCGTGATATTTTGGAAACATTTCATGCATGTGAACATGCTTACAATACAACTCTAGACGCTAGTTTTACAACAATTAATTAATGTCTTAAGTTTAATAACCTTAAATTTACAGATTCCTTAAGGAAAATATTAGCCTAGAAGAAGGTTAGCTATAACTTTTGTGTTAAAGTAGTTAGTTGAAACTATTCTTTTCAAGTTACTTTTAGTTTTGATTATTATAAACATCAAAAACTACTTCTTTCGTAAAATAAATAAAATGTTAAAACAGAGAAATATAGTTAAGTATGTTGTACGTATTTCATGTGCTATAATGTTACTTAAGCCTATCAAGATAAAACATATGTAAATTGATTTTAGACACAAAATTTTATGGTTAGAAAGACATTTTCTTCTAAAAAGTAGTCTGACACGAGTTTAAGGTTTTTTTTAATACTTTTTTAAGTATTTTCTTTCCAACTCATGTGAGATAATTATAAGTCAGGTAAAGGCTTTAACCTTAGTCATTAAATGAAAGCAAATGATTTTTTTACAACACAGTTTTCTCATCTGTCGTTGGATCGTAGGATATTAAATTTTTTATAACTCTGGTAGGATAGTGTTTTACTTAAAGACAGGTAAGGTAGTCAAGATTTAGCTTTTATAACTTTCTGTGAGATTTTTTTTTAAGTAAGGTACGATTATTTTTTTACGTGAATACATTTTTCTTTTTTCATTTTAATATTTTTAATAGAGGAGATATGAGCAAATCAAGCATAGGAATCGATTTTGTTTTATTATTTCGTTTTATTTTACCTATAACTTAGTAATGCTTTTAGTGTATGAGTAAATGATTACACTAGGGATTTTTTTTTTCTGCTGTAAGAGAATTTTCAGCAGACCTTAGATACCTTCGTTATCACTGATTACAAATCTCCAATTGGTTTCTCTCTCCACGCTACAGTATTTTTTTTAGTTTAAATACCGTTTTTAGTCTATTTTTTGTCGAAATATTTAAGTTTAAAAACATTATATATAACAAAGGGCAGCATAAATGTTGCCAAACATTTTTAAGGGAGTTAAGCCACATCAATTGGAATGAAATTGTACAGGTATCCATGCCAGAAAATTTCGCCATACGCCTCTTGGTGCGCTTCCCTATTATGTGTAGTTTAGTTGCACGCTTCTATCCAGATCATAATAAGAAAAGTTCTCCAAGCTGCTTATGGAGAAATTTATGGGTATGGGTTCCTATGCAATTTTAATCCTGATGATGCACCTTAATTCCCGTAGAATACCCACACCCGAATTAGGTATGATTAAGTATTTCTATAATTGCAAGAAAAAAATTTATTCCCAGTGTTATCCATTAAAAAATATTGCTTAATAGAAGTCTTTGTTCCGTAATTTTTTTAAATACTTATGAATTATGTTTAACTGCGTTATGTAGAGGAGAGAAAGAATACTAATTATTTTGAATAGAAGGCTGCAATTTTCTCAATATTGGGTAACCATTTCTTATCTTATGTCTTTATTTTCTTTCTTACTTCCTAAAGAATCATGAAAAATGTTAATCATCTTAAAAGAACTTGTGTTGAACCGCGTTGAAGTTGTAAGTTATATACTTAGATTTTTTACTACTCGGAAACGAGACAATATTTTGTAAAAATCATTGATACATGTGTAAAGCTTAACTGATTATCAAGTGGAATAAATGAAATCATTTTATGCATTATTTACAAGCATTGTCTTTAACAGAATATTACTAAAACTTTTATAGTATGTTGGACTATAATATTGTTTATATTTGCTACTATCTTAATATGGTGCTAAAATGAACCATATTATTAAATTTCTTGTATTTTATTGCATGATATTATAATTCAACTATTTCCCATATTGTTATTTATTTATTATACTAAATCTATTAAACTATCTTAAAGCAAGTTTTAACTGATTTCTGTATTTTTTTTAATCAACTTATCAAGATAAATGTTTAAAAAAAAAAATTCGTAATTTTTCGGTAGTAGGGAATTATAAATTTAATGAATTCATTGAACGCGTCGCTGTGGCTCAATCGCTAAAAAGAGTTATTTTCTCTTCTGGGAAAGAGCTGGTTTCACGAATTCGATCTTTGCAACTGATTAAACATCGGATGTATAGGACGCAGCAAGGTTCACATTAAATCAGTCCTGGTTGAAAGTCCGTTTGTTGGTTGAGGTGCGGAATTCTGGAGAGAGTTAAACTAGCTTTGGCACTATCCGCGTTGTCTTCTTGAGTTCAAAATTACGTGGCATTACTATGATGACCGTTAAATGATAGAGCCCTGGAAAATGGGGCTAGATGTATTGAACTTGATTTACAAATAACAAATTTACAATTTTATAAATAGGTAATTTTCAGGTCCCGACCGGAATATGCAGTGGACAGGGAGTTGACCTCACTTCAGAAAGGTACTGTGTTCGAATCTCGAACGAGGCATTTATGTTCTTTCATTCTCTGTACTATCAGCCCAAACTGTGGGAGCTACGTTGGCTCACCTAATATAGTGTCCCTACAAGTGTGGCCAACAAATCTGTCCTACTGAAAGCTGAATGACAAGTTTCAATCGGGTAGGTATTGGGAAAACAAATTTCATGTAAAAGAAGATTTGATACTTTTTATTAATATTTATGTAACAAGCGTATAATTTTAACCGAAACTATAGCACTTCAACTTCTGCTGTGAGATACTTTTCAGTTTAAAGAATGATGCCAACAGAGTTGGACCCATAGATCCCACCCCCCTCTTCTCAATTTCTTTTTCTTTTGTATTCTTTAAATGTTTACTTGCGTTAATTTTCATTTTATGCTTTTATTAAATATATTTTTTTTGTTTTATTTCATCATTTGTCAATCCTTTTCTTTGTTTTACTCTGTTCTATTTGTTTACTGTTCTTAAATGCCTTTCTTTATTTTATTTCATTTCGGTTCATTTTTTTTATTCTATTCTATTTCATTTTTATTCTATTCTGCTCTATTCTATTTTATAACTGGCATTTGAACAGCCGAGCAGAGTTTACGACAATCATTGTTTAACTCGGTAGACATGTATTTTTGAGTCCATCCCAAAAGACAAGAAAACTCCTGTATCAAGCATTTGAACAAACTACCTTTCCAGAAGAACTTTTCGATGAAACTAACCTGCATTTGCGTTACATGGAGAGGAAAGCCACGAAAAGTTCCCAAGTTAGCCTGATGGCAAGAAGATTCTAACCCACGATCCATCTACAACCGAGGATATTTTATGTCACCACTGTTCGAGACAGGAGCCGAATTTTTATCAACTAGCGATTTCTGTGATTGGTACTTGGTTCACCTCATTGGGAGGTGGATACTGTATTCCCTGAGCCCCCACTTGTTAAATACTTTGGTAGAATTATTTCTCGTAATTTATTAATTTATTTCTACAGTAAAGTAAAACTACCCCAAGTCACGTAAGCAGGCGCATTTACGTTTAACATTTTAAAAAAATAACTGTTACTTTAAAATAAATTTACACATTTTTTCAACACATTATAAAAATTTACACATTATAAAAATAAATTTACACATTTTTTTCTTGTATTATCAACGTATTTAAATCATGTATATCAACTAAAACTATAATATACCCCAGCCCATTTGACTCTTACGCACGCCTCAATAATCAGGTAAATGGCATGTTCAGTATGCACCAACCACATAAAAGGTCAAGAGTAATTAATCATGCCCATACAGATATTTCGGATATTCTGTTTCCAAAATCTTAGAGACTACTAAGATCAAAGACATAATCCCAACCTTTCGCATTTGTTAATATCATCTTCCGTTATTACGGTCGAATCAAACCTCTAGATAATATCTTATATCCGGATGTAGTGAACCGGATAGTAAGGGATATGCATCAATTCGGTGTCCTCAATAATTACAATTCTTCCTGTAGATGTAAAGCTGCTTAAAGAGCTAATATGTTTGAATGATTCTTCACATTGATCACAAGCCAAGCAATTAGATTGAACTAGAGGAAGGAATGCTAACAATTCACACAAGTTGTTAGCTCATTTGGAACATTTATTATTTATAGTGCTTATTTATGCGTATTAGTAAGCCTTTCCGAATGGGAACGGATTTAAGCGTAAGCTTGAATTATCTTAGGGATAAACTATGTTAACGTATTTGGCAGGCAGTGTCGATTTGGATAACATACTTTCTTTTACATATTACTATTTTGTTTTATTTAAACATTTACTTATTTTTATTTAATTTATGTTATTATTTTTATGAAAGCTTACGCAGCTTTTTTTATAGTTTTTATCAAACAAGTATTGCTTTTTTTTAAATTTATAGTGATTCAACCAACCTCTTTCAATTTTGTAATTTAGTATATAAAAGCAGACAGCTCTAATATTCAGGCATCTAATTATTTTTAACGAAATACAGGTGTTATTTAAAAATTGTGATTTTTTTTATTTAATAAAAGTTGATTCAAAATTCATTTATTTAAAGTCTTCATTGATTAATAATGAGACAGTATAGTGCTTCTTATGGCATATAATATCTTGTGCTGTTTTGCTGGCATAACCTAGCAACCATTTGTAAACATTTTCAATTATCATTTTGCATAAATTTGGTTTTAATCTCATCCATGAAACGCTCATTTATCTACTTGAAGTTGCAAGTGATTGTGGATTCGTTGGCATAGGTTTTCTATAACAAAATAAAATAACGGATTTACAAAAGTCAAAGAAAAAGATCTCAAAGCATTATATAACAAGATCAGGGCGGCTCATTCTAACTCACTAGAACAGGAAATTACATGACCTAGGATTGAAACAACTTTGCTAAAACTATATGTTTTGTAGGAAGATGTTAATCGAATTGGAAGCATTTTTGGAGCTGAAATCGTTTTTAAAATAAAATTAAAATTTATCAATAATGGCGTTTGATATTGACATAACTATTCGCTTTTAATTCTCTACAGATAGAATAGCTCCGCGCTTTAGTAGCGCGACGGCCGGCTTGGGGAGTTGGGTGTTTTGCAAACAGTTTAACGAGGATCAATATCGCACAAGCTCAGTCCCGTCACACGCTAATCAAATTTGTCACCTACCCGCTCACTGACCATTGCCAGTGGTGCTTAACTTCGGTGATAACTTGGAACTGTAGTGTAACTTAGAACTTAACTTAGAGCTGTGTCCTTACGATTAGTCCACCGTGGAACTTAAAACTATGCATACTTACTTTATTATTCAATTTTTTGTTCACCATTGAACAAAGCAAATTTCAACTAGGAGACATTTGTTTCTTATATGACAAATTTAATTCAACGAAAAATTTATGTTTTCTGAAAACAAAATAGATTCATAAAGTGTTTATTTCTATCGAGAGAAAGTTATGCATTATCTAATAAACTCTTTTAAATAAATATGTAAATCTCTTTTGGACTGTTTGGGAAATAATAAGTGACCATAAAAACATAAGCATTTCTGTGGAATTAACTCAGTTATTTTATTTTAGATGCTGTTGTTTTCACATAAAGTATTTTACGTGAGGGAAAAAAATATTTTTGGGTATTTTTATTTCTTAAACTGTAAAGAAAAAAACATTTTAAACTTTTTTTAATTATAAAATACAAGTTATCAATAACTAATCTTTGCGTTTCCATTAAATTTCAGATGTATGTAAAAAAATTTTTAAATAAATCCACTTTAATATATTATTTCTACAAATACAAAAAAAAGAAAGAAACAAAAAGAACAACTTAAGTAGTATTAATTATAAATACGCTTACATTTAAGTTTTAGCATCTGTACAGGATTCTAAGCAGAATAATTAACAATTTATATTTCAATTCCATTTCTTACAAATGGTTCCTTCAAATAAATGAAGTCAACGTTCGGATAAAAAGATAGATAATATTAATTGAAATTATTTTTTAGCCCTTTACTTTAGAACTTTCCAGTCTTTTATAGTTAAATTAAATATTTAATATAATGCACTCAGAGAAAAATAAATTTAATTGATGATTTTCATGTGTAATAATTTATGACAGTGGAAAAAAATTAAATTATATTATCTACTTAAACAGCATTACTTAATTTAACAAGGAGAAATATGCTAAGATAAAGTTAAGACATTAAAAAGTAACATTAATTTTTAGAATTAATGCCTTAAGAAAAAGTACTTGAGAAGGTATGAGAAGAATAAGTCAAGTCTTTTTTTTTATATATTTACAAAAATATAATAGATTACTAAGTTAATAGTTAAGTCATCATTTTTTATAATAATCATCTTGGATGATATCCAGATTGATGCTGAGCTACATTTAAAATCTTTTTTCATGAATGCTCCTCATCAATCTTTACAGAAAAAAATGAATGAAAATTAGATATTTGTTAAATATGATTTTTTTTAAAAAATCTTTTATCTGAAAATACAAAAAAAAAATCATTCTATGAATAACTTTCTGAGAAATCTAATCTTTAATTTTCAATTATTTTTCTCTTTAGAGATTTTTTGCCATAAAATTACTTATATGAGTTTTTCAAAAGAAAATGTTGGCAATCAACTAACTTTGCAAGTAATCTGTTCAAAATATTTTTTATTTATTTATTTTATTATTATTATTTTTTTTTTTTGTGAAATTTCCGATGAGTTTTGTTGGTCTTTCGAAACAAAGGATTTAATGCGTGCATCATAATAACGGTTTCAAATTACAGAAATTCGCGTATCTGTAATTAATATTACTAATATATTACTGTTTTAAGATCAGGAGCAAGACAAAATTGATATTTTGATAATACATTAATCAAAAATTTTATCCTTAGTAATAAGTGATAGTACAAAAAAATATATACTCAATTATTTTTTTAAATTTACGTATTCAAAAACAAATGAAAAGAGAAGAAAAAGTTAATTTAACACGACTTTTTGAAAAAAACTTGTAGGAGTATAAAAAGAAAATAAAACATTTGTGTAATTATGTGAGGTCTGCTTGGAATTTTCCTCTCTTAATATCCTCACAAAATATATGCTTGCTGATAAAATCATTTGATTTTTTAAGGTTTGAAATATAAAATTACTGTTGGTAAATATAATTATATAGTTGGGGTGTTTTGAAAATGTTATTCTCTTTAAGTATCTGGCATTGCTATCTAGTTGTAATAAAAGAAAATAAGGAATCGTTTTTAATGTATTTCTATACTAAATCCAGTCGCATTAAACACAAGGTTTTAGGGTTATTACTCAGTTGGAATTTCATTCCAAAATTATGGTAAAATAACCGACAGCAGCTCCAATCAACCGTAACGCTTTACGGTAAAGAACATTTTTAAACATTATGGTTTCGAAATAATTTACAATTGGTGGATTAAAAAACCTTGAATTCAAAACTGTACGGTTTTTTAACCGTTTAAAACAAACGTTTTTTCAAAATCGTAAAAAAGAAATTTCACGGTATTTTGGAAAAAAGTTTAGCTGTTTTATGGTGCTGCCACCTATACGTGAATGAAAAAATAGTGCTCTAACAGTCCATAGTCACAAATTGGGGAGTGAAACCAACACCTCCTTGAAAAGAGAATGCCTCAGCACGGCTCAAAATAAACAAGAAATTCGATCCTTTAGTAGTACAAACGTAATGACATATTTCGTATACCCCGTCACTGCGCAGCTCAGTAACACGAACGTAGTGATATCTTGCTTATTTTGCATCCACTAAGCAGTTTAAGTTTGTTAAGTTGGACAACTAAATTGATCCGTGCGAAAGCCTTCTTTCTTCTAGAAGGTGTAAGTGCACTGGAAACTGGGAACGGATTAATTATTGTGGTATCAACGCTGGTACTTGAATACCCATCGGTCTTGATATTAATTGACTGGTCCTTTCGGCTATAATATGTACCCGCCTGCAAGAAAAAGTGGCTTTCTTTAGGTGGTTCTAGTAGGTGCCATAAAATTTTGGTTGTTTAACCGTATTAGGGTTATTTAACTATGGTTATTTAACTGTTTTCTTTGAATATGGGAAAGTAAAAATTAAATAAATTGTTATTTAACCATTTTTTCCTCGAAGTTTCAAAACAATGTAGTTTAGTTATTATAGATGTCTTATACAAAAAAAGGGAAAAAATCCTAATTAACTTTGATCTAGTGATCAAATATTCAAATTCTAGGACTTCATGGCTCGAGGAGTGATCTAAAATGTGCTGACCAATTAGTGTAGGCGATATTTAGAGTTATGAAATAAGACACAATAAAGTACTTTCTCTGAATAAGTATACATTTTTTCTAACGGATTCAGATTTCTGTCCCCAGGATATAGGGAGTAGCCGTAATCTGGAAAATACGGTCTCCATAGTTTCAGAAGAGCGGCCCAAAGTTTAAACCTCTTAATGTAAATTTTATTTTTTGCGTTTTCCGCAATTTTAAACGAATTGGGAAAAACTGCACACAACAAAAAAATTCGCTTTTCCACAGATAATTTCATGTAAAAAATTATTTAGTAAATATTTATGAATTTTTGCTGTTTTATTTAATAATAGTTCAAAAAGTATTGAATTTTAAGGTATGCAAACTTTATATCATTTTAAAGGATGTAATTTTACATGGCAAAATGCAAATTTTGAGTGCAATCGATCTGAGAAAAATTGAATGTTAAAAGAATTCCGTTTTTTCTGTCCGTTTTTTTTACCACTAAACACTGAAAATCTTAGTAAATCTGCGACCAATATTTTGTGAAAAGTTTCTAATTGCACCAAAATTTGGGGTGAATGTAAAGGTGAATGTTGGTTACACTACAAATTGGTAGATATTATCAAGAAATACTTCCATGGTGCAACTTATTGCACCAAAATTTTTTAGGAGACTCAAAATTTTTGACGATGACCGTTAAATGAACGATATTGTTTTCTACGAATTTTCTCCAGCTTGATATATTAGCTCTGATCACGGTTTATGCACGCTGTTTCAAGTATCAATTAGGCAACTGGATTTTTGTGAAAGAAATACAGCAATCGGTGATAACTGAATAGTAATTTTAAGTTCAACTTCATCTTCATTTTGGGAGCTTTAAAAATATCTAATAATGCTATAACATTTCGCTGCTTTTAAGGGCCTTCAAAACACCTATTTTTGATCCAACCTCCTTCTAATGTTTGGAGAAATTGAAAACATCCAAATATGGCCGAATTGATTTCGTTTTTGAGTAGCTAGCAAATTAATACCAATTTTTGGTGCAACATAACAAGGAATTTAAATAGCGTCAATTTTTTGTAACCTTATCATGCAAATGGACCTCATGTCAGGACATATATAACTTTGCTTTTTAATATGATTCATATTCCGGTAGTGCTGAAAGTTGTATGTAACCTTATTAAGAGACTCCAAATAGTTCATGGAAACCCTACCAGGAGGAAGACCATTCAATAGAGTCATAAGAATATGATCTCTTTGATAGTCGATGGAGGATTCAAGTAAGAAGTGAAAATCTGATATTTTGCTTTTTTTTTATTTTTGAGATTATATTACATTACTGGAAAGGTTGATATGATCTTTGTATACTTCACATAAACAAAACTTGAATATTCAGTTTTTCTATGATTAAAGTTATGATGGTAATATATACCACAAAACCATATATTCTCACTTAGACACAAGGACATTAATTTTTGACTATACGGGATAAACATTTCCAAAAATATAGATAAATAAATTTTGCACCACAATTTCGAGATATTAAATGGGATTGAAGTACATTTAAATATTCTTTATATTTTAAATGAAGTATTCATAGGTGAGTGGGTAAAAGGAAACGAAACAAATGAACGCAAGATAAATAAAACTTGTTTCTTATCTGAAACACAATTGCTATCATAAATCAAAACATTAACATTCCTTTTAGCGTGGAAGATTATTGTTTCGTTACTTTTTTAACTACAAATGAAGCTTTATACAACTATTTTAAGCAGAATAAAAGAACTTGGTAGTTTAAAATGTTTGCCAATGAATCTTCATTATGATTTCTTGAAAAGACTATAAAAATTCCATACTCAAAGGATTGCTTTCTGATTCTTTAAATTTAACTCATTCATCACTTATCTCCAATTCTGAAACCACCCTATCATCGCATTGTTTTTAAAAGATAATAATATGCTTCATTTCATTCTTCTAACTGAAATTTCCTTCTTAATCTAACTCAAAAGACAACTAGATCTCTTCATAACTTAAGACATTTCGTAATCAAGAAATTAAAAACCAGTTTTTATACATCTTAGCCACAAAGACTGATCTTTTGTTTCAAGCAACTCATTAAGGAGGATTATACACGCAGACTTTAAATAAAAAAAAAGATAAACAAGAAGAAAGATTATTTTCCGAACTTCAACAAATGAAAAAGCTACCTCATTACTATACAAACTCAATTGTTGTGCTGATACCACACCCCTTAAAGTCGAACGTGAAATCGGAGGTTCAAAATTCATTGCTATACCTTCAGGCCGTTCGGGAAATACAAATAAAAATCAGGAAATCCACCATTTGATTGATGAAAGGACCCGCCGTTAACAATGTCTTCTTCATTTGAATAACGTGCGATAAAAGAACAGAGCAAGTTAGTTGATGAGTAGAATAAAGATTTTTCAGCCTATGGGAAGAGGAAAAGATCATTAGGAAAATGGCTGTAGAAAGAGATTAGGACAAAAGTTAAGAACGTGCCATTGACGAAGGTTTTTTTTTTTCTTCCCCTCTAGTGTTTTCTGTTTCCATTCGGTTTCAAAGGTGATTTTCTAGTGTTTTCTCATTTTGTTTAATCCAATGTTATTCGTTTTTTGACTCTTAATAATGGCTTTGTAGCCATTATTAGCTTTTAGGTTTAGGTTGAAGCTATAGATTACTGTTTGAATTGATAGTGCTATTAGTTAAACTAATCTTATCAAAAAACAAAACGTAAATGATTATTTCTGTTCTTCGATTGTTAATATAACGAAATGAGATGTATTTTATAAAGTATACAAAGTTTAGTATATAACAAGTTACACACACAATAACGAGATAGAGATAAACTGAAATAATTGCTGAACTATTTTTGATGTACGAAAGTTCGTGTTTGAGTAACCCTTTCATTAAAATTATGCAGCACTGCTACTAAGAGACTGACCTTTATTTCTGGGAATTACTTCAAGCTTTGAAAAAATATATTGATTTAGTTAATAACCTTTCGAGTTTTTCAGTCGTCATGAATGTTTGGAAAACTATTTCTCTTTCTTTTTTGTATTTCTCGATATAGCAACATCTAAGGTTCTCACACTACCATTATCATACCAGGCCCCTATTTCCTTTATTCTGTTCATTTATTTTGTAAACAAGTTTGTTCTCCCTGTCTATTGGTTAGCCAAACAAGTCTCCATCATTACAAAACCTAAACTTAAGAATGTCTGTCAATGTGAATTATTCGCATTTTTGTTACGTTGTTTTGCTTAATTCATATTAATAGAGTCGTTGTGGCTCAGAGGATAGAGTGTTCGCCTTCCAATGAGGTGAACCGGGTTCGAATCCCAGCGATGGCTGATCGATACGAATACTGTCAATGTGAATTAGTTGCGTTCTTGTTACGTTGTTTTGCTTTATTCATATTAATAGAGTCGTGGTGGCTCAGAGGGTTGAGCGTTCGCCTTCCAATGAGGTAAACCGGGTTCGAATCCCAGCGATTTCTGGTCGATACGAATACTGCACCAGGCTCGCACCAATCACAGTGCTGGCGTAAAAATATCCTCAGTGGCACACGGATCATGGGTAATACTCCCCTTGCCTCCAAGCTAACCACAAGAGGTTTTCGTTGCTTTTCTAGTCATGTAACGCAAATTCGGATGAGTTTCATCACAAAGTCCTCCACGAAAGCAAACTTTCTCTTAATACTAGATACAGCAGTTCATTTCTTTTCTGGATCGGGTTCAAAATTTTATGACTGTGGAGTTGACCATTAAGTCCAAAATCGGGTTAGCTGTTCAACAGCGGTTATGGTTACAATATAATATTCATATTAATAAAAATCTTAACCTCTCTTCCTCAAGATCAAGTAAAACGTTTTTAGAAAAAATAACGAACCACTCATACAAATATAGAGATTTCCATGCTATCAAATTAAAAAAAAAATTCAAAAGTGTCAAAAATATGATAAAAAGTGATACATATGTAATTAACTTCAGATAAAAAAAAAACTAAAAAAAAATCTTTTCATTTTTAATGAAATTTCAATACAATATTGCAATGCGATCTATTGAACGAAACAGGCAGGATTTATTTTTTAAGAAAGGAACACACGAAGAAAGAATTTTAAAAAAGAATAGTTTGTCATTGAATTTTGCTACGAGAAGTGCACTTAACACTAGGCCAATTTTAAAAGTATTACTTAAATTTTTTTAAGAAATATCTAGTGTATGTACGTTCGACAAGATTTTGGTTCAGGCTAAAAGAATACTTGATGTGATTCGATCAAACTATTTGATCAAATAAAGAATGCATTTAATTGCACATTTGGAAAAGTTAAGACAAGTAGAAAGTGCGCATATTATGCATTCTACATGCTTAAATTAAATAGCACGTGAATTTTACAACATCAACTGAAAAGTTGTTTGAATCCAAAAGGGCTATTAAGAGTTTATATCAAATCTAGAAGGATCCAATATTTTTTCCTTGAAACTTTTAATAAATTTTTTTTAATTTTATTATTTTTCGTCTAATTTATAAAAAATAAAAAAAATTAAAAAAAAAAATATTTTTGAATTTTAAACCTTAGTTAAAATCTTTTCGATGGGTGAATGTATCTTAAATCAATTGCGAGTATTAATTTTTTAATAACCTAAAAAGCTTTCATTTTAATTTAAATATCAGAACGAAATGTCAGATGTAGTTTTGAAAAATTCAGATATTTTTGGTTTGATAAATTTCTAATAATATTCACATTTAGATTTGGATTTAAACAGCTTAATAACAATTAAAATTATTATTGGATTATATTATTGTATCATTTCACGTTTTTTTTTAATTTTTATTTATTTATAAGGTTTTGTTAAAGTACGTTTCTTAAGATATATTAACAAATTTAAATATCTAAAAATGATGTTCTAAGATCTTTAAAAAAATAAAGTTTATTTTTGATTTTTTTCAAATATGATCTATAAACTACATTTAGAATGACAACTTAATATTCTATATATTTTTGAGACATCCTACACAACTCCTATTTTATTCGTAAGAAATGCTAGATTTCAAAAAAAGAATTAAATTTATTTCAGATTTCAACGCATGGTTCATATTTCTCTGCCACGTCTCTTAAGATTTCCAATCCAAAATGTGTGAACTAAGGAATAAAGAAAAAACTATGTTTTGTTTATGATAAAAAAAAAAGAATAGGAACTACGAATTTCGATGCCGAAAAGAAAAACCGTATGAAAATCTGAAACAAATTTTGACGTATTTCTAGAGAAAAAATGTATAGGTACGAAGATTGAAATTCTTTGTAACAGTACTTGTGATTTCTTAGATCGTCTTACGTATTTTCGAGAAATATATATAGCTGTTTCTAAAATGAAATTAAAGAAATCAGGTAAGGGTGTTCAGATCAATATTGTATACATTAAACAAAAAAATAGTTGTGAAGATTTTAAATATTAACCCATTAACCGCCAAAACAATGATTCTAAGTCGTGCATTTCTATTTTTTCAAGAAAAAAAATTACTGACTCATCTAGTTCCTTTGTTAAATTTATTTACGTTCAGCAAAGGCATATTCATTTACTAAAATATACTAGCTATAAGCTAATGTAATTTTGATTGAATATGTAGGATTGATTATAGTTCTAACTCCCGAATCTGTAAAGAAACAAAAACATTTATGAAAACAACCTTAAATTTGACCTGAATGTTTCGAAAAATGGTTGTAGAATTTGACATCATAATCATATAGAAAAAAATTTATTAATAGGTGACGCTTTGTTCGTGGAAATCTAAATAATTTTGTCTACCAGTGACATATTTTAATCAATTCTAATTCTAATCAATCCTGACGTGAGTATTTTTTTTTCTTTTTTTTTCTACAACTTTCTGTAAGTTAAACTTTATTATAATGAACCTATTTAATTATAACTTTATTAAATTATAATGAACCTATTAAATATATTTCTGGACATTTTTGATTTGTATTTTTCTATAGCAAGACACATCTAATTTTTATTAAAAGAAATATCCCCACAATTTTTAAGTAAAGTTTAAGTTTAAAGTTAAGCTAAAGTTGAGTTATAGCTAATTTAGATAAGTTAAATAATTTACAAAACTACACACCGTATACTTAAAATATTTCTGTAATGTGAAACCTATATAATGTAAACATTCCTATCAATGTTCTTTTTTCCTGTTGACGCAAGGAAACGATGAAAAGGAATGCGCCTAGCTTCATGAACAAAAAACAAATACTTAGAAGCCATATAAATTCTGCTTAAACAAGATCGTAGACAAGACTTTCCTGTTAATTCATTCTTCGAGGTGGAGATACAAAATAATTAATGGCAAAGAAAGGTAAGATACACAATATGCTATAATTAACACTTAACGTTAAAGTTGTTTTTTTCTCTTATTTTCGAACATTTAAGATGATTGTATGATTAGACTAATAAACTTTTTTTCAGTTTACTATTTTTACTGTAATTAAATTAACGAACATGTTACTTAAGATGTGGATTTCTCAAAGCATTGGCTTAATATTAAAAGAAACCAAGAATGCATTTAAAATTGTAAATAACAGATCGTAAAAAAATGCAAATAATTAGAAACAACGTACAATAATGGAGTCGATATCAAACTCACGGTACATTAATATATTGCCGTATTTGAGAAAATAGCTAAAATAATATTAAAATCGAAATAGTATACGAGATTGTATGGTGGTCAAAGAGCTGGCCTAGTACCACGAAGATCCCGGGTTTTGATCCCGTTTAGGGCATGGATGCAATATTTCTCTGTCTTCTACCAGTGCTTTTTGTGTTTTTTGGGTGAAATTGATCAACCTATATGGTTGTCCACGATAAAGTAATTTTTAGAAAAGTTCGAAGCAAAGAGGTTTTTTTCTGGAAAAGAAATATATAGTTGAAATATTTCTTTGATTTTGGCGAAATTCGTTTTCTCGAGGAAGTGACGATAGTTATTTCATCATTTCGTCAATTTAATGAAATTTTAGATTGAAACATATACTTGGAATACTTGGAAACGGTTTCGTCAAAAACGAAGAAAGTTACACGATATTTAAGTATATATATATATATATATATATATATATATATATATATATATATATATATATTTTACAGTAATGCACTCTGTGTTGCTTTTTGCTTGTTTTGAAATCATAATTTATAAAATTAGCATTCTAGAACTCAAAACGAAGATTTGACGGTATTTTGAGTCCCACGCTGATCTTCCATTCAATCGCAGTATAAAGAAGGGTTATTTATCATACCTTGCATATTTACAATATATTTTCCTTTCAAATTACTATATGATATTTACATTGCATCTACTTTTGGATTTCGGTTTTAAGTTGAACTAATAACACAGTTAATGTATTTAATGATCGCTTGTATAAAATCATTCTTAAAATTATATCTCTTGCGCGTCTACTCCAAGTAAAATCACTGACCAGTTCCAGCTGGAGTGTGACATGGGAATTTTAGGCATTTAAGCTTTGGTGATTCTTCTGACTTCTTTGTTACACTTCCCATCATTGGAGGTGATGAAATTGAACACGTTATTAGTCTATCGACTTTTCATGGTTAGAAAACCTAAAATTCAATATTGATGTAAGAACCTCTTTTACACATACAGAAGTCAAGTCTCCTCACAATTGATCTTTTGTCTTATGCTGGTCAATAACTATATGTACATATTACATGTAGTCTGTCATGGTCACCTTTACCACAAATTAAGGTGTTTTTGAGATTGACCGATGTAAAAAATATACCTAAGATAGAAAATGAGGTTATGTTTTGCACCACAAATCTCATTAATAAACCTGAATTTCAACCTCATTTGCACCTCACAAAGTGAACATCAACTATAAATCAGAAATAATTTTAGTTTAGAACTGGTGAAATTATAAACATTTCAAAAATATGTATTTGCTTGAAGAGTAGAACAGCGATTCTCAACCGTGGGGCGCGCCCCCCTAAGGGGCGCGAGCACACTAGAGGGGTGGCGCGAGATTATTCAACAGAAAATATTATTTAAAAAAATTGATTAACTGGATGAAAGGAAGGCGTACATACACATAGAAAACAAAATACATATCGACATATTTAATAACTTATTAAAGTGAAAAAACTTATTAAATCAAAACTTAAGGTGGGGAGCCAAGGGTGGCTTGGCTTTGAGGATTTTTCCTAATTTTCTGATTAAGTTTGTGTGGCTGAATTTTTTTCTGTAACATCTTACAACTATCTCTAATATATACCACGTATACTTTTAATTATAAAATAAAATTTCATTTATTTTATAGTATAATTCAAAATTGTAGCTTCTGCGCCTAAGGTTTCCCACAGGTTCCAAAGATGAGCTATATATTGAAATCACTTTTTCACTTGCTCAAATTATCTTTTAAAAAAACACTTGCACTGAAAAACGTCTTTTAAAAAGGTATTTTAAGTGTCTTGCTGGTAGGAACAAGTTTCCCGACTTTAAAAAAGATATTTGTTTTTAGAGTCTATAATTTGTTTATTGATTTTACACTGATAGTTCTTGTGTGAAGTCTCTAGCGATTCGTTTGAGTTAACTCATTAGAATTAATCAAGAATTACCGAGTTAATTTTTTCAAAAGGTTTAACTAAGAAGTAAGAGTTAAATAACCATACTAGAGTTAACTAACCTAACCCATAACTAGAATAAAAATACCCAAATTTACAAGAAATTACCAGAATCGACCACAAAAACACTCATAACTACCACAAAAATAAAAAAACACCTAAAAAATTACTTTAAATTGCAAACAAATAAAAAAAACTTGAAACAAAATATCGCAAACTCAAATAGAACGTCAAAATATTATAAAAATTCAAAAAAATACCAAAGTTCCACATTTGCTTAAAATGAAATAAATCAATTGGCATTCAATTCAATCATTCTTTTTTGAGAAATAATATGCTACGTATTGATTTATAATTAACTCTTTCATAGATTTCATGTTTGTTTCCGAAGATGGCCCACGTGTCCCCAAGGTGGCACCGGTGTCTCTCTCACCATTCGCCCGACTTAAAACTATTAATCTGATTGAGTAATTCGAATTAAAGTAAAAACGAAATAAACTTTCAAAGAACATATCATAACTCAAAGTTCTAAGAATTTAAACACATATAAATTACAATATCTTCTCACTTGGAAATTAGAACGACAACTGCAAAAAATTAAATCACTTCATATAATGAAGAACATTCAAGGAAATATCTTCCAATTCTGCCTCGTGCACCTCAGATACAAGATTTACAATGCAGCAGAGACATCTTATGATTCAAAATAAATTTAATTTTACTTTGGGAGGTGGGATACGTTAAGAGCACTGGCTACCTTTGACTTACCCACCTTACTTAATTAAAACATGCTGGATTTTAAAAAAAAGTTAATACTTTTTAGTGACTTCCTTGGGCCTGTCTTGCAGAGAAAAGTTTTTTGAGGTGAGGCTTAATATTAGAAATAGCCACTCTCAGTTCTGTTTCTATATTTAGCCGTGATCTATATTTTGTCTTCAAGGAAGCCACGGCAGAAAATCCAGTTTCACAAAGGTAGGATTTTGAAAATGGTAATAGAATGTAAAATGCCCTTGTTTTCAGTGCAGAAAAATCATCCTCCTGCCCAAAATTCAAATAGTGATTTATTACTAAATTGTATTTTGGTTTCGCCACTTATCGTGAAGTCTAGGAATTTTTCTTCCTCATCAATTGAGAGTCCTTCGGTAGTCTTATGAAATGGATTCCTAGCCCACTCGTAACTTGCTATCAGTTTGTCGTCAGCAGGAAAATACTTTTTAAAATTCTTTGCCAGCATGGCTAAATTATTTTCAATGGTTATAAAAACAACTTTTACATATTCTTCTTCAGCCTTATAAGTTTTAGTTCAATTATCTACATTTGCAAACATTGTTAAGTTTTTTTGCTTTACATTTATGCCCCACAATTCCAATTGTCCACAAAAAGCATTAACTTTATCACTCGTATCTAACATATGTGCATTTGCTCCTTGGAGTTGAAGATTCAAGTTATTTAATTTCTCGAATATGACGACCAAGTAACTCAATTTCATCACAAGTAAACATAATTGCTGCTGGTTCTTACTTTACTTTTGTTTTGGCAGTTAGTTAAAAATAATTTAAAGGCAGAATTCAAAATACTCAATATACATTATTGTTGCATACATTTTACAGTAAGTGGGGGGTGCGATGAAAATTATGATTGAAAACTGGGCCGCGAATACTGAAGGGTTGATAAACGCTGGAGTAGAAAAATAACCCATGCACCTCAAAAGCAATCTCCTTAAGCTGTTAGCTCTAAAGTAGATTTCCATCAATCTCAAAACAACCTCAAGGGTGAATAAAACTTCATACATCTTGATTATACACGTTGGGAGGTGGATCTTTCAAGGTAAATGCAACCTCAATTAAACCTAAAAAACTTACATTTTTGTAAGAGCGTTCACAAGTTCTCATTGTTAGCAAAGCAGAAATTTCTTGGAATCACTGGATGTGCATAGTTTAGAATATTACCAGAAAAATTTTCTGAAAATGAGTAAAGTTCGTTTTATGGTGAAGCATATGTTTTTACCATCGCCATCTGATTAGTCTGTTCACTTCGGGAAATACATGGCCGCGAAACTAGGTCAGCACACGTTAAATATAAAAAATTATGGATTTCTGATAGTGAGATCAGGGTCACATTTTCGTTTTTGTACTGCCAAAATAATATGCTATTAACACTATTGTTAAACCGATTTTTGATGGCCGGGATTGCTTGATTGGCAGACTTGGTACGCTGGGCTTACGTTTGAATCCCGTCGGTCGAAAAATCTCATTGTATTATTTGGTAACATGTGCGCGTTAAATCTGTCGGGGACACAGACTTCTCCAAGTTCCCATAACAGAAAAAATATCTCTGAGTGTACTGAATTGGGGATTAATCGTTAGTTGGTTCTGGTCAAAATTACCATCTTTGAATTAATGAATGGATGGATCTGCCCTGTAAAATGGGATGTGACGTGTGTGTTGTTGAAATCGTATTCTTGGCCATAGATGTCACCACTGAAAAACAAGAACATTTATCTTCATATTTAGATTCAGAACTCTTTATAAGCGTTACGTTCTTGTGTTTATATCCCTTCAGGTACTTGAATTATGCTTATGTATTGTCCTACATTGTACTTTTTTCTTTACATTTGATTTTGAACCAATTTTCTTTCAAATGTTTTGGCAAAAGTAAAATTTTTCCCACTTAAATTGATGCTGACCATATTGGAGTTTGACTTACTTCACTAACCAATCCAGCATCCAAGAGTTTTATGCTAGGTTCAACAGCAGATGTAACCTGATCAGAAATTCTAAACTTGACACTCATTTCAGCAGCAGCAGGGAAATTTAATCTCATTTGAAATTTTGATGCTATAACAGGCGTCACATGCATTGTTTTAATATTCTTAAAAATGACTTTTACGATGAATATTTAAACTGAATATCATCTAATAAAATTGGTTTCCTATATTGATCTAATAATTTTTAATGTTTCTCCTTTTAAGTTTTCTGTTCCTTTTTCTTCATGTTTAGTGTTTCCAGTAGGTCATAAATCAAACAAAAAATTTAGTTCTACAGCAGATTTTCTTTAAATTGAGAAATCATGTTAATAGGACAAATACAAACATTTCACACTTATAAACACTTCCATTTGCTGAACCCTGCAAAATAAAAAAATAAGATTATGCATTAACATGTTGTAATTATAAACAACTTTTAATTAGTATCAGCGATTCAACGTTTTTCTTAAAGCTAGTTTTGGCTATGAATCTGTTGCGACCCTTTCTCAAGCTTTGATATGTGCCAAGTAAATCTTTCATTAATTGTACTATTTTAGTATAGGACACATTTGTGTGGCGTCAAACACTTGAACCAAAATCCTCATATTAGGAAAGATGGGAAGGTCAGGATGTAACTTCAAATTCAGCCTCCTTAGCGTGGTGAGTTCTAAATTGCTAATGGGCAAAATTATGATTGCATAGAAAGCGAAGAGCTGCACAATGCACAATGATTCCAAAAAAACCTTAAACTTTGACCTTAAAAAAATATCAGTGTAGGTCATACCGGGCAGTGGCACTAAACCTTAAAAAAATATCAGTGTAGGGCATACCGGGCAAATATATACCGGGCAGTGGCTCTTGACCTTAAAAAAATATAAGTGTAGTGTATACCGGGCAAATGTATACCGGGCAGTAGCCCTTGACCTTAAAAAAAAATCAGTGATTTGAGTATCGGGTAAATGTTTACCGGGTAATGGCACTTGACCTTAAAAAACCATTGCCCGGTATACCCTGCACTGATGTTTTTTTATTGTCAAGGGCCACTGCCCGGTATATATTTGCCCGATACACTGATGTTTCTTCAAATCTATCGTCAGTAAGTATTAAAATATCGAATAAATGTAATTATATTCACGAATAAATTAATATAAAATCGGATGTAATAAATATTTCGGACATTCACAGTAACATGTACAGTCAGCAAAAAAAAAAAAGATATCACCCTGAATAATTTTCGTTCTAATGATCGGATTTTCATGAACTAAGTGTCAATCTTAATGGTTCCCGGGGGTGACCTCAAATATTTTAATTAGTTAGTGCTAACCATTAATTAAGTTAAGAAATCAGACACAAAAACGTACTTTCTCTGAATAAACATATATTTTTTTTTTACATATTTGGAATCCAGATACTTGAATTAGGGGGGTAGACAAAATTTTGAAAAAAATGGTGGTAAATAGGGTCGCAACAAAGGTTTATATATTTGGCGATAGTCCAGAAAACAGCCAAAAAAAGTCTCCAGCTCAAATGAATATTTTAAGATAACCCATTGACTAATTCAAAAGAAGAATACTTAATTTTACTAGGTTGCTAAGCAACCAAGCTCTGACTGGAAACAAAATTGAAATAATGTTCTGTGATAACTCATAGAGGTTTAATTAATTGTTAATAGAAAATATCTCGAAGTTTCTAGGCAATGGACAATTTTTAAGCTGATTTCTGTCCAAAAAGCAAAGTTTTTTTATATTTTAATCTCCCTTGAAAAGAAAATTTAAATCGATTATAAATTATTTATGATTTTCTAAGTTTTTAGAATTTAAATACATGAACTTTTTATCTGATATTATTTAGATTATGTTGTTTTTGCTATATTTACTCGAGGATTTCATACTAAAATCAAATTAACATAACTTATTATGGCTAAAATTTTAGGGATAATCATTTTTACAGCTTTAATCGAGTCTTCTAGGCAAAAAAGTTTGAAGAAAAAAAAAGTACTTGAAAAATTAAATTGTAGATTGAATAGTAATTCTAATGCACATTCACAAGTTTTTCTATAATTTACGATATTTCTTTTTCCTATAACTCAAGGAATTGCTGAATGTTTAGTGGTATTTTAAAAGCATTCAAATATGTTATGTTTAAGAATAAGATATTGAAATAATATATTGCATATTGTATGATTCGTTGTTTCAAAAATCGCTTCATTCTGCTAGATATTTAGATTACAAGGTTTTCTTTGGATAAAGATGATTAGTAAATAGCATCCTTATGCTTCGATACATTTAGAAACTTACGTTCGCAAATTCACCTTAAAATATCGCACTGCATATTCTTCAATTACGATAAGCTACATTTACCACCAAATACTGATACTATGATTATTTTTGTTTTCTTATATATATCTAATATGATACTCTCTTTTTAAACAGAGCTTGTAAGGTCCTTAAGATACTGAAATGGGGGCACGAAAACTTAAAAGATAAAATATTTAATTTCATTAACTCAAAATATCTGGTCTCAAAATTTTAATTTTAAACCAAGTTAAATATAACTTTTACAATATTGATGCTCTTATGTTTTTAAAGACCACATAAATCCTGTTAAAATATGAAATTGCATATTTTTACTTTAACGAGTGTAAAATCCTTATCAAAATAATGATCAAGACCCAAATGTAAAACAGTATAATTGACGATAAAAACTCAACTGGCTTCAAAAAATATGAAGAGGGAAGTAAAAGTCGACATGTTTCGAGCGTTCAGATATAATCACTCATTCTCAAAACTTCTCAAGCTTGAATATCTTGTGAATTTTATTATTGCGCTCAAAACATGTCTATTTTTATCATCATCTATTGACTTTTAAATCAATGAAGTTTTTATATTTTCGATTCAATTTCTTGGATTATTTATTTAGTTACACAACATATTAAATTATTTCACTCGATATTAAAATAAGTTTTACTTATGTTATAGGCACAGGTTCTTAGATTGAAAAAATAATAATTCGCTACTTTGTAAAAAAATCAATGCAGTACAATTTTTTTTTGCTGCACGCCTTAACATTTTAATTTAAGGACATAAAAAAATTCCGTTTACAATCGAAATTTCAAAAGTCGAATGTGAAAATGGAATGTCTCCTAGCACCAGAAATCGAAATCAAATAGTTACAAGGACAACTATTTTAAACAAGTTAGCGTTTCCGTCCTACTTGAAGTTGTTTGAAAAGGTATTTTTTATATATCGATTCCAAAGTTTATTCTACAAATATTTTAGGGTATACTTTCGGAGTATTTTGATCGAGTTTATTTTTACACCCTTATTTGCTTAAAATTATTAAATTATATGCTTAAAATAAATTATTCAAGCAACATGATTTAACGCATTTAGAGTATAATAGTAATTGACCGGGCTTCCATCGCATATCCTTAACCTTGATACCGCTATCATTAAATGAATGGAATAAGCTTAGATAAATAATAAAAGTTAATTTTCCCCCGTTTTAATTTTCAAGGAAATAAGTTCGGGAAAGTTCAAGGAAATAACGTATTTTTTATTGCATTTTTTTTTTTTTTTTTTATATCAGATGATTCTAAAATTCGCACGGCTTCGAAAACTTCTTACAAATTTCAATTTTTAGTGTTTCCTGCTAAACAAAGTAAGGCATTGTTCCTGATAACAAATTATACTACAATAATATCTTGGGAATCGTGCTAAAGTAAAAAATTAAACAAAATAGTTTAGTATATTATCCGGAAAAAAATCTGCATGGAATCATAAAGAAAGAATCATTTAAGGTAGTGGAATATTTTAAGACGCTTAAAAATTTTGGCTACGTATTTGACAGCTTTTTATGTTCGGTATCTTTATACTCTTTGTAGTGACTTATAAAACATGGACACTATTTTAGATAATCTATGTTGAAGTCACAAGAAACAAAACAAAAAAGACAATCAATGATTTATATTCTTTTTTCGAAAAAAATAGTATGCTTAGTAAATAATCAGCTGTTTTGCATTAAATAATTTTAAACACCGGAGTGTTTTTAATTTCTTAACAAGGCTTTATTCTTAGCTAGCAGACAATAATTCTTTATAAAAAAACTTGACTATAATGTAAAAAGGAACTTTACTTTAAAGAAAATCTAAATTAAAGTACTAAAAAAATTGATTAGTATATTAATGAAGAAATAATAAATGTAGTAGGGTAAAGAATAAAATTTTTAAAAATGCTAAAATTTAATTAAATGGTTGGTAAAATAGTTCTGCGAAACACTTCTGGACAGGTGATTAAAAAATTACTTTTAAGATTAACACGATATATAAGATGTTGAGAAATTTGCGATGATGTGAGATATGCTTAAATATGTTTACTACATATTTATTAATATTTATAAAAAATATATTCAAGAAACTGATAAATATTTTATTCCAAATCTATTCATACGTATGTATATTATTGTAATTGTATCAGTTATTGAGAAAAAAAAGCTAAAAAATAATCACATTAAATAAGCACAATCTGGTGTATAATCATATTCTATCAAAAGCATGCTTTTATAAACTCGACATTTGTTGAATAAAATGTTTTTTATTCAATAAAATGTTTTATTCAAATTTCTTTACTTAATTTCAAATAGATTTTTAGAGGACTAAAAAAGAAACATTGTATTTTATAGTTTTAAAAAAATAAAAATAAAAAGATTAGCAAACGATTATTAGCGAAAAAAATATGAATGAAATTTTACGCCACGCGCGCTAAATCAAGTTCTTCGTAAGTTTATCACATTTTAATATTAATCGCCCCATTTAATCATTTTTTCATTGTCGCCAAATTAATTTTTTTTAAATAATTAATTTTAATTTTTCTCATCTTCTAATAAATAAAAACAGTTGAAACTTTAGATTTTTCAATTAAAAAGCATGTAGATTAATATAGTATAAAAAAATCCTTACCTCATAATTCAAAATTTTTTCATCCTCTCTTTCATTAAATAATAAAAATAATTAATAATTATTAAAAATTATTTTTTTCATGAAATTATCCTTGGGTAAATGTGTTTTATGAGTTGGTGCAATATTTTTTTGAATTGCTTCATTAGTTCTTAAAATATGACTGAAAACGCAAAAAGTGAAATTAACATTAAGGGGTCCAAACTTTGAATCACTCTCCTGACCAAACTATGGGGACCACATTTCACAGATTGCGGCTACCCCCTATATTTTGAAGATAAGAAATCCAAATATGTAAAAAAAATTATATGTTTATTCAGAGAAAGTACGTTTTTGTGTCTAATTTCGTAACTTAATTAATAGTTAGCACTAACTGATTAGCATATTTGAGGTCACCCCCAGGAACCATTAAGATTGACACTTAGTTCATGAAAATCCGATCATTAGAACGAAAATTATTCAGGGTGATATCTTTTTTTTTTTTTTTTGCTGACTACATCATTTACATATTAACCTCATCAGGACGTTTATTTCATAATTTCATACTTTGCCTAGAAACGGCAGGCATTATATATAATGTCGGCATTTCATACTTTGCCGGTTATATATATATATATATATATATATATACAGATAGATAGATAGATAGATATTAATTGCATGCTTTTAGCATACCATACCTCAAAATAATGCATTATTAGTATAAAATTAAATTTAGAAAAACAATTTAATAATGCTATTATATTCATTATATTTGAATATCTTGCTCTGGAGAGTTATTAAAAATAATTTTGAAAGAAATGGAAATTCAATCTGTTAACAATGTTAGTCTGGAATTTTCTTATTATTTTCAAGCTTTAAACATTATATCTGCTTTCCTGGGAATTTTGTATCGTTAAAACTACCTTTTTAATGACTTACTATTCTAATCCAATCTCAGATAAAAATCAATCACTAGTTTAAAATGAAATTTCGAAAAATGAAATACGATTATTATACCCATTATTCTCTAATGCTTTACTCTCAATAATTATTTCACTTTAATAATTTTAAATAGAATAGAAGATCTTAAGTTTGTAGATAAGAGATTACACTGCTGATTCTTGAGTAGAATAAACTTGAGTTCTCCTTCCCAAACCATTGAATTAATTATGAGAATCATTTCATCCTATTAAATTCTCTCTCATGGAATTACCAGTTAATCTACATTGGGAGTAAATCAAGCGTAGTACATCCCCTTGAAACAACGAAACATGAGATGCTTCAAGTATATTCAATTGAATTCTTTGGTAAGTATTTTGAGCAATGAAGCGCAATTCGTAAACTCATCTAGAAAAGAACATTTTTCCATAATAAACATTGAATGAGAGAAGAAAGTTTTATTCTGATTGAGTTAAAAGTTTCCCAAAATATCCGTAGGTGTTATTTGTGAACAGAACCGTGGAAAAAGTTGTTGCTAGGATTTTTCTTCAGGAAAAAATATGTTTACTGAGATTTAACTTGTTTTATATGAGCTTCATGGTTTATTGAGAAATTTCTTGTAAACTTTGGACAGTCATTATGAATTCATTTTGAAAAAAAACTGGTGCTTCGTGCTAAAAATTGCGAATAGGAAGGAAAATTAAATTAAATTTTATCTTTTCTTGAAGAATGTTACCTTAAATTGAAAATATATTGCGAATTCGAGGGTAAAATGGATCGGTATTGACTTGCATTGCGTAACAGTTGTAAAATTAGGGTTTTAGGCTTAGAAGATCACACAAGATGGAAAATGATTTTTAGATCATTTCATTGAAAATTGATTAAGTTTAGTGATTTCAGAAAAGTTTGAAAATTTAGCATTTATTTCGGAGAACTTAATGTTATTATTAATAAAATTCAGAAATTTTTTGTTGCCAGAACTGATCTTAACTAATAAAAGTTCGTGTAACTTACTGAAAACGAGGGGAAAAGTCTGAGAAGGTAAAAATAAGTTATTGAATAGAGGATAATAATGTGTGAAAAACCTGGTTAAAACCAGTGAAAAGAGAATATTAAACGAGCCAAATATGGCGTGATCTCTCTTTTGATTTGATGTTACATATTCAAAAATACTATGTGAAGGAACACACTATTTCAATTTAGCATCTAATCAATAGTTTACAAATACAATAAAAGATTTAGTCAAATCTTAACACCAATAATGTAACCAAGATCAAGCTCAATCACACCATTATCACACTATTTGCAAATGATTTTGCTTTCAAACACGCAAATTTCGTTGAACATTGAATATCGTCATTAAAATGTTTATAATCGAATATGAAATATCCCGAGTTTGGTTTTCTTTTGCCAATAGCATATACAGTGTTGTGCTTTCTTTACTCTAAGTTTTCCTTTGATTTTCCATAAAACGCATGAAAAATGCAATATTTATGTACACTGTAAAAATTTTTGATCTATAGTTACCGCAATTTTTGGTGTTTTGGAAAATACATTTTTAAGTGCAAAAAATTAACTATTTACTAAAAAATAATCACTTAAAACAATGAACGATAATATATACTTGTTTTCTTAACGAAATGTTTCTCTAATGGAGCCATTAATAGATTCTAATGCGCATGACAATGTGTATTGTCAGTAAACAAACAAAAAGAAAAGAATAAATTTGTAAATTAGTAAAACTATAACAGTGAAAATGTAAATTAAAAATGTGACTGCATGCACTGTAAAATTTTTTAGTTTATCTCAGCAACGAAAATGGTGGCAACTATACACCAACATTTTTATAGTGTAGTTGTTGTTTGTAAGTTTGCTTCTATTGGGAGTACAAAAATGGCTAAATATGAATAATAGCTTGGACACGTTTAAAAAATAAAAATAAAAACAGAAGAACGTGTATTACATTTGATGAATAAATTCAAAATATACAAGAAAACAAAACATGACTTGCCCGACAGTAGATTGCAACACTATTCAACTATTTTAGCTTTTAGGAATATTTTAAAAACCGGTTCAATTTTATTACAAGCTGAAATCATGTGCAGGTGGTAATAAATACTTTATTATAACGATGCATCTAAAGTTTTGAACAAGATATCCAAAATAAGGTTCCAAGAGTGGTTGATGTTGAGAACGTTAAAAGATGATTAATTAAAAGAAGATTAAAGGCAAACTTGGCCAGGATAGTATGGTTTTTAGGGCGTTGGACCAATGCTCAAGCGGTGTGAGTTCGACCCACCCTCCAAAGAATCCCCGTGTACAGAATGGTGACTCGTGCATGATAAATCTGTCTAGGTCACGAAGTCTTCCAAGTTTCCATAACAAATAAATACCTCTAGGAGTACAGGATCGGAGATTGATTGTGCTTTGCTTCAGGTCGAAATTACGATCTGCGGAAGGATCGATGGTGTGTTTTCCCTGTAAAACCGGCTGTAACGTATGGGAGTGGCCATAGATTGACGACTATAAAACAGGAATGAGCGCACCTCTCTGCCTTAAAATAGGCTTGTTAGTATTGACAAGTGGTAAAAGACAAAATCAAAACATCTAAACTTTGGTTAAAGGTAAGTCCAGGGGAAAATATTAAGGAAATTCACACTGCTGTTAGACAGTGATCTGTTCAAAAAACAGTTACTAGTTGGTATGCCTTTTTAGTTATTAGTTGGTTTCTTGTTATCCAGTGGCGCCATCTATGGCGAAGAATACGACTTAAACCACACACGCGTCGCAAACGATTGTATAGAGAGAACCCTTTCATAACCCTTCTCATTCATTCCCAGATCGTAATTTAGACCTGAACTAGAGAATAATTAATCTTCCATTCAGTAACCTCAGAGGTATTAATTTGCTATGGGAACTTGGAGGACTTTGGGACACCAACAGATTTAACATGCACCAGTCACCATTTAATTCACGGGGATTATACCGGCGAGATTCGAACTCACGATCTCACGAACACGAACCTAACGTCCTGCCGACTGGGTTATCCCAACTGTGAATAATAAGTAACGCAATGAAATATGAATCTGAGCTTGATTAAAAGATTGTATTTATACATGAGTATTTATTAATAAGCGGTAGTAATTATAAATCAAATTAATGCAGCATAAATAGATGCATATTTCGTATTTTTTTTCTTATTCTTAAAGTTAGCAGTAAATTATTGGGGCATGAGAGAAATCTGCCAAGCCATAACTTTAAATAACTAAATCTTTGTTTCTCCTCTACTAACTAGATCTTTTTGAGATTTAATGACCCTTGAAAAGAAGAACAATAGCAAAAAAACTTCATTTTTATTCTTTTTCTAGGTAAATTATGAATGATAATAGAATTATGAATAGTTAAACGAAAAACTGGATATGATGCAATGGTAAGTCATATTTTAAACTTGTTCCGATGAGTTTTTTGTCGAAATACACCATGGTTCTCATATTGGCAATAAGATGTTTCGGTCTATTGTGCTGCCATGCAGTGGGAATTCATAAAACTAGTAAAATTTTTATCTGAAAACAAAACAAAAAATAAAGATCGATGTCTCAATTGGAAAAATTGTATTTAGATATAATACATTTTTAAAACTTTTCTGAAAGGACTTGTACCAAATTGGTACCAAAAATACTTACCACCTTTTAACACAGATGAAACACCAGTGTTCCCATTTACATATTTTTTCTGACGCTCTAATTATAAACAAATATATATTTTGGTAAAAAAACAGTCTAACAGTTGCTAAAATATCTGTTAGATAATCAGAACTACATTTGTACTACGACATAAAATCCTGTTGAATTAGTTTTTTTCGTTCATATTCAAAAATTTATCAATGACTGATTTTACAAATTAAGAAAATTTCAGTAATGATTAACTGTTTCTTAGATCTAAATAATTGCATATTTGAAAAATTATTGTTTGGTATAATGAACGGTGTTTGGAAAATTCTACCTTTAACGCAAAAAAAAGAACACAGGTGTTTCAAACTGTATTTCATAACCATAAATTACTAAAACTCTTAATGTCATATTTTTTCTTTTATTTTGACCTAAATTATTACAGAATAATTTTAAAAAAAAGTGTGAAAAATATGTTTAATAAAACTTCTGCATCAAAGAGTTAGAATGTGAAATTTCCCAATCTTCTGTGTTTTTACAATTTTATCATTATTGATTTTCTTCGTTTATCAAGTAACTAGGAAATAACATAATTTTCATTTTATACCATTACTTGCACATGATTTACGAATGATAGATGCAACAAAAAGTGCAATTTATAAAGTAAACAAAAAACAACTCTTCTATTTGACAGTAATACCAAAGATGTTTCTCTCCGACATAGTTATAGGGCCTCGTGCTCGAGATAATTTGTTTTATTTCAGACTGCTTCTACGAGATGTAATTAACTTGATCCTGAACAATTTGATAAGAAGCTTAACTGGTAGAAATATCTCTCTTACATGGCTAGCACAGTAAGCTCCACTATTTTCCTTAATCATGGATATGGCACATTTCAAGAAAAACACGGTCTCAATACACGGCTAAAAGCCATTAGCTCCCTCGATCAAATTTTATAGTTACTTAAGATGCAGTTGTTTTTGAGAAAGCAAAATTTGCAGTCAAATGTTCAGCTCGTTTAATTTTTTTTCTCTTAATTAGGGTTAAATTTAAATGAATAATCATAAGAATCTGAAGTGGTAAAATATTAATTGATTAAAAACTTCATTCGCTTCAAAAAATTACAAGTTGGAAATAAGAATCGATTTGTTTCAAGCGTTCAAAAAATGGGCACCTATTTTTAAGACTTGCCAGACGTGAATGAAAAAAAAAAGTTACTTTAAATACAAACGTGAAGTTACCAACGAAAAATGCAAAAATAAAAGTGAGAAAACAAAACTAGAAAAACAAAATTAAAATCTTGAACGTTTTTTTTTTCTTTCTAGTTTTGTATTCTCACCTTTATTCATTTTTCGTTGCCCACTTTGCGGTTTTATTTCAAATCGCGTGTCTTTCTTCTCATACACGTCTGGTAAGTCTTAAAAATAGGTGCCTATTTTCTGAACGCTTGAAACACGTCGACAGTTATTTCCAATTTGTAATTCTTTGAAACGAATGAAGTATTTTAAAAAGTAATAGAGTAAAATTAGTTTATTTAATAATTAAAAAATACATTGAACAAGTGGAAATGGAACCAAATACTTTTATGTTCTGAAGCAGCTATATGGATTCGTTTAGTTTCAAAATTACACTTCTTTTATCTGTTAATAATAATAAATGGATTGACGCTTTGGTTAAACAAAGAAATGCTTGCCACAATTTATAATTCATCTTCAAAACCATGAATTCTTCGATTTATAATTATTTTATCCCCTTGTAAGTAGCTTATTGTAATGTAAGCTTATTGTATTGTATTGACTTACTTAAATATATTATTCGTAATAACTTGTTGCCTAAACCATACATTTGGTATGCTATCCCCATCGGTGAAATGTTACAGTTTTTATGATTTCTGAGCAGGGGCATCATAAGCGATTAATTTTCTGTAATTGATATTTTTCTCCGTGATAGTTAAGTTGGTTCAGGTCAATTATTGTTCTTTTAAAGTCGAATGCATAGGACTGTCAATCTTCTTAGAATCTTGATACTTTGATCACTTTTGATGGATAGTTTGTTTCTCTTGCTACTTATAATTTGAGTAAAAAATGCTCAAAAAACTCATATTTGTATAGTAAAAACATTTCTAATTTAAAAAATAAATAAATAAATAAAAAAACAACAGTGTTTAGGTATTTATTATCAAATCTTGCGGCATTTAAATCATTTATTTGAAAATTTTCCTGTTCTTTATATTAATGGTTTATTGAAATTTCTGGTTTTCAAAATTATAATTCTTATTACCCACGTATCACGATAAAATTACCTGGCTTTTCTTTGGTACCTTCATTCATTTTACCATATACTTGGTCATTTCAATAGCTATGCCTATGCTTTTTACCATGTAAAATTGTAATAAACTTTACAATTAAGTAACTATACTATGTTTTATTTTAATGGTTGTGAAGAGTTTGATGATTGCTAATTATTTTCTCAATTTTTTCAATTATTTGAAATGTTTCTTGAATTATACTTTCGAAGGTTTAAGTAAAAAGTTTGAAAGACATTCGGATGGAACAAGCTATGGAGTGAGTTTTATGCATCGTATGTATAATAATTTTTATTCATTGAAATAAATATGCTGTTTGTGTGCTTGATAAAAAAAAGACTTATTGACCTTTGTTGGTTTCAAGAGCACATAACGAGAAATTTAGAAAGACAACGCCAAGATCTATCTACTATTATGACTTTCCTATAACCACATTTCAGATCCTTTTGCGGAACGGCGATTTTACTCATTCAGGAAGATTTTTACGATTTAAAGCAAGCTAAAAGATTAAACGTTTAACGTTATTGAGGTATCCCTTGCTTAGAGGTATTGTCTTTCAGCAAAGCGTTCTAAAGCGTGTATGTAGCGTGTATGTAGCGAGTAAAATTTATGCTGTTTTTAAAATTGACACAGGTTTACAAGTCATTGATTTTTCTAAAAAGCACACTAGCCTCTGCATGTGTATGTAAAACAATTTTTTTTATTATTTTTTTTTTTTTTACATACGTATACAATTAAATGTAGGGTCATAACAAAGTGCGGCGTATGAATCCCAGTCAATTAGAAGAACACATTATCGAAGGACGTAAATATAATCTACTATAACGTCAAGGTAGTAGGTTCAAACAACGCAGTAGCCCTGAATGTATTTTTCTAATATCTTTCTTAATTTTGTGCAATCTGATTTTCTACTTAATAAAGGCTTTTAAGCAGTATTTAGAAATGAGATTACATGCCTCATATGTATATGCAGCAATAAATAAATAAAAACAATAAATAATCATAAATAAATAACTATAAATAAACAAATGCATTCAAAGAAACGGTGGAATTTGAAGCCGCTTCCTTCACGTTTCCATTTTAAGACATTAGGAAGGCCAGACACGTAAAAATTAAGTTGCTGATCTAGTTATACCTTATATTTACAAATGCTCTTACATTTAATAGCTGGTAAATGTTAGTTTATAGCTTACATGAAAATAAAAATAATAAGTAACCGACCAAATTCATACTTAATAAGCGTTTGCTAACTAAAACAATGATTAACAGGCTAAACACTTTTGCGTTAGCACAAACTATGATAGAACTGTTAAAATTTCTATCTCTTTTGATGGAATTACCTTTCTGATAAAAATTTTGCCAAATTTGCAACCAAAAAGCATAATAATAAAACCATATAATATTTGTAGTTTTAAAAACAGAATTACTGTATTTTTTGGTGTTTCATTAGAGCTAGAAAATGCGGTATATTTTACTATTATTTGGCAGTTTTGTTTCACCAATACTTTGCAGGATTTGTAAGGTGAATCCCATCATCCTAACATTTTTGCTTTTCTACGCGCAATTGGTCTTTTATACTGTATATAACTGTTTTGTCTTATTTAAATTTTTTTGTGATTTTATTCAGCTTTGAGTGCATTTGTTTTATGACGCCATACTTAATTTCGCATTTTTTATCTGGTTTTACTCACTTTTATAAATACCGTGTGATTTTTAATAAGAAAGTTTTGTAATATGCGTTTACCTAAGATTTATTTTTAAACCGTTTGTTTGGCGCAGCATATCCTTCTCTGCACCTTGTGCCATTAAACCCTACATTCAATTCAATTCAATTCAATTCACCAATACTTTTTTTAGCACAGACTTACCAACTACTGAAATTTTAATTCGAATATTTTTCTTCAACAATTAAATTAGAATCAAAATGTTCATTTTAACAGTTAATTAAAATAATTTTTTGCACCAAGACATTAAAATACTTCAAAGGTCTATGCAAAAAAAAAAAAAAAAAAAAAAAAAAAAAACTCAGAGTAGTTGTCTATCTAGAGAGGGGGTTGGCCATGGAAAAAGTCGATTGTTGTCGTCTGACCTGCATCCAAATCAACAATGAGGAATTGTGTAATTTAGGAAACCACGACTGCAAGTCAGATGATGGGGGGTGCAATATATTGTTGAGAAATGAAAAATTTATAATCTCCTTGAGATTTTCCACAGTGTGAGCATTTAGTGGTAAACAACGTTATTAGCAATTTTCTCTGTGGTCCGGACATCAGTGAGGAAGGCATAGGAGCAAATACGTCAAGTTTAGGATAATACCGAATGAGAGACACAGCCTCCAAAGGATTGGTCATACCCCAAATGCGAACATAGTGTTAGTTAACGTTGCCACATACGTGAAATGTACACCTCTCACTAAAGATCTTTTAATCGGAAAAAATATTTTCCTGCTCTAACATTTGTTGGGTATCCAAACAAATTTGCAAATGAACATTAATATCCTGATAAATTTCCACTAATTGTAAACGATAAGGTTTTATTTTCAGCTTCTTTCGTAAAATAAGCCACACACGCTCATTCTCGGGCTTAATTTTCTTAATTTTCCCCTTTGTCCTTTTGGTATTTATTAATTGTACTATATATATATATATATATATATATATATATATATATATATATATATATATATATATATATATATATATATATATATATATATATATATATACATATATACATTGTGTAAGTTTTGATTAATTTTCCTGTCCACATCTCTACATCTATATCAATGAAAATACGCAATGTAAAGTCTATTTTTTTTTTTATCTTTTCAACACCTTATCCAAGCTGATCTTCTGAACGTCAATTCTTTAAAGTTACTAGACCCCTTAAATCCAATCTAAAGTTGAAATATCACGTTGAACAAGTTTTGTTATTTCCTGCGGATATACCATTCAAAATATTTTAGAGAAGCTCAAGTCATCATGGGTTTCAATTGAATTCATGGCATATTTTTCAGCTGTCGTTATCTTAAGACATTCTTTCCTTTTTATAATCATTTTTATACGATACCTGTCCAGAAGATACAAGAAAAAAAAAAGAATTAAAAAGAAGAAAAAAAATGTCTCTCTGTCGGATATCTGTTTTCCCCAAAGCTTGATCACGTTTTCTTGCAGCATTCCCCCCCCCCATGCCGAATATATTCGTCTACTAAAAATGTCCGTTTCTAGGACTTATAGGAATACGTGACATGTTTTAAAGAGTGTGGTCATTTATATTATCACAGAAGCTGGTTTGAGATGAAGTAACTTAAGTACTTGATGTTGAGATGAGATTATTTGAAATATACATAGATTGAACTGAAATATATCCCTTTGTAACAATAAAATGGCACAAGACACATGTTGAATTTTACTTCGGTAAATCAGTTTTTTTATGTGAAAAGCATAAGAAGATATAATGATGAGTCGCATTTAAATATTGTTCATGAGTTCAGTTTTTTATTTTTAATATTACGACTGTAATCAATAAGATGTTTCCGTAAATGTAACGTAAATTTTAGAAACCAAAGAACTTGTAAATAATAACAAGGAACATTTATGTGCAAAAATATTAATTTTGTAAAAAGTGTGATTAATCACTTTATTGAACTGAACATTTAATATTTTTAATATTTTTTTTTTTTTAATTTTGGAATTTAGAGAAGTTTATTTTATTTTGAGCTAAAAACCGCTTTTTGCTTTGTTTTGTAAATATCATTTTCATGAATTTTGAATTCAGAGAGGTTAATTTTATTTTGATACACAAAAATCCTTCATTGTTAAAGTTTCAGTCATGTTTAAAGTATCAATTTTAAAAAATTTGAATTATGATTAGCTTTTAAAACTCAAAAGAGAACTTATTATCCTTAAAGATAAAACATTTTGTCTGATGTTTTTATGTAAGAAAATGCCTTATTGGAAACATATGAATTCTTATTATTAAATTTATTTTCTTTCCTCTTAAATTCTACATATTCTTCATCCATTAATTCTACATATTTAATTTTGCTTATAACATTTTAAGAATATTATAAACAACAATAAAATGGTTTAAATTTAATAAAAATTATATATTTACAATATAAGTTTTAAGGTATATTAGATAACCATGAGACTAGATTTGCAGGTAGCTTAAAATAATGAAATTTTACTAACACTAGCGAATCAAAATCTGTTTTAAACAGAACAACTAAACAACAGTGACCTTCATATTCTAATTTTGTTGTTGTTTCTAATGACACTACAACAAGCTAAGGTAAACGATTGTTGACTTTTAACGTCTTTTCGCTTGATCAGATAGCATCGCTGACAGAGAAAGCGCAACTTAGTTCAGAAACTTTCCCCTAAATCGTTAGCAGCGCCACTCATTCTAGAAGCCACTTCCAAAATCAAGACACAGATCTAAAGGGGAAGGAAATTTTCCTCAGATTCATGAACCTATAGTACTATTCTGGTTCGAACACAAGTCTTCTGATTCCACTGATTATACGAGCATGTGAAATTAGTCTAATCGAAATCAACATAATGTCTACTAGATAAAATATCGCAGCTAATTTGTAAAATAACTACTTAAAATGAAAGCAAAATACATCAAACGGATAATGCCAAAAGTTTAATTATAATCACTTTCTCACAACACAATTCACATCATACAGATCTGTGTAGAAGTCAAGGAATTTAAAACGTAACATAATTTTGAATACATTTGTGAAAATTTTTCATCTGCAAAATATGCAAAAGGGGAAGATTATATTGCATTTTTATGAATTAACATGCATACATGCTTTATATTCAATATTTAATATCTTTTTTACATTAATTCCATATATTTCTGTATATATATGATCATGGTATACTTCTGACAAGCCTCTTTTACCGCAGAGGGTTGCAATTCTGTTTGTTTTTCTGTGGCGCCATCTATGGCCAAGAATTCAACTTCTGCCGCACACATACGTCACAGCCCGTTTTACAGGGAAGACTCATTCACACACCATCCATCATTCACAAACAGTAATTTTAGCCCTGAATCAGAACATGATCGATCTCTGATATTGTGTCCCCAAAGGTAGAATTAAAATGTTCAAAAATTCATTTAAAATTTAACTTTTAAAGAGTTGCAGGTTGTGAAGCGTTCAAAAATATAATCATTTCTAGTCAATAATTCCATATTTTGCCCTCATTTTAAAAGTGATTATATTAAAATTTAGCCCTTATATTTTAACCAGATGATATTTTATCAACACGATATTTTGCCCTCCATAGATTTGAAGCCCGACATTTTGCCAGATTACATGAGCACATTTGAAAATCGTATAATACTGAATTGATTGGGTGCATTTAAAAATCATTAAAATGAATTACTCATTGAATTGAATTACTCATTGAAATGAATTAATCATTGATCATATTTCATTTTTCTTCGTAATAGTGATCTTGCATCGTTTCTCCGTAGTAGAAAAAAGGATGAATCATTCACGATTATATTCTCGGAAATTTATTTTTCCTGCCAGACACTTACCGGTTGGAATGAAATATAACTTCGAAAATATTTACCTGGAGCAATATTTCTTGTCATCTCAACCTCCACTTTCAGAAATTAAATATAAGAAATGTCACTTTTTCTGAGCCCTTCCGCTTTTCAAGATGACAGAAAAAAAGGAGGAAAAAAAATAACTCGTAACATTGTTTAATTTAATTTGAAAACTGCAAGGAAAGGTTTGAGATTTGAAAATTATAATTAACCGTTTCTTAAATTGAACTAAGAAATAAAATATTAATTTCTATTCTTAAATGGATATGATTAATTTTTTTTTTTTAAATGTCACTGAAAAAATAAAATATTATTTAATTCCGTTGTTTCTTTAAATCAAATTTATTAACCTTTGATTAGATTTTTGAATCATTAATTTTTATACCTGTTTCGTATGTTTTTTAAAACTTAAATAGAAAATGATAAGTTGATTTCAATTATTTACTTACAAACTTAGCTTAAAACTGAATATTTTACCTTCTTTGAAGCTTTTCTTATGTGGGAAATACAGTGACAATTTTCTTTGTCTTATCCAGGGCTCGAAAAAACTCGGAAATTTTAACCGTCCCTGAGGACGGCTTGTCCAACAATGTACCCGTCCTCCTTTTAAACTAACCCGTCACTTATAAATAAATAAAAATATAATCTTCTCTTATTTATTGCAAACATTTATCATATAAATTGCACAATAAATTAGTAGTTATTAGGATTACAAATACTAGGATAACATTATACAGTTATAAAAGAAATACTAGGTTATAGTATTTATTTTATGAAATAATTTAAATGACAAAGGTCAAGTTATCTGGAATGTCAATTTATCCGAGGGTACTGCGTTTTTTAAATGAATCAAATATGACGTTTGCCAGTTCCACAATCAATCTGAAGATTTACAGAGGTTTGTGCTCAGAAATCTAAAAGGGGTTTTCCATTTAGGTATGTTCATAATTGCGTTTAACGCTTCTTGTTAAGACCAATACGTAATGTGTTTTTTTGTAAGTTCATTACTGAAAAGCTCCTTTCAACCGCTGCAGTACTCCCATACAGAAAAAACATCAATTCCACCAAGCGCAGTATGTTGCTGTATTTCTAGATTAGAGGGTCATTATAGAAGTGAGGCGATAGACTCTTGTAAGATAACAAAAATTGAAAATGTATCACGAACTTTAACGGGAAAATGGCCGTCCACGCGGACGTCGGATTCGAGAAATTTGTTGTCCGCGGGGAATTTTTCACCGCCGAGGACGGGCGGACGGGTGGTTTTTCGAGCCCTGGTCTTATCCTTTATTGTATAAAAGGGATACATTCATTGGCAAGTTTAATTGTCTTATCAATTTCATTTACATTGACACATCAGTGACCTACCAGTGGCACATGCATTGCCATGTCAATTTATTGTCATTACCATATCAGCCTTACATTCATTGCCATATCTATTTCACTGTCATTGCCTCATCAGTGACACATCATTGCCTTATGAATTTAATTGTGTATGTTCTATCAGTGAAACATTAGTTGACATATCTATTTCATTCTATTGCCTTATCAATTTCATTATCCTTACCTCATCAGTGACACACTTATTGTCTATTTTCATTGCCATATCAATTTAATTGTAAATGTCCTATCTATTTCATCCTCATTGCCTTATCAGAGACACATTCATTGCCTATTTTCATTGCCCTGCCTGGGAAGCATTCATCACCTATATTCATTGCCTTATCAATTTCATTGTCATTGCTTTATAAGGGACACATTCATTGCCTTTTTATCATAAATATAGCAGTTTTTAGCTTCATTTATAATTTGCTTTTTATTATCCTCTTTCCCCATACACTGTATTATGTTAGATATTTTGAACTGTGTAAAACTTTTCCTAACGTTTAAATTTGTTGTAACATGAATACGATACTAAGTTGAACAGTAATTTCGGGTATCATAAATATAGCAGTAATTAATTTTAGTAAAACTTTACTAAAATTAATACTTTATTACGGTTGCAGCAAATTTACATTAGATTGTAGTTCAAGGTATTATAATTGATCGCTTAATTGTTTTTTTTTTTCTGGGAGAATCTAAGTCAAACAACCATGTAAGTAAGGCGATTGTTTTAAAATGTATAATATAATAAATGAATAGTTTTTTTTTAAATTTTTCTATCCTTTATATGCAGTTACTAATCTATTTGATGTCACAAAAAGAAATCACGTGTAAAAATCAAAATACTTGCAATCTGGCTTAAGAAAAAATGCGAAAGTTTCATTTTTGGTACACTTAAAGGAAACTATTTTTTAGATATACCCTGGAAAAAAAACAAGTTTGTGGAAATAGATACCTGAAACTACCAACGCCGCTTATGTATATCTTTAAACCTGCGCGAAAGCTCTATTTCTCATCGCAGCATTTTCTCATTTAGGCATTAAGATGTTGAGTTACTCTGCCGAATATCAGAAATGTCGAATAATATCAAACAGCTCACCTAAATCGTTAACCACATTCTGCTTTTACAGTAATCTTCACTGGATATCGAGAAACCACTCTATCTAACAAGATCCAAATCATCAACCTTGCATAAATCTTAAACGATGTCAGAGTGATGAGTCAGTTAACGATGGCCATGTCTACATCATTCCCGTCATCTTAAGAAGGAAAATATAAGATAACACGAAAGTTAAGATAACTTTGCATTAACTTGGATAAAAAAAAACGGAATATTAAGGAAGCTACGAAGTTACCTAAATTAAAATAAAAATGAGTTCGTTTTTAATACATCCTCTAAGGTTTAGTACATCCTTTAAGTTTGTTTTTAATACATCCTTTTAACAACACATTTGTGTCGCTTTGTAATCAGGCTTCTATTCAATCAAAAGTAGCTCGAAGCGCACATTTAAGAAAACAGGCAAAGCTCAAAAAGCACATTTACAAATTACCTCGTAAGAGTGTTTACGAAAATTGACACGGCTCGAAATGCTAATATTTTTTTTTCAATTTTCAACATAAATTTAACATCTAAATGCAGAATTACGTGCTTATTTTTCCTTACTTATTTAAACACTCAGCATAATCATTACTTGGCAAAGTCCCGGGCTTCCGGTTCGGAGTAGCTAGATGTAAATCCTGCATTTCGAGATTTGTCTGCTTTCGTAAATGTGCATTTCTAAGTGACATTCACACTGTTTCGTTGACACGCATTTCACATTTTGTCCAGATGTAGGGTTACTACAAGCATTGAAACTATTGTAGTCGCTTCTTTTTTTCGTAGTTTGTAGTGTAGTGTGCTATTTTTTTAAAAAATCAGTGTAGTGATTAGTAAGAAATAAAAATAGTTTGTAGCAATTCCTGGAGACAACTTTTAACGTCAGTTTAGAAAAGAAACACGATTCTGACGCAACTAATTTTTTTTTATTTGCATGGGTGCAAATCTTTGCTGGTCTGTCAAAAGATGCAATGAAATGACCCTGTAGCTGAGTGTTAACAAAAATTACAAATTTAAAATAACGTATTATTAATATTTAAAACAGCCATCACGAAAAATAGATAATTAATATCCTTCGTCATACTTTCACATGCGAATGCCCACTCGTGAAACATTGATGTTATTTAAAAGAAAAGGAGCGTATTTTCAATGCATTAAATTTTTAGAGGAAATAAAAAGAATTAAAATATTAAAAAATGGCAAGTATTTTATAATTTCGTATTTCTTAAACTAAATATTCACTGTTGAAAAAAGCAAAAAAAGCTAAAGGTTAAAGGAACTAACTCAACTCAGCGACAGGCTACTTTATATCCCTTGCAAAATCTGAAACCCTGTTTCAATACAAAGTTAGAAAATTGAAATTGCTCATGGGTAAACTATAATTATACAACTTGTATGTGGGACCAGTTAGTTGGGAGCTGGACTCACATTCTTGAGACGGGAGTTTGAATCCAGCCAGCCGAAGACTCCCCTTTTAGTAAATGGTGACTAGTTCAGGTTGAATTTGTTGGGTCACAAAGTACTCCATGTTCCTATAACAAGTTATGCCTCTGTGGGTACTGGATGAGAGATCGATCATGCTCTGGTTCTGATCAAAATTACTATCTGTGGGTGCATGAATGAATCCGTCCTATAAATGGGCGTTACCAAAAACGAATTCTTGGCCATAGATGGCGCCACTGGAAAAGAAGAACAATCGCATCCCCCATGCCTTAATGTCCTAGGACAATAACAGCATACAACTGTATACAAACTGAGATTCTCTTAGACTTTTATATTAATATTTCAGAGTACGGGAATTGAGACAAATATGTAACGGCAAAAAAGTATTTTTAGCATATTAACTACGAAATTTCACTACCTGCGCAAAGAAATGTCAAATTTTATCTAGCGCAAAAGCGGGTTAAAATCGAGAAACAAAGATTTACAGCATTGCTTATCTTTCAATTCTTCTGAATACTGGCGATACACATGTTATAAAAGTTTAAAACACATAAGCAAAAATCATTTTGCAATGCCTGAAGCACTCTGATATATTTTATACTCGAACATTTTTGCTAATTTTACCGAATGCTGTTAATGCATTTAAAATATTTGAATGCGCATTTGAAGAAATATTTACTGATTTTAAAAATTGCAATACGATGAAAAATTTCTAAAGCTATCGAAATTAATATTAGAATTCCAAATTCCAATTTTGGCAACTTAAGATCGTATTATTTTCAGATCGTAAATCATTTAAGAACGTAAATTATTTACATTCCTTGTAAAAAAAAAAAAAAAAAAAAAAAAAAAAAAAAAAAAAAAAAAAAGGAAATTTTTCACATTAGAAATTTTGTTCAAACTATATTTTATGCTTCATTGAGTTCACAATAAAAGTGATAAGAAAATCAAATTAAACCTAGAGTTAAGATGAATAGAGAGACTTGGATGATTTTACTGTACTAAACTTAAACAATAACTAATTAAAGATACCTGATATACTTAGGGCTAAAGGAGTTAAAGAAAAATTACCGAAGATGAGCCATGACGGCTTAGAACATAGAGGACTCTCCTCAGAATGAGGTGAACCGGGTACGAATCCCAACGATAACAGGTTGATACGAATTCCGCACCTTGCTCACACCGACCACAATGCTGACTCAAGATATCCTCAGTGGGATATTTATCCTCTTATTCTCTCTATGATCATGGGTTATAGTCCCCTTGCAGTCAGGCTAGCCATGGGATATTTTTCCCTCCCGTGTAATGCAAATGCGGTTTAGTTCCTTCAGAAATCCTCTATGGACGCAAATTTTTCCTATTACTTGAGCCAGAAGTTCCCTTGTCTTCTTGAGTGGGTTCAAAACCTCAAGACTACGGCGTTGAACATTGGTAATCGTCCGCTGGAAAATTGGTTGGCTGTTCAACTACGGTTATAAAGAAAAACTGAAAAATTAAAAAAAAATACCGGAGATGCCCCCAACTCAAAACCTAAAAGAAACTGGAATCTTTTGTGAAAGGCCCGATTTTTATCAGTTCTATATAGCATGTTTTGTCGAGAATCCAAATTTTGAAAATCTCAATTTACTAGCGCTAGTACTATGGCTATTTATGGTTAAATTCCTCATGAAAAAACAATGTTCTTTGCAGCGCTCAGAGACCCGCATGTTTAAAAGTATTTAAACTCTTCCATCAAAAAGATCTTTCTAAAAACTATCTTTAATTGTTAAACCTCAAAAGTCTTCAATAAACCCAATTAACGTTTAAGTAATGTTTACATTTCGGGTTATAAATTCAGTTTAATTGTAACCTTTTGGCAAAATATTTTACAGAAATTCAGATGCAACTCATTTTTGAAGTTTTTTTTTGTTGCTTATTTGAAACATTTGGGAAAACAATTTAATGTCAGATATTTCTGCAAAAACTTCTTGGTTTTAAGAATTTTCGTACACAAATTTTAAATAGTACTTGGACTCTTTAGTCAAACATCTCTAAACCTAACATTGTTTCTATAAGATTTAGTTTAAAAAAGTAAACTATTCCTGGCAAATCATAAATTTAAAAAAATTTGTCTAAAATTCATAAAACCTAAGATAGCTCTTTCTGAATGCTGCAAACTACTAGTTAAGCCGATTATAACTTAATGGTATTTGTACTAAAAGTAACTAGTTATGTATCCAAATAGCTAACGTTACTTAAGCTCAATTAAAACTTCCGATTGGCCTTGACTATTTAAAACTATAATCCAGATTTAATATGCCTTAAATTCAACTACATGAAAAATTTTTACTATCTATGATAGAGGTAAAAACTAATATGCTCCGTGTAAAAATATTTTCTTGATGCATGTTTAAAATAAATGTAAATTTATAAACAACTTTTCAATACTAACAAACATTATCTGAAAACATATTTATTAAGTTTGTGGTAAACAGGTTTACAAAAAGCTTTCAGAAAACACAAATAACTTATGTTAAAATATACAAAACATTAGCCTTTATAGGTATTAAAAATCAGTCTTCAACTTCAAGCATTAGTAGTATATATCAGTAGTCTGTATCAGCAACATTACCATTAAGCATCAGTAGTAGAAACTAGGATATCTTTAGCTAGCGGCACTGCAATCGATGTGCTCTCGTCGTAGTTGTCAAGGACCAATTTGCTCAAATTTTCAATTAAAGATCTTCTGTTTTGCAAGAGCTTCGGTTTACCCTCTGAATCCCTAAAATATTTGACTTTTATGTGAATAAGACTAAATTTATTTTATATTGTATAAAAAATCGTTCAAGATAGCAAATTTGAAACCTACTCCACAATTCAGTATTTTGTTCACAATTGCCATAGAAAAGCTGTGGGTCTTTTTTCGGACTCTGCAGCAGCTACCTGATTTGTAGATATAGAGATAGCGGAAGCTCAATACACTACTTTAGGGTGGAAACTAAAGTGCTAAACTAGTACTAGGGAGAGTAGGGAACTTCCCAAGAATCTTTCCTCCAAATTACAAGCTTCTTAGGTTCACGCTGTTTTTGGCCAAAATGCATACAGTTTGGAAGATTCTACAAATTTTTGTATGGTCCCTCACTAAGTGCCACGGATTGTGTGTGCAGTCATGATTCATGGATGCCGTCATGGATTGTGTGTGCTCCTGTCACATTTACTCTGCTTTACTTAGGACGGATTAAAATAGTGCAACCTTCCCTGGAATTTCAAAATTTATTCCAGTTGTCACTTGGAACCATTTAATTCATCTAATTTCCCTCTGGGTGAGCAACAGTTTAATAAAGGAAAAGAGTTCGCCATTTTTTTTTTAAGGAGAACCAATGTTTTGAAATTTAATTAGGCTCATAACCCAACAGATAAGCAACATATTTAACATACTCTGTTAAAACAGAGGAAACTGACTGGCAGAATATTAGAAGATATACAGTTATATGGACAGCGACAAAAACAATCTAATTAAACTAGTTTAACTTCTAACCCGGAGTGAGGAAATGGATGTAGTTATGAAATTTGTTAAATTATGGCATGCAATCAATGTGCACTGAATTTCTGTCAAGCTCTTGTTCTAGCATTATCATGCAAATTACAGTTCTGTTCTTCACAAATTTTTATTGAAAATAGCTTTCGTTCTCCCACTCACAATATTCTTGTTTCTACCTAGCCTTTTTAAATTTAATGTCCATTTTTCCAAAACTAGCCTTTATATGGCACTCTTTCAAATTGAAAGTAGAAATTATTCCCTTACAAAGAATTAAGGTATTTGTGTTTTATTTAAGTTAGGTTTGAAGTTTACTTCAAAAAAATTCTAATAAAAATCAACCTCCAAGGTTTATAATCAAGGTATATGAAGTTTTATTTGCACTTTCGATAGACAGAAATAAACAAGCTTAGAGGTAGTTTTAAAAAGGTGTACAGGTTATTTTTTTCTACGCTTAAAGCAAATAAGTACATACGAAGTGAATTTCTCTCGATTTTAAGAACATTGCTGAGCTGTAACCGAGGTTGATTTTATGAGGTGAAAAAGTTAATATTGTACTTTGATTAGTTTGTTTTTGGAGCAACAACTTAATTTTGTAAATACGGTTTATTTTTCTAGGCTTGTCAACCTTAACGCAGTTTCACTAATCCCTCGGTTTTATAAGGGCTATCGATGATAAAACATTGTTAGTACATTCTTCTGGGCAAGATTGAAAAAACTTCACGTTTTATGGTTATGATAAGACGCAAAAACTACTTCTACTATAAATTGCTAAATATCAAAAATTTCATATTTAACACCATCTGTTGTTCATTTTTCATGGCTTTTTCTTCGTGGAAATTAATAATTCATAAGCGACTGTTAAATAAACTAGACTATAAAACAAATTAATTTTATGAACACCTTTTTCAATAATAGCAAATTAATTTAGTGACTTATGATTTTATACCTGTATTAAAATAGATTTTACTTTGAAAAAGTTTTGCTTGTAGATTTAAAATATTGAAGATGCGTATTTTTAAGGGAGTCTGAAATTGTGACACATAAAAATGACTGAATTTAAAATACCATTTCTTATCTGTTGCATTGACGTAGGAAAATTATAAAAGTTTGATTAAGCATTTTTAAATACTTTTTGAAAATATCTAGACAAGGTTTGAAAAGCAAATGAGTTTCTGGAAACTGTACAAATAAGTCCGAAACAAAGGGAACATTCAAAATAGTTTAAGTGTTAATCTAAACTTGTGCCTTACTAATAAGTAAGTCTGCTTTTCAAAGTCAGATATCATGGAATATTTAGTATCAAGAGAGATAGTTACTTACTTGATTAAAGAATACTCAGGAGTTGCAATTTCAGGCAAGAATTTGAAAAAGAAATGCATGATCTGAAAAAAAAGAAAAGAGAATTAGCTTCTCAAATATTTAAGTTATTCTAACAATAGAAAGTTTTATTACCTCCTCATGCTTATGCAATCTCGTAGGTAAATTGTGTCTGAAAAAAAGAATATAGTATTTTAAAAAAAACAAGGATTTAAAACTTGAAGCTTTAAATTTTTAAAAAAGATTTCAAAAACAAATTTTTATTTACCCCCAAAATCTGGGGAAGCTCAAATTTATAAAAAGATATTTAAATAAAATGACAGTGACAAGTTTAGACTTAGATTCACCATCAGGTTTAGGCAAACGCCGTTCAATCAAATGGGTTATTAAAAAATACCGGCACCAGCAAATTAATGCCTAAAATAATGTCTACATAAACATAAAGCTTCCAAGAGGAGTCTCAATTTATTTCTTAAATTCTTGATTTGTATAGGAAGTTCAAAAAGAGATAGAACATTTTGATCTAGAAGAGTGAAGTACAGTGTAAAAATTAAAAAGGGGGATTACTCTGAATTGAATTGTTCTGATCCAACTAGGAGACCAAATTTCTAAGATTGCGGTTTTGGAGGTCAGAAACCCGAATCTGCTGAAAAAAGTTTATTCAACGAAAGTACGTATTTTGTCCGATTTTGCAACTAAAAATATCGTCTGCACGAATCACTTAGTATATTTGATATCACTCCTTCACACTATGAAGGAATCTAAGAACGTGAAGATCCGATCATAAGAATAAAAAAGTTATTCCATCAGAGTTGCTTGATATTAGAAAGAAATTAATATAATGTTCTTGCTAGCAATTTTTAGTCTTTCCATCAGATAAAATTTATTCACTTAAACTTCTATTACCAATTAATAAGTATAGTAGTAGTATGTTTCAATAGTTTCATCGTTGCAATGGTCATAGATTATTTTTGTCGAAAGATAGGTAAAAATAATATTGAAATGTTTTATGTTTTGCATGTTTGAATATGTTTTATTATAACAGGTTTTTAACTTTTTTTTCTGATAAGTATCAGCCCTGAATTAGTTTCATAATTTTAATTCTAAATCAAATTTGAATATTAAGAGTAAAGTTTATTACAATTTTGCATCAACAAGTCTTTCATGTTCAGCTGCTAATAAACAAGCAAAGCTTCAGATTAGATATTTACAGATAAGATTAAATTCAGCTGATATATTTAGAAGTAACTGTTATTAGTATGCAGATTACAACTTATACCTTTCAACGCATTATATAGTTTTAACTTTTAAACTACTGATGTATTTATTTCAGTGTTTATTTGATGTAGCGTAAATATAGAAGCAGCGTTTCAGTTTAGATAAATGTCAAACAAGTTAGATTTGAATTTAAAAGCACTTCATACAATAGAATCCAGCGTGAATTAAGATTCAAAATTCATGCATAGCTTGTCTATAGAAATGTCAAGACTTTGAAGTACGTAGATATATTTTTCATGCATAGACTTTTCATAATTTGAGGTATTGATACCCGAGACTAATTCTATTACATTCAGAACAAAATTTGCAAATTTAGAGCACTGCTTGGACGATTTGGGTAAGTTTCCAGACCCCTTTCCATAAATGTAGCATTGCGGTGAAAGCTGAAGTCTAAAGAGACAAGCTTTATATTGGCCCGGAACAACTTTTAGAAAATTTTCCAGTAGTCTAATTTCCGTATTCTAGTTTAATTTCAACCTGTTTAATTTAAGATTGAATTAGTGTATCTCTTCTATAAACTTTAAGATAATAAGTTAAGGAAATAAGTTAAGGAAATTTGCTACTATAATTTAAGTAAAAATTGATAAGATTCCAGTTTAAATATAAATTTAAACAATGAATAAATACTTCGAAGTCTATAAATTTACTTTAGAAAGTCTTAAAATTTATCTAAAAAATTTACTAGATTTTAAAATACGCTATATTCTTAAACTACCAATAAAAAGTTTCTTTATGAATAACTTTTGAATAATAGCATAAATTTTAAAATTTATATATATATATTTAATAAAGAGCATCATTAATGCCACATGCTATACTGGCTATTTTAAATTCTTTAACTCTTTAGGAGGGGGATTCAACTTTGATAGCAATGCAACTTTAACCAGTAATTATTTTCGCAACACAGTGGAATTAATATTGTTCATATTAGTGAGTTACTTGCTATGTTTGCTCCCATATCAAGTTCCTCAAACAAATTATGACTCGTAATTTCAATACCCGAGTAATTTTCACGGTGACATTAAACTAGATTACAACTTTAATAATGAATTTCAGCGAGAATATGAAATTAATGCAAAACACAGTTTCCTCAATTATATCTATGGGAGCATAAATTTAAAATTTGCTTGCAAACTACGGAAAGCCGAAAACTTAAAAAAAATATCCGATAGCCACAAGAAAAGTTCTCTTTTTTAAAGATTTTCTTAAATGAAACAAAAAGAGGGAAGTAATTACCCAAAAAGGTACCAATCATAGCCGATAGTAAAATATGCCATTTGGTGGACGTCGAGCTCTTTGTGAATAAGGTTGTCAGCCCACAAAGAAAGTCTCAGCATGGAAATAAACAAAGGAGTCCGATCCCATCCTGATATGCAATGCACGAGAAGTCCACCTTCAGCTAAAGAAGAAAGTGACATTATGAATAGAAATAGTTATCAAGTCACCATAAATGTTTTGAGAAACTCACCATTTTCTAGAAAATGAAGGAGTAACTTCATGTAGTTCTTTGTCAAAGTCACTAAATCCCAATTCTGAAATAAGTACAATGCTAAGTAGACTGGAAAACTTAATTTGAACAAAGATAAAGTAAATCATTGATGTTTAATTACATATTTCATTTTTAATGCCTAGCTTTCATTATTAATCCCTCATTTTTTTTTTTTTTTTTAATTTTAGGTATTCGACTAGTGCAAAACTTTATAACTTATTATAAATTTAGAATCCCTGTACACTTAGCTATAAAAACTTAAAATTAGTAAATAATTTGTGCAAAAACATTAACTTACAAGCAGTTTTGTGAAAGGTGATAACAGTGGATAAAGTCCTGATTTATCTACATATGTCTTTAAATTAGTTTCTCAAAACCAGATTATTCAGATTCTACACCACCTTGAACATGATCATGTTTTTTTTTGTTGTTTCTTATCCCCTTTGTCTAGAGCCCTAGACCTAGTCCAGAAGATCATGTCTCATCAGCAAGTCATAGATACTCCATCACTTGCCTCACAGAGGCACCAATGGAATCCAAAATATAAGATGGAGAAGCGATGGCCGAGCAATGACAATAGGCATAAGTCTTTTCTTTCGCTCTGAAGGTCAAACACTTTAAGTTGCCGGACCCGTCTTCAAAAAGCTGTTGGAGCAAATCTAGGACAAGTGCACTGCAGGGATAAACTGGGGCATTTGGCGGCATACCGATCATGATCTAGTGGGTGATTCCACCCTCAATTATGATCATTTTTTTTTTTTTAAGACAGTCTACAATTTTTATGAGCATTTATGATTATAGAACATATGTTTTGAATTACAGACTAAGAAAACTGTTGGATTTTTATGCATGCTTTCCACAGAAAGTGCGGAATTTTTAAAAATTCTATTTTTGAAGTACATTGGTCCCTAGTGCAATACAAGAACTTTCTTTTAGGATAACAAAATCATTGAAAACAGTCAAAATAAATTCCTCAAAATACTTTTTTAGACTAGAGATTTTTTAGAGTGTTCAGCGTAGATGCAAAAAACTATTTTACCTAAAAATGGTAATTTATAAAGAATATTTTTGCTAGTTTTATAGGTCTTTTTCACACATAAATATACTAGTCTTCAAACGTTTTAAAATAAATAAAGAGCTGTCAAAACTTGTCTTGGATCTTTAATTTCACTCCAAATCCATAGACAAAGGACGTTGGTTAAATATTGTAACAATTTATATGCATTTAGGTAAATCAAACAATTATTATACATATCGTGATATTCGTCAAGAAGTTTTTTCAAATGGCGGAACCTTCGAAATTTCGCACTGGAGGTTGAAATATATTTTGAATGTTTCATATCAAGAGTTCAAATTTAAAAAATGTTGTCCCGAACTTACTGTGTATGATTTCCAATCTAATTCTGGAAATGGCAATGCTTCTTCCTCAGCAAATCCAAGATTAGAATCTACTTCAGGCTGCAGAGATTTAACAATTAGTTTTATGCAAAATAACTACAGACAATATATAATGTCAATGCTACGTTTCCTAACAAGTGGGTAACTAAAATTTCAACTTTGGTTTAAAAGAAAAACTGGGTCAAATATAGTGCATTAAAATTACAGATCAATACTACGCAAGGAAAAAAACCATAAAGATTTTTAGCTTGGTAATACTAAATAGATCATATAAATTAAAAAGCTATCCAAGAGAAGTGAGATTTTATCAGAAACTTTATCGTTGAACCAGTTTTTATATGAAGTACAGCTACGGAGTTGAACACAGATGACCTTTAAGTTCCTATAAAACTAAATTTAGTTTCTTCAAATTTATTTGATTGAATATCTGTCTGAAAAAAATTTACAAAGCAATATTAGAGTTTAATATTTTTCAAATAACAGTTTATAAAAATTGTAAAGAAAAACCTGGTAAAGATTTTAGGATCCTAATTAAACCATTTAGTATGTTTACACTTTTTATAATTTGCCTTTTCCATGTTCAAGAGTCCGAATGTATTAGAGCAGCATTTGCTGAAAATATAACTTTAAAAATATTCCTAGTGATTTAGGAGAACTAACTTTATGAAATTTCAAAAAGAGCATCACATAATTGCATCATCAATTTAAAAGATCCAAATAGGGCTTGGGTGGAAGGAATTTTTTTAAATTTGTTGTTAACCATTTTAAAAATGGCCAAGAGCCAGATACTTTAGAAAAACTAATTGTTCAAAGTAAGTTTTTAAAAAAAGTTCCATTCAAGCATACTTTAAAGAATGAATTTTCAAAGTCTGTTCATAAAATACTGTCACACAAATCTTCAGTTTTGATTCGTAATACTTCAACAAATAAATCTTGAAACAGTGGATAAGGAAATTGTATGAACTACACCAAGTGAAAGGATAAATTATTGAAAATTGAATTTGTTAATTATTCAGTTACAAGAAGAAAATATTTTGACTGATAGAAACAAGACACGTGTAGATATTAATTTTATTATAGTGATAACTTTAGACTAACGAATGTTTAAAATGTGCAATTTTATAAAACTTGAAGACTGCAAGTAGAAAGATGCATAAAAATATAATTTTTAAATACAAGTTTAGTTAATTCTAAAATATTCAGTTTATAAAGTTATCAAAATGTGGAATCCAAGTTTTAACTAGTATATATTTGATTCACAGAGCAAATTTTTAAATTCTCTACTGTAGAGAATTTGTTGAAACAAATTCTCCATAGATCGTTAATTTTGGAACCAAGATAGTCAACTTTGGACATTCCTGATATTATTAGGTACTTGTCATTTTTGTATAGTGTATAAATGATCACAAATAGATTAAAACTTAATATTATAAAGTCTTATTTCTGAACTAAGGAAAGCAATATAAGTTTCATCTTGTGCAAGACTTTGAAAAAGGAATTGAAAGTTTCGATGCAGGCTCTTCAGACAACGTGCGATATCTCACTTTATTAAACTAAAACTGATTAAATAATTTTAAGTACAGTAAATACTGGAAAAAATTACATATTTCTATAACAAAATGCCTTTTTTTCATGCGTAAAATATGTGATAGTTCGAATTATTTATTGCACACAACTCAGCTATTCCTATTTAAGTCAGACTTCCTAAAATTGGATGAAACTAGTTTGTTATTTTATTCAAACAGAAAAGTATTCCATTCGTAAATATTAAGCAACTAAAACGAATATCAATCTAATTTGTTTGGCTGATTTGTGTTTTCTCCTTCAAAAGAAAGATATTGGAAAGATACGCTTCCGTAAATAAGGTTTTTAAGTAATCACTCAGTTATAGTCAGTTAAGCTGAAATACGCAAGTGCCCTTGAAAAAATATCAAACTTAAGTGAAACGAAGATTTTGTGAAACTCCGTAAGCTATAAAAGCTAACGTAGAATCATTTTAACATCACCACAGAATTGAAACAATCAAAATGGACGCAGTCTTTAAAGCTGTGGCATACGATTCAAGATGCTTTGCTCTACGTAAAATTGAGGTTCTGTGAGTAGAAATTTTTTTTAGTAGATCATAGATAGATGAATTTAGCGATAAAGAATGCAGCTTATTAAAAATATTTACCTTCCATCAATTATTTAACTTAACTAAATTTCATAATTAAAATGAATTTATAATTTTAAAACAGCGAAAATTTAACCAGATTAAGGAACTAGTGCAGTTAGATAAACGTGTTAAATAAAAATAAAATTTATTGAATGAACCAACTGTAAGATCACACGATTCACTTCTAAATTTCATACATTTCTTTAAGTTCGTATTTCATGTACGACGTTTTTAGTTCGAAAGTAGGCTTAAGGAGAAAGTATTTAACAGAAATGCAGTGATGTAGCTTTGTAGTGTAAATCACGCCAACATAAAGATACGTAACGTTTAAAATAAGCGAGATGCTTCCAACTTGCGTACGGAAGTCAACATAAAAGTGCAAAATCTCGCCAATTTTAAAATTCATCCATTAAAACGCACGAAGAGATTTAAACTTTATTTTGAAAATTGTGGATACATTTGGTTTTAATAACTTTGGTGAACTTAAGTACAACATCTAACTTAAATAATCTTTACCTAATCTGATACTTGCATCTACGTTAATTCTAAAGCATTAATAGAAGAAAAACTTCTCAAACTCACCGATTCCCAATCAAACACTAAACACTGCTTATCTTTTTCATATTCGGGGGAAGATTTTATTTTGCTGTACTCATTGAAAAATTCGCAACCTGTAAAGAAAAATTTGCAATTAAAAATTCATAATTTTTTTTTTTTAATCTTGTAACTGTTTTAAGTTAACTTGCCTGGGAAAGGAATTCGTAAGCATCTAAATTCACCATATTTAGCCATGTTTATTTTTTCTGACGAGCTCACCCTGAAATTGTTTTGAATATTTAGTGTTATTTATAAAAGTTAAATAGAATAAAGAGACTGAAACTTACCACATTCCAGTATGGTACTTTCGATTTTCTACCATTAAATCGCAGATGTATTTGACCTCCAGAACTTTAAGAATTTTTGCATCGATGTTTTTCATCTCTTCTACTCCGTATACCCTGAAATTTAATTACTTTATTCTTATTTTCTAGGCACCTTATTTCAAACTTAGTGCGTACGTTGAAGTCTGAACTTGACAATATTGTGCTTAACACTAGAACGTCCGTCTGAGTTGATCGGAGACCGGAACCTGTTCAGTTTGTTCTCATTTCCGCATTTGAAAATTTTTCGTGACTGTTAAACCATTTTCCATTAAAATTACACAAACATAGTTGGCTCTAGGTTAATTAGGAGAGATTTTACAACTAAATATACCTAGAACGTCCTCTGGTGTTTCAACACCAAGGTTAATTACAAATATGTCGTTCAACGAAAGTTTTACTAATTGTATCTTTGTGAACTAACTAAGATCTCACATTTGACCTTGAATGCAGTGTTATTGGATTCACAGTTATTTTAGCATAATTGATTTAGTGTTTCGTTACATGGCATTTTCTTATCTGCCCATAAAAAAAAAGAATTTGATTTTGGATCCTTGTGCAGAGCAGACACCCTGAGACGATGGTAAATACTAAATTTAAATGAATCTATAGAAATAAAGAGCAATGGAAATGAAACTAAAAAAATGAGTAGCTAACATGAACATTGTGAAAAATTACAGTAGGAACTGAATATCACTATATCCATTGCAAATGAGGTATGAACAAGACATTGTGCATAAAAATGATAGATGATAGAAAAGCTTGCATTCTCTCATTCTTGCATTCAAAATTAAGATTTTACTCATTACATTAATATTTATGAATTTTATTTTGAGAGAAAAAATATTTGTTTTGTTACAGTTTGATATGAAGGTTTATAATATGATAATTACATGATTAAAAAGATTTAAACTAAACCCTACTGAATAGTCTACAACGGCGGACCTTTAGAAGTAATCTAAATTCCGGACGTTCTAGTGGTAACGCTTGTTTTTGAACTAGTATGATTCTCAACCACAACTCAACTTAGGTTTTCGTAAAGTTTTATACCAATGTTATTTATCACCATTAATATCTATACAAAAAGGAATGCATTACAGTTCGCAATAGAACCCTGCGCAACTAAACTTGAAGATATGAGAATACCCATCACTATTATCGAATCAAGCAACCTTGTAAGAATGGAATACAAGCTTTACTTTAACACAATACTACATTCGGTAAGCTTTACTGGTAAATGTACTAACTCAAGATCCATACCTTACGTTTAGCCTGCAGTAAGCAAGGGCTAAAAATATAAGACTACCAGCCATGGCTGGATTTTTGCTCTGAGTAAAATTTAGAGACTTAAGCTTATCACCAGCAGAAAATAGCAAAGTATTAAATTCTTGACTACCATTATGAACCTAATCATCAAGTTTAGTAAGTGAAAACTAAGAAAATTCAATAAACCAGAACAGCGATACATTATGGCAAGGAAATTGGATATAGCAAGACAAAAACTGGGATGTACGATATACTACAAAAATTGCTAGCAATATGGTTGAAATCAAACAAGCATTGCTGGGATATTAAATTAGCTCATTTGTATCAGAAACTATAGCTCTGCATTAAAAACCTCATTTGTCATATATTTATGGCAATGATATAAGGCATTTAGATAAAATTCTTGGCCACAGACAAGTTCAATCCACTAATTATTTAGTACTTTTTTTTCAAAAAGATGTGTTGGGAGGATGTTTAGCTCTAATCTAATGATTAATTGAGCATAAAAAGATAACTGAATGTTAAAATTTAGCTTCTACTAGAAAGAATCAAAACAAATCTCCAGCCAAATAAAATTTTGATTTTAGATCAAAACCTAGAAAACTTTATTTATGCGCATTTAATTATAGATTTTTTTTCACCTCAATTTCAGCAGTAATTTTTTAAGATACAGTTTCAGATCATGGATACCAGTGTACGAGTTAAAGTCTGCCAAAGCTGCTTATTGTTACTATCTTTCAGCTGGTTGCGGAGTTTGAGCTTTAACTATCAGGTCAGACCACTGCCGGTTGCAAGATTTCATAACTTTTATTATTAATGTAAAACTGAAAAATTAACATCTTAAAAACTTACATTAAAGACAAAGCATCCTGGACTTTTTTGACGATGTCTGCAGCACAAGAATACAAGTACCTATAAAGTGACAATGTTTAGAAGTAATTCGCAACTAAAAGTAAACTTAACTTAAAAAGCCAAGTTTTATGTATATATGCTATTAAATAAATAAGTGGTATGATTTTAGTGCAGTTTACTATTGTGATATAGCATACTGTACTTCAATAACACAGGAAATATTAGAAACTTTTGCTATCAATTTAACCTTTAGAGATCGTATTTGGTTGTTACTTAAAAACATTTGACTGAAAGCCATACGATCACAAAGTGTTAATATTTTATCAACCAATCAAAAAAGTAATTTTTTATAAAATGATAAAACTATATTTTATTACTTTAAGGAGAGATGCCAACTGCTCCGGAAACGCCAAAATTAAAAAAAAAAAAAACGGTAGATCACTATAAACTAATTTTTGCAAATATTTGACTATTTTTGCTTGCTTTTTAAATGGTATAGCAAGATACAACTACTATAAAGTGGTGAATTATAATAGCCTACAAATTATTTAGAAATTGTGGATGAAAATCTACCAAAATTGAATTTATTAAACCAAGAATCACAATTGATAAGCTACCACTTTAAAATACATATTTGCAGTTTGGAGCAAGTTGGCATCTCTGCTTTAAAGTATCGTAAAATAAAATGTTAGACATTGTGGGCTATGCGACCCGTATTTTGTAACCCCTGTGGCGATTAATATGTTGATATGAGTTAAATATAGAAAATTTGCAAATACTTACGACCATATTGGCTCACCAACCCACTGGCCAATTACCTGACCTGAAAATAGAAATAATCAATATTGAGGGTTTTTAGGTTTAAAAAACATAACAAGGTTAAGTCAAGACTCACTTCCAGGTTTAGAAGATTTCATCATGGCCTCGAAAACAGCCCCTTTACGAACAGCTAACGTTCCAGAACGGCATACATACTAAAAAGAGTTATTCCAAAATCAGTTATAGCTGACAAGAAATTTCTTTTTCATAAGGTTTAAAAGACTTGCCTTATTTTTGTACAAAATAACTGGAACAGGGAATCTACTTCTGCATCTAGCAACTGAGGCTTTGTCGGAGAAGTCAAGATAGTCCTTAAAACTTTCGACAAAATTTGTCATCTCAGAGCTGTAAGCAGTGGAAAATAGGTTTGAAATTTATGCTATAACGAAACTATCAGCCATGATAAATGATCACTGAAACATTCAAGATTTATTTCCTCTTTGCAAAATGACTTACCCTGTAGAAAAATCATGGAAATCTTAAGATGTTGCCCCTTAAAGATATAACCCTGTTACATGTTCTATAAGGGTCGTTAAGATGTAAACCCAAAACTTTCTACCGAAAATAAAACTTGGAGTTCAAGATACTAACAAATTTAAAATTTAAATCTATTCTAGCTGCATTTAGTAACAAAAAATTGCTCCTGTCAATGCCACATTCTTTGAAGCTTTTTCTCATGTCTGCAAATTTCAATCAGGAGAGTCATTCTAAAATTTCTAATAAACTAACGTTACTATAAGATTATGAAGGTCAGTATGGTTGTTTCATTTGCTTGAAAAGGTGTAGCGGTTTTTAATGCTCGCCAATTTAAAACTGACGAGTTCATCATTTTTGTTAGACCAGACAGGTAAACCGGATCAGAAACTGGAGGAAAGTAAATTTAATAAGGCTATAACAAGTTGAAGCTAAAGACATTACAATTCAGAAAAGTTAAGATATTTTCTAAAATGGGAGTAAATTACATATTTAGGAAGTTCTAAATTTTTTTTCCATGAGCATTTAATTAACCAGAATTTTAGAAGAAACGAAGTGAGGACTACAAAATAGTCACCGCATGTTAGAACCTTCTAAAAATTTGATTTTTTTTATAAGATTCATGCAGGGAAATCTGCCGTATGAACGTAATGTTTTAATAAAACTGAATTCGTTTTAATAAAACTTGACAAAATGGGTTTATTTAACATTAATTTTCAAAATTATTTTGCATTTTCAACGTCTATACCAGTTTCTTTTACGCTATTAGCTTCGTCTGAAAATAATCTCTAGAATAACTTTCTAATAGCAAAAAGGTTCAGTAATGTCTTATTACTGTTTCTCCCTCAAATATAAATTAAGACTGCTGAAGTTAAAAAAATTTTAATGAAGTTTAATAGAACATTTAAATTTCATAAGGAGCGAAGTCTAGTATAAACAAGCACAAATTATACCTCCTCCCCCACAAATCTAACTTTTCTTCTCGCATAAATGTGAAATCTATGCAGCCTTCGCTATCACGGTCGGTTTGTCACTGCATACAAACTGACTACTCGACGAGTTCTTGACATTAGTCTTCCTTTGCCGCTTTCTTGCTCAAACACGTTTCAAATTTATTAAACCATCATTTCTCCTCTACCTTCATTTCACTTATCGACAGTGGAAGGTCCTTATTTATAGAACTGAAACTATAGTAAGTCTTTTATGTACTTTAAACTAAATAACATGAATAAAGCAAAAATTCATTCCTTACATTGTTCAGATAGGTTTTGCTTAAATATTCATTTAATAAATTCAAATTTTGAAAATTTGTTTAAAAAATAATCACTACCATGTTTACTGAAACTAATTCTAAATTTTTAATGACATCATTAAACGAGTTACTTATTGTTAGACAAAATATTTAGCTTACACAATTTGCTATTTGTCCTTTTTCCTTTAAGGCTACAGTGGATACCCAAATCAACGAAAATCTATAAAAAAATCGTTTTTTCGTTTTTAAATGTTTTTGATACTTTCAGATGTATTTTATTATATGCAAAAAGAATTTTTCAAATTTGATGTTTTTTCTTCGAGTTATAAGCATTTTTTGAAGTACCACGCCCCTTTGTTTACATTGTGCCACGCCCCCTGACCTGTCAAATGGTTCTTCTTTTGCAGTGTTAGAAATTATTATTTCAGTTTGAAAGTAACTTTTATTATAATATATTCTACTAGTAGTGCCTCTTTCTTTAATTATTATGTCTTGTTTTCAAAAATCTGGCAACAGAAGTCAGATTGATTAATTGTTTACATTTCTTTGTTTTGATCTTTGTTGCATCGTTGTTGCTTTTTACTAAACAAAACAGTTCTTTTCAGAACTAAATTTCACTTTTATTTTATTTTTCTTACATATAACATATTACATTTCTTACATATTTCATTTTCTTACCATTGCTAAGCATTCTCAATGAAAATGTTTCTCTCAAGCAGTGGTAGAAAATATAATGCCTGTGTATCAATGGCTGATATCTGATGAAATTTTGAAACGTTGTGTTGCTGGCAAGACCCAGAACCGTAATGAAAGCCTCCATAGTTGTATATGGAGGATGTGCCCAAAAGAGGTATTTGTCTAAAAAAAAAAAAGACTTGAAATTGCTGTGTTTGAAGCACTGAAGAGTATAATTTAGGCCATGTTAGATCTTTGCAAATTTCAACTGATGAAGCACTACTTGAAAACAGTTTTTCTTTAACGATCGCTCAGCGAAAATATCAAAGAAGGAAAGCTAAAAAAAAATAACTGATTCACAAAAAACCGAGCAGCTAAGAAAGATAAAGCAGCATATGCTGCTGGTGCTTTTTAGATTTTGTTTATGAATTTTTAATATCTGATGACAAAAACACTTTCAAAAATTTTTTCATTGTTTAAAAAAAAGTTTTTTTTTTTTCATTGCATTTGTTATGCTATTACAATGCTTGTGAGAATTTTGTAATTATCAGATTATCAGTGTCATTTTCTAAAATTACTAATAATAATATTTTGATTGTTGTATGAAATATAATATTTTAACTGTTGTCTTGAATTTTTGTTGGCTGTCACTGTTTAGATAATTTTTTATACATTTCAAAATTTAAAAAGGTAAATTAAAACGTTTTATATCAATAAAAATAACTATAATTAACATCATACTAATTGAATAGATATCAACTTTGTTTATAAATTGAGTTAGCTTATTCATATCACAGTAACAAGCCTTTGTCCATATTAAATAGACTTTTTCGTATTTTGAATTCTGAAATTATGTCACATTCTTTACATTATGTGAACAGAAAAGTATATTTTATCTCCATATTTTTATCTCAATATAGTTATGTATCTTAGTCTCAGAGTATTGGGATGATTTAATAACATAAAATTTCAAATATTTTGAGTTCTAGACAAAAAATGCTGTTTTCTCAAAATTGAGTTTTTTCTAGTTTTTGCAACTTCAAAATGTTCCAGGCGCATATGTTTTTTAAGTAGAGTGCTAAAACTTCACCAAACTTTTAATAATAGCATTTTTAATAAGTCTATGATCAGTTTTACCATTTTTAGGATAAATTAATTAAGTTAGAGTGTTTTTAGAAAAAAAAAGTACAATTTTTTTAAAAATAAATGCTATTATCGTGAAAATTATTTCACTACTTATCAAGAAACTAAAAACAATGAATTTTTAAATCATACAAATTTTTTTGTATATACAATGTGCAAAATAAAAAAAAATTCAGCAAAAAATTTCAAAAATTAATGCGCCTGGAACATTTTAAAATTTATAAAATTTAAAAATTTAAAAATTCAATAACTTGAAAATTTATAAAGATATTCTAATGAAAATTTATAAAACTCATTATAATTAAGTAAGTTACCTAAGTTTAAAATTCCATTAAAATCGGTTAATAATTACAGAAATTAATTTTCGGACTCCACTGTAGCCTTAAAGTGATGCTTCATAAAATTTACAGGCATCGTAATTCAACTGAGAGATTGTTTTCTTTTTAAGTAAAAGCATATATTTGACAGTACATGTACTTTTGACAAAAGGCACATTTCACCTACACATACTAAAACTCATTCTTCCTTATTTTTAAAAATTGATTATCGCCCAAAAGTATCAATCATAAATACAATAAACATTTTGTAATATTTTACATTTAAAATATCCAAAATTTTTAGCTTTCAAAATATCTTTCTAAGTAAGAGATAAAGTTTGCTGCTGAAATAAGTATTTACATAATTACATAATACAAGTGTATTTTGTGACTTATAAATATAAGATTTACTTTACGATAACTTAAAACTTCTCAAGTTGAGTATACTTTGTTAGAATTTAAATTTTGTGTAATCATTAATTTAAAGTTCATTTGATATGATATGATTCACATTTTGATATGATTGCTATTAGACAGTAATTTTTATATTTAGTTATGAAAAACATGCTTTTCGAACAAAATTGTATCTCATGAAAATAAATCACAGTTCGTAAATTTTTGGAAACTCATAACGTTACAGACAAAAACTTAAGTTGCTTTTTAGAGTTAACTGTTTAAAATTTACACATTTGGGCCCATAAAACAGCACATTTTCATAATGCAAAGTTTATCAAAAGTAGCTAATAAATGTTAATCTTAGATTGGTTATTTAAACGAATTTGTTTAGATAACTTCTAATTAAACACTTTAAAAACCAGTACTCTATTACAAAATCACTTTAAAATACAGTTTATAATTTGCAGACTAAGGATCATTAATGAATTATTACTGATCAGCTTATAAATTCAACAATGAATGTAAAGGAAAGGAAAGTTACCCTTCAACTTTAGCATCTTCATTCGATGTATTTGGACTGTTCGATTTAAAGGCAATTGGAATAAGGATATTCTTGGGATAGTTCCAACTTATGGTACCACCAAGATTATAGAAATCCTAAAACAAAAAGGGAACTTTTATTATTTGAAAAACTTTTACCTAATATTTGTAAAATAATTTTTAAAAAAAAAATCTTGAGTTTATTTTTAAGAAATTCTTATATAAAACAAACTTAAACTTAAAATTTCAGTATTTTGTAATTAAAAAGAACCCTATGTGAATGAAAAGGACATGCTATTCATTTAAGGAAATAAAATTATCAATATGATCAGCTCAAAAACTAGAAACCAAATAAATGAAATATTAAATTTAAAATTAAATAGGATATTGAAAATCAGAAATTCCTCTGGGATTAATTTAAACTTTCTAAATAGTAGAATGAAGTTTAACTAACCCGAAACCAGCCTAATTTATCAAGAAAGTTTGCAATTACACTTTAAAAAAAAAAGATTTAAAGTTTATAAATCATAGAAATAAAGTTTCGCATACTTCTCGCAAGAGATTTGTATCGTGGCTGGTAACGGCTATTCTATTAAAGCCCATGTGGGAAGTTTTTCTTTACGAATGAAGACTTCATTTAACAAGACCACACTTTTATTAAACTAAATGGCAATAAATAGCTAGTACAGTTACCCGGTTGTATTAATTTTGTTCAATAATTTATCAGTACTACATTCTTAAATTAAAAATTAATGATCACACGTGTAGTTTCAACAGGATGCATTGACCACTTACCTTGCATATATAGTCCTTTTTCAGAAGAGCTGCACATTTGAGGTATATATTTTGGTCCACCTAAAAATTAAGAAATTATGGGTAAGCTTTAATTTTCTTCATTTAGTGCTATAGAACTACACAAATTACGTACAATACATATTAATTCATCCGTAGATTGTAAAAGTGTAATACTTTTTAATCTCTTCGAAATTATTCTCATAACGTTTGGAAGGTTAATATTTGAAAGTACACAGCATTTGTCATTAAAAGCCAGATTAAGTCGGTTGAAGGCAGATATTAAATCACAAAGCTCATGGTTTTGAAGTACTTTGCAAGCTTAAACAGCGTTTAAGCTCAGAGGTAAAACAAATCACGTAGTTTTTAAATCTGTCGAATAAAAGACATTTTTATAGGCTGTTATGTCATGGAATCTGCTCACAAGATCATTTATCACTGGTAACAGGTCCAATTTCATGTATAAAAATAGGTACACGATACTGAATCTACTATACTCCATATTAATAACCATTGTGTTGTAAATACAATCGTAAAGATTTTTGAAAAAAAAAAACACTCTTGTATCATAGGCTTTTCCGTTATATATTTACATACACAACGACACAACATTACCGTTTGTCTAAAGATCAGCTGCACTACATCAAAAACATGTACAACAAGTCAGAAAAATCAACAAAGTCTGATGCAAAAATTAAAAAATTGGAATCTGGGAATTAAAATTTCATTTAATCTTTCAGAGTAAAAAATAAAATTATTGAAGGCTTACAAAATTAGTTTCTTTTTTTGTGGAGAATTAAGGGTCAGATTATAGATAAAAATCAGACTAATTTGCTCTGAACTCAATAAAAACTCACTGACAGAGATAAAGTTTTACAAGAGTAAAATTGCTTTAAATGAAATTTGACAATTTTAATTTAAAAGCTACTTCTAAATTTAGACTTTGGAAAATTTCTCTTTTAACTCCTTAATTCTTGAAATTTCAACATTCTACTTTTAACGTGTAAGAATTCATAGGAGGAAAATTTTACAACCACGTTCTTATTACAATCTTCAATCTCATGTACTATACGCATTCAATCTACATAACCAATCAAGGAACATTTTTAACATTCATTTTTGATAACTTAAGAAATAAACCTTTATCTAAAATTAGAATAGGATATAATTGTTACACAAGGATGTCGTAAAATTTAATATCCCATTACTGTTTAAAACAAGATTAATAAATAGACAAATGAAAATCACAATGAGATTAGAGATTTAAAAAAAGTTTGAGGGAAAAAAGAAATCAACAAGCACTTAGCAATATCTTGATTTCATCAAGTTTAATAAAGACTGAAAATTACGCAATTAAAGCAATAAAAATATTACTTTCTTAAATATTTTAAAAATTGCAGCCTAAACGTATTTATTTAAAGCGGATATTGAAACTAAAACAGAATGCTTACGATGCCTCAGTATCTACTTCAAGTCCTGCTCTTTTGCAGATATTTCCAAGAAATAAATACAAAATTGAAACTAGTTTGTTTCATTAATACAACACTGACTGGAATCCTAGTAATTCATCGGGAACTACTTAGAAACTTTGCTGTAACAAGTAGGAACAAAACTATTCTTACTCATTAATATTTTTGACCACCTAATTGAGTAATTTAAAATTCCAGATAATTTAGTTTGTATACCAATGTAAATAATTACAATGAATTTAAAATATTTTAAGTTTTTTTTATTCTTCCAAAAAATTGGAATATATGAAATCTGAACTAAATGTAGTGTCCGCTTAAACTATTTAGTTTGATTTTAAAGTCTGCAAGAGATTTAAAATAGGCTTGAAATTTTAAAACATGAAATTTTAAAATGAGCTTTGCGTCAATTTAGATTTCGAAATAATCTTAATTAAGCCACAAAAGAATTCAAAAAAAAAAAAACTTTGCAAAATTGTCATGAGGCAAAGTACATTTCAATCCTTAATTTTCACATGAGAATTTGAAATACTAATGAAATACAATGAATTTTTAAAAATTAAAATTTCTCTTTAGTTTTTTTTAAAATAGCTTTATTATACTAAACATAGCACTACAGCTTATCAGTGCATATCGACAACAGATTCAAACATTTAAGCTGAAATTTTGTATTAAGTACTATAAAGAGGAAAACAGAATAAGATGCATAAATGAAATTCAGCATTAATCCATTGAGATAGTCTAGAACTTAACAAGATATAAACCGAATATATTCAAGTTTAATTCACAAAGCATAGAAAAATAACCTTTTTACTAGCATTTATCCTGAAAACGTTTTGCATAGTAAATAGGAATACTAATAATTTAGAAATTATTTAGTTTACAGAAATTTCGCCACACAGGAATGTAAGGAGATATCCTTAAATTCATTTAAAAATAAAGCTAGTTATAAACAGTTCGAAACAGTAACTATCCGATACATAGAAATTAAAATTGAAACGATTATAAACTTTTAATTTGACACTTAATGCGGGAAGTAGATCTTATCTATACTCATACAAAAAATTTTATACAGTTCAATAACAGGGTTAAAAACAGTTAGATTTGTATCAAATATTGCACTCTCAAGTGTATTTTTTAAGGTTCTTTTATACTTTTTGTGCAATGCACTGAAAATGTGTATTTTTTGAATACTAGTATGTTCTAAGAACTATAGTTTCATATTTTAATTACACAATAGCTTAATCACTGTTTAGTTTACAGAAAAAATAAAGATTTACTGAATTACGTAAGTACACTATATCGTTGACGCAACACTAATGATTAAATTTAAATTATTTTCTTATCATTAAATTCGGTATGTTGATTACTTTTAAGTAAGATAATTCAAGATTTTACCAGAAGTTTTAAAAAGTGGGAAGTATTATATTTTCTAAATACTGTTTACTTACAGTATGTTCGAAACAAGCATCGTAGTGATGAGTTGCAGCACGTTTCAACAGGTTCACTATATCGTCATCCTTGACAGAGCAATCAACTTCCAGAGATTCAAAGTCTTCTCCTACATCACTAGCAACTGTAGACCGAGTGCTTTTCATAATACTGGACACCGATTCAGCTTCTTGGTCAACTGACATAGCTTCTGCAGCTTCATATTTGGCTTTAGCAGCTTCATATTGGTTGACAAATTCTTGAACCTCCTCGTTATTTGTTTTTTGATCCTGCAGGTAGGACTCTCCGAGATAGAAAAACACGAATTCGGATTCATCGACTTCTTCTTCTTTACTTGGTGGAATCGTTGTACCAGGCATTATAAGAATATTAATAGCCTTCTGTTGCAAAAGTTTCAAGTTGGAACTTGCCGAAAAAATTGGGGAAAGAGTGAAGAAATCAAAATTTTAATCACTATTTAAAAGAAAACTCCCGTTAAAGTTACGATAAAAATACTAGGGGCCGCATTAGTAAATAAAACGTTATGCGTACTAGTTGCCAGACCGAGAGATTAAATTCTTGGTCAGAAACAAAGCAGGTCGTAGGTTCGTGAGCCGAAGTTCCTAAAGGACCCCAACACTTACAGGCAAGGAAAAGACGATGGAATGCAGTAAAATAACTAAAACATTTAAGTTTGGTAGAAAGAATAATAGATCTCACATTCCTTAGTCATCTAATTTTATTCTTCATTTTATTTTATAACCGGTAATGAACAGCCGACTCTATTCCGGGCTTACAACTATCAGTGTTCAACTCCGTAGCCAAGTAGTTTTGAACCAAACCCAGAAGAAAAGAGAGCTCCTTGATCAAGCAGTGGGACAAACTAACCTTCATGGAGGAATTTTGGATAGAACTAACCCGCAATTGCGTTACATGGGGAGGAAAACCAAAAAAACATCCCCCGATTAGCTCGACGGCAAAGGGATTTTAACTCATGATCTGTTTACCGCTGAGGTTATTTTTCGTCAGTATTTTGGTCGGTGCAAGACTTGAGCACAGTTCGTATCAAACAGCTACTGCTCAGAAGCGAACCTGCGTCACCTTATTGGGAGGCGAACGCTGTATTTTTTCGCGCAACCCTGGATTATTCTTTAGTCACAAACGAAATTTTTCCTTCACACAGGCACTTATGAAATTTCACACAGGCACTTATGAAAATATTCACTAAACATCAAAAGGATCGTGTAAGCCAAAGGATTAAAAACTCTCATCACTAAATATTCGTTTCACCAAGTCATTTAAAGTTTTCAATGCTTATAAATGAACAGTTCACATGAATAGATTTTGATTTTATAATAAAAGTCGGTGAGGATATAATATCGGTTATAAAATATCGGTTAAATGAAAAATTTGCAATTCATCAACGTGATGAGTGCTATTTTTTTTCCTGGGATTTATACGTAGAATTCATTATGTAACACATTATATGGAAATATTCGAATTTCTCCAAAACTTAATCAGTTATCTTCTGATTATTTGCTGAATTTCTTTTCGTACAATTCATAATGTAGAATCATTTTACTAGATGCAGGCATTTTTATAAAACACTAACAGACATTGGACCAATCTCACATTTAGAAAGCTCAGACGTGTTTTTAATTTTTCCTCCAATGATTAGGATTGGTAGGTACGTTATTTACGTCGCGCTAGAGCTGCGCAATGGGCTATTGGCGACGGTATGGAAAACATCCCTGAGAATGATACGAGGACATGTCATCGCATTTTTGATCCTCGGCAGAGGGGATGGCTCCCCATGCTTTGGTAGCCCGATGACCTGCGCGCGAAATCGAGCACTTTACGGTAGAACCGTGTAACGAGGACCGATACAGCGCACCCTTGGTCCCTACGCAGTCAGTGATGCTTGACTTCGGTGTTCTACTGGTAGTGAACTACTTTGCGATCAGTAAACTGCGGGATTCCAATGATTAAGAGGGAAAGCGTTAAAAATGTGTCTGAATTTTGTAATTTTTTAATATTACTACTTTGCTTTTTAAAAACGACTTTTGTACTTTAAGCTGACTGAAAAGAAAACAAATTAAATAGCTTAGAATTTAAATCAAGTCATAAAAAATTGAACTCTATCAGGAAAGATCGCAGGTTGGAAAACCTAAATCCCTCAATTTCATGAAAAAAGCAATCAGAAGAAAAAGAGATAAATTAAAGTTAATGATTTGATATTTATCAAAGCATTGTATTTTCAATTCAGTGCTTCGTAAACAACTATTGAACTATAGATAAATATCTAAGATAGGTTCTAACTGATTAATTTGTATATTGTTACGTATACATATTAAGACTTGAGTGCTCATTACGAAGACCGCTAGTAAGCCCAAAGAAGAGATACCACAAATTAGAGAGCGACACCACTAAGATATAACCTAAGTTTCAGTGGGATTCAAACCCACTACCTCCACGGTTCAAATCCTTAGACGGATTGGCGAGATCACTTGACCAGGGAGTTCCACTCTTGGAGGTAAGAGGCAGATGGTGATATGAATCATCAATGCATCTTAATATAGAATGGATGGTTGACCGCGTAAAGCAAAGCAAAGATGGCGCTGGTGGTTAAAATTTGGGGTAAGACTTCCGGTTTACTACATCCGACTAATTTTTACGCCTATGCTTGAAAAGGTGCAACATTCAATAATATTATACTTGTAGTATTTTCAATATGACGCGTTATTTCAATTTAAGTCACAAAGTGGACTTGTTGTAAAGACACGGTTCCCAGTAGAAAACCGAAATCAAGCATCATTGGCTGCGGTCAATAAGCGGTAGGGTGACGACTTTGATCAGCCTGCTTAGGGACCAAAGGTGCGCTGTATCGGTTCTCGTTAAACTGTTCTACCGTAATGTGCTCGACTTCGCGCGCAGGTCGTCGGGCTATCAAATTAGGGGAATCATCCCCTCTGCAGAGGATTAAAATTGCGATAGTGTGTCTTCGCATCATCCTCAAGGATGTTTCCCAGATCGTCGCCAATAGCCCATCGTGCAGCAGTAAATAAAATGCCTACCAACCTTTCAATTCAACTTTCAACGAAACAAACAGCAAATGCATTCGGAAGACTCAGCAAACTTGCTATGATGCTACCCAAAAAGTAATAAATAGCTCTCTTCCAACTTCTTTCTTACATATAGCCAAAATATAGATAGCGCTCAAAACACGGCACACTTGTCACTTTATTTATGCTGTCATATTAATTGTCTTAATTTTTTTTTTTGGCTCACGACCTGTTAGAATTTATAAATTGCAAAAAAACTTTTATGAATGATAAAAGTAAGGTAAACTAAAACACAAATCACAAAAATGAAACTTCCTAAAATATTAAGCCTGTTCACATATTGCCTCTTGAACATAAGCGGAGTGATACACCGGAAGTTTTCTAAATTTCTTCCGGTTTTAGGAAGCAAGTTATTGTTTACATTCAATCAACCGTCTAGAAAGTACTAGTTAATGACGAAACTAGAAAGTACCACTTTAACGACAAAATGTGATGTATGGGAAAAGAAACACAAACGGTCTCAGAAGCCCAGTAAAGTGCTTTTGACGATAATGGTAACTATCTCTTTCCTCTCAAATGTTTCTCCTCTATCGTCTCCTCAATGATTCTGAAATAGAGAAACACGTTCTTAGAAACCGAGGTTCAATCATACAACTAGTTATGCATTGCAATACCATCTAGCCATTGAAGAAAGAGCAATACCATTGAAGAAAGAGTGGAAGGAACTTTAAACACTTGATTTATCGGAGAATATTTCCAATTAACAACTGTCTGACCTTATTATTTCCAAGCTTCAACATACCCATTGGCAAGTTAATGTGATATTTTTTCTCTCAATATGCAATTTGTAATTGAATATCATGGAGAAAAAAACAATACTTGTTTGGTTGTAGAACAGTTGCATGAATTGAGAATGCATTCCGTGTCAAAGAATCAAACTCTCAATAGATTTACCTATAGTTTGCTGTATGGCCTTTTTTTAACTTTCCAGCGCGTGCGCCTGCAATAATTTTACGACAAATTTGGTTTTTAATGAACTTTTTTCACACATCGCAGCTGAGACGCCCAAAGGTCATTTCTACATCGTACAAAACACGCATCGTACAAAATCGTACAAAATAAGCATATCCCACAATCAACGACGGACTGGCTCACAATGGCAGCAAACGTGGTTGACCACCACACACGCCTCACCACTGACCCTGCTCCTAGATACTGGGGGCAAGCAGTGTGCCGGGAGCTTTTCAGCTACCCGTGATGGCTATTAATGTAAATATTAAAAAAAAAGTGGTGGTTGATGAGTCAGCCAACTTATTTACTAAAGTTTATAATTCACATTCCACCAAAGCACTGCCTCAACTACCACTCCTACTAAAAATCGATAAAACACAGCATGAACAAAACATTCATACCCCACAATCAACCACGGACTGGCTCACAATAGCAGCCAACGTGGTTGATCACCACGCACGCCTCACCACTGACCCTGCTCCAAGTCCCAAGGGGCAGGCAGTGAGTCCGGAGCTTTTCAGCTACCCGTGATGGCCATATATGTTAAATGTAAAATATATATATATATATATATATATATATATATATATATATATATATATATATATATATATATATATATATATATATATATATATATATATATATATATATATACAACTGAATCAACGAAAAATTCAATTTTATGGTTCTATTAGTTTTATTTCCAAGTGCCAACAAAACCATGTGCAAATTAGTGAGATATTTTTCTCTCAATATGCAATATTTATTTGAAAATCATTGAATGAAACAATGTTTGTTTGGTCATAGAGAAGCTGCAGGAAATAGAAATATATTACATATCAAAGAATCAAATACTCATGGGATTAACTCAAAAACCGTTTGTTGTATACCCTATTTTTGTTTATAAATACGTATACTAATTTAACTTAACATTCAATTTTTTAATTCTGTTCATTTCGTTCTCAAGTGCAAACAAAACCATGTACAAATAAGTGTGAATATTTCTCTCTCAATATGCAATATTTAATTGAATATCATAAAAAGAAACAATGTTTGGTCATAGAAAAGTAACATGAAATTAAAATATATTCCATGTTAAAGAATCAAACACTCATGTGGTTAACACATTATCTGTTAGTTGGTATAGCCTTTTTTTTAAAGAAAAATATAGATAATAAATCAAGGAAGCATTCAATTTTATGATTCGTTTAGTTTTATTGCAAAGTGCAAACAAAACCAAAATTGAATGCGATATTTTCTCTCAATAAGCAATATTTAATTGAATATCATGGGAGAAAACAATGTTTGTTTAGTTACGGAGAAGTTGATTGAAATGGAAAAACATTTCACGTCAAACTCTCAGTTTACCCATTGCAAAATAATTCGAAAATATTTCATTTCAAGGGATGACTTGCTTCATTATATGTAACATCATTATACTAAGATGCATATATTTATGTATTTTTCTATCTAAAAATTGTAAGATAGATTTAGAAGAAAATCTTTGATTGTATTTATTCTGTTTCAAGATAAGTAAATACAAAAGATATATGAATGGTGAAATGGAAGCCGCCTATATACACTTAGAGGCTAATATTCGAAAGCGTTTTGCAAAGATACGTATCTCTTTGAATACGTATTTCGTCTATTGAAGTTGAAATTCTGTTGACATTCAAAGTTTACTCGCCAAATGGGATAGGTATGAGCACAAAGAAATGTTCTGGAATTCGCCATAAAATATGATAAGCTAGTAATATTATGATGAAAATAGAATTGTAGAAAATCTTGGCTTGAGTTGTATAAAACAATAATAGAATAGAAAATAAAATATTTTGATTTGTTAAAGGATATTGAAAGGATATCGATATTTGATTATTTTTTTTTATTAACAGACTCGTGTTAAGTTTATTTATTAAAGTACTGACTTAGTATTTTTTAAAAATTTTTTATCCATAAATAAGGAGTTCAGTGAAAATTTTTCTTAATTACCAGTTTTATTAACTTCTTGCTAAAATGCATATATTTATCATAATTTTCAGGCCGGGATAACCTGGTTGGTAGAGCTTTGGGACCATGTCCAAGAGGTCATAAGTTTGGTCCCCGCCTGCCTGTAGTAGACGGTGACTGATGTATGTTAAATCTATCGGTTTTACAATACCGTTCCAAGTTCCCATTACAAATCAATACCACTGAGTGTACTGAATTGGAGATTCATCATTCTCTGGTTCAGGTCAAAATTACCATCTGCGGATGAATGAAATGGATGCATAAATGTGTCCGCCCTTTAAAACTGGATGTGACGTGTGTGTGGCTTGAAACGCATTTTTGGCGTAGCTGAAAAACAAGAAACACACGCTCTAACTCAAATTAGCTTGGTTTCACTAAGTAGGTTTGCTGGTTAATTGGCAAGTCAATTTGCAAAGAGAACAACAATATAATTTTTAACAAAGATATAAGTTAAGGATGGTGATTAAAGACTCATACTTATGTGTGGGTGCAGGAAACAGAGAAAATGGCGTATAGTGGTAAGAGACACACACATGGGAAAAACCATTATAGATTGTGTAAAAATGGAACACTAATGCATTGCACATTCTTTTTGTGATTTGAGTTTGTTTCGTTAAATAAATTACTGTTTTTTAAAGCATAAAAAAATGAGAAAATGTTCACATTTATATACTAAATTATGTACAATATTTTCTTTTAACTTTGCAAAATTACAAAATTACGGAAAGTGTTGTGCCATGTCTTTAAAATTCGCTGCAATGTTACCATGGTGCTAAATTGTGTGAACCACGTATTCTACTTCTTAGATTTGATTATACTATGTTTTAGTTCAACGCGAAGAGAAACATGGTTCTATTTAACAGCTTAAGTTTGTAACAAATTTGAACCGTTTGAGGAAGCAAATATTATGTTTGAACGTTTAATAAATTTTTCTGAGCATTTATCATATTATTTTCTCATAAAATAATTTATAGCCAATCTAAATTCTCTATGCAATAGGTCTTTTACAACAAGTAATATTTTCTGTAAGAGTATAATATTAATTTCAAAAATAATTCAGAAAAAAAATCCAAATTCTTGAAGTAAAATTGATATTATCAGTACTTTATAACGATAACTATTTTCACTATATTTTGAAAGTGTATTATTCCCTTTTTTTAGCAAAATAATATATAATCAGTCTAGATTTTTGATATAAAAGGTTTCTCTATATCAGAGTAATTTTCTGAGTAGACTGATTAGCAAAAAAATGGTAAGAATTTTTATAAAGAATTGTTATCTCAGAGCATGGTGCACAGCTTTCTCACAAAATAATTTGTGATCAATAAAATTTTTCTTTCAATGCTTTGTTTATATCAAGAAATATTTTTTGAGAGAGAATTGTACTTATGTCAAAAATAAATTATATACAAAAAGGAAACCAAATTCTTTATATAAAGAGTGTCTTATAACGAGAGTTGTTTTCATTATTTTTTGAGAATGTATTATATCATTTTTCTAACAAATAATATATAGCAAATCTAAATTCCTGATAAAAAAGACATTTTATATCATATTTATTTTCTGCGAAAACTATTTTCTCGCAAAATAATTTTTATTCGTTCGAATTCTTGGCATAAAAGACACTCACTTAAAGCTTTCATCAATTAAGCAATAAATAAAAAGAAAAACATGTTTAATATAAAAAATATTGAAGAAACAATCCAGTAAATGAAATGCTTTTAATTTCTAGAGACAATATCTAAAATTAAAAAGGCAATAAATCTAAAACTCATTCCTAAAATTAAAAACAATTTGAAACTATGATTTAAAATAATTAAAAAATGGAAGAGAATCGAAATAGAAGTACATCAATTTGTTATAAAAGGGATTTTTTATGAAAGTAAGAATTAATACTAGTACTGAGAAATAAATAAAAACATCATATATAATAAGTGAAATACATTTTGATTATGTATCTTAATATTTGATATTTTCAATTTCCAGAAACTCAGATATAAAGCGTCACAAACACAACTGTTTTAATACCTCTTTACAATTGAGGAAGTCTGGAAAGTTTTAAAAGCATTTTGAAAGCCTTCACTTTAAATAAAATGGATTTAGCTTTTAGTCTGAATAAGTTTTAAGCTACTTAGCAAAATGCAGAAGGTAGGGTATTTTCAATTGGAACATTAAGCATGGTTTTAAAATTGCAGATTTTATTTATAACCTTAAATTATAATCAAACAGTTTTTGTTGAATGTTTCTATTTAAAGTGTTTGCTTGAGTTTGCCTTCTAACACTATGAATTTAAGTATTAATTTATGTAAATTAATAATCAATATCCATACATGAATTCAGAACCATAATTTTTCTACCTTGCTGAAACTAATAGAAATAAAGTCTTCATACTTTTAGTTTTTTATTGTAAATGTTTCTTTAAGCTGATTGGAGGCAAATGTTTCTAAGTTCTACGGGAAAGGAACTGGTTTATCATTTTTAAAACTGTTTTCATGTAATGATATTTAATTTTATAAAGCTTTTGATGCAGCATCCTCTTGCATTTTTAAAAGAATAAAATAATCAATCATTCATCAATCTATCCTAGTATATGTGCGTTGTCGAAGCCAGAGACCTTTTATCTGAACTACTCGCAATCCTTTTCCCTGGAATTTTGACAGGGTATCCAAAAGTGATCACTATTTGCTTAACCAAATAGCCGAAAGTTTAATAAAGTTTTATATTTTAAGAGCAATTGTATTCTTGAAGGAAATTTACTATCAAAAATAAATAGTTTGTAGATAAAATAAAATTTTAAATTTCGTGAAAATCGCGTGCTTCAAATACATTAATCAAGACTCGTTAGATCTTATGTCAATTTATGCTCTTTGGCTAAGTTGATTTAATTGGCTCAATGAACTTCTTACCTCAACATACCCCTTTATTAACTCAAAAATTAAATGATACAGTTTGTATTCAGAATGATATGTATCCAGCAAATATTTTTTTACCAATTTTGGTTAGATTAACACCTCACTGCACGAGGCAAGTATCATAATGTTCTTGGTGAAAAGTAAACTTTATGTCACTCTATTAAAATTGAAATTTTGATAGATTGTACTTTTAAAGACAATATTGAATGTTTTAGGAATTCGAATAATATTTTAGTAGAGAGTAAGCTAATGTCGATAAAAATGTAACTGTCACTTTGGTTCAACATTTATTAGGTCTACAAGAAACATTTCTTGAATATTTTTTCTTTTCCAAAAAAATATTTAAATCAAATTTAAAATTCTTTTCTCCCCCGAACTCACAATAAAAGGAAAAATAACGACCAATTAATAATCGACCATTTCGCAATCATAATTAGAATTTAGTCAAGTTGATATTATGCATATTAGTTGATATTATGCAGACATTAGAAAATAATATCCTGAAATTGACAAAGACTTTTGAAAAATCTGATGTTGTTTTTTCAACCTATTTAAGTTTTTTTTTTTAAATTGGCAGGCACTGAACACTAATCCTTCACCTCGGAAGCTGCCAGAAGGGATGTTTTTAAACGTTACCCGGTGGGTAACTGTGAACCTATGTCATGGGAGCGAGCAGCATTTCCCACGCCACAGATGCCAGTCCATAGGGTGGACCGCATTTACACATCACGCAACAGAGAACAACACAGAGAAAAACACTATCATGCCCTGAGCGTGATTCGAGCCCGCAACCATTGGCCTCCTTGTCACCCCTCGGCCACCTGGCCGTTTAACTTATACAAGTGAAAATTCCTTCGTTTTGTATTCTGTGAAGAAAATAAAATACAGAAACAGAATGGATGAGGAAGATGTCATTAGATCACAGATTTCAACAATTACTCAAGGTGTAAAAATACTTTGCAATAAAATATTAATACAATTTAAAGTAATATTGCCTTTGTTCATTATTCATAGAATGGATTTTAAAAATTGAAAAAAAATTGGATTTTTTTACAGCCGAGGCAAAATGAAGATGAAATAATAATTTTACAAATTTGGGTAATAGTTTGCAAACAGTGGCCTCTCTCATTTTCGCCGATTTGCATATAAATGAATATATATATGTAAATAAACCAAGAATCAGTCACATAAAGTTAAACAAAAGTTCCGGTAACCCGAAAGCGATGTCAGTGACAGCAAAACCCGCAAAGTATATTATGGTAACCAGAAATGGGATTTCAGCAAAACTGAACGAAAATTATCGCCAGACCAAGGGGCCCCCGACTATACACAAGAGCCTAAATTTGATTGGGATAAAGCTCGATATCCTATATTCTCTGCTCTTTGATTAAAAAGTTCTTTCAAGGAAATGGTAAGTTCAAGGAGTTCATTCAATTGTAAATGATTGAATATCACAGATCTGCAGATTGTACAGAGGTTCCATTTTCTTTAGTAGAAGCTTTGTGAATTAGATTGTACTCCTTCGGATTGGATCTTACTGGGTTAAAATCTACTCTAACTTAATGACTCAGGTGGATTTACAAGTACAGTCAATCATGCTTAAAGAATGCCATCGGTTCCCGCCAAATCTATGCAATTAAGCGTGTTATCCGATTAAAAGGGGAGTGCAATATTCAATCTTAAATTCTAAATTTTTGCGAAATTTTACTTTTCATGGTATTTAATGCATAGTATTGCGTTTTTATTAAATAAACTCAGTTCTATGATCAATAAACACTTATAATTAAAACAGTCTGTGTCAGAATTATAAAATATAAATGCGATTTAAAGTCACATAGAAATAAATCAATGTTAGTGTAGCAAACATTATTTGATCCCTTCCGAAAAAATCTATAATTGAAGACTGTTTTTATACTTGTTTAATTTGTCAATTTATCATAATTAAAATTTTCCTTTCAGTTTCTATATTCAGAATTATTTTCACTCATTTAATTTTTTCTAAACTTCTAAACTTGAGAAATTTTAAATTAATGCGCTACTTTAGTTTGGGATTATTTGAAATTAATTGTTTTCACGACTCATTGTTCTTTTTCTTCTGATTTACTCAAATCATTCCTTTTCGCGCTCAACTTGCAACCAATTCAGAATTTTTTTTCTTATCAATGCTAATAGCGCACCTGGAGGAAACCACGAGTCTTGACAATGAAACAAATCCCCCCTGTACCTTTTTTTCATTCTAAATAATGTGTGAGAGAAGTAAGTCGAAGACTCCTTCTGTTTACGTTAATGTATAACTGGCAGTAAGAATAATTGATTAATTTTTCAACTTCATCCCTAACACCTGTTTAGACCAATTAATGAACAGGAAGTCCCTATTGAAGTGACCACCTATTGCATCCTTATCTGAACTGAAAAAGGGGAAATCCATTTTAGCTGGTGAAACTATTCTCAAAAATTAACAAATTCTTTTTTTTTCATTTCAGTACCTCTTCTTTATTCAATTAGGTGAGGTTCAAAAAACAACAAATATTCGTTTAAAAGGGAAAGTTTAATATTAGTTTACTATAAAATGATTTTGTACCAATAAGTGGGGACGACTATATATAAGTATTCGCATTGCTGTGAGTTGTTTCTAGCCCAGCAATATATGAGAATGAAGTAATATTGCGCCGACCGGCCTGTGTAGAGGTTAGGGAACTGCCCTGGCACCAGAAGGGTTCTGAGTTCGAATCCCGGCCAAGGCATGGATGTCCTTTCCTTCTCTGTACTATCTGTGCTTACTGTGGGAGCAACGTTAGACCACCTAATATGGTGCCCCTGAGAGAATGGCCAACAAAACTGCCCATCAGATGCCTGTATGACCTAGATCATTTTCCGGGTGGGCATCGGTAAAAAAGTAGTATTGCTTTTGAACTTCCACAAAACAATCCAAATCTCAACGATTTAGCCGATTTTTCACCAATGTATCTTTAAAGCGATGCTAAAAATCAAATCTGAATACTTTAAGTAGAGATAAAAGCCGATCAAAGTGGAAGAATTACTGCTCTACTGGTGGAATGTTTTCAAAAATTTCAACTCTTCTTTTCATTCATGGACATATAGTAATTGCTATTTTCAATGCAGATAAAGGAAACATCCATTTTTTATGCATTTTTTCTTTATTAATAATATTATTTCAATATTAAAGTGGTTTTCGGTCTATTCAAATGAAAGAAGATTCCACGTTCTATGATCTGTAGAAAAGCTGATATTCAGCATGCTATACAGCATTAAATATGAAATTTTAAAAAAATGTCGAAAAAGAGAAATAAAATGTGTCTTTAAGATAAAAAAATAATCATTAATTATAATTCCTTTTATAACAGAAATTAGTTAGTCTTCTATTTACAATACCATTCTAGCAATATATAGATCACTGCTACATAATAGTGAAACGTTCGAAATTCAATAACAGGGTTAATCAGTATTCGATATGTGTAGGATCGTCAGTTAGGAGTCCGTATACTTCCTACAATTAGCCCACGTGTAACCTGTTGGGGGGAGTGAATGCTTTCTGACATTGTATTGGGAAAGTCATAAACGATGATTAATTGTCCTAACTTAATGAAACTTGATTAAACAAGAACTGTGAGTGCTATTAAAAGCATACCTATGAGCGTGATAAGAGTTGTGTGGGAATTCCTAAAGTCAACAATTAAGTCTTATAAATTCGTATGAAATAACAATTAGATTTTGCATTAAATTTTGGACAAATCATGTCTGTGCTTAGATTGTAAACGCTTATATAGTTATATTTCACTGCCATTAAAGAACTGCTGAACATAACCTCAATTTTAGATATTAAATTTACAAAATTTAAATTAATTTTAATTAAAATGTATACTTTAGTTAGATTTTTATTATATGCGCTTCTAACTTGGTAACTTTTTCGCACCAACTCTTTTGAGGTTCGATCAATAAATCAGATCAGTTTTAAAGCTTAAACTGATCCCAGAGGCATGTTCAATATCGTTGTATGGGATGTTTCTTATTTTTTCAAACGACCAAATTGCTTGTATTTAATTATTGTTTTTTAATACTAACTAGATTGTCTTCGTTAGTTTATTTAAATACTGCTTAATTTATTTATATTGAAAAAACAGGTACACTTAATGCATTTCAATTGAAGAAACACACATACATAGTTTCTAACAAAAATAAAGAATGTAGAACATATCATTCGGTATACGATTTAATCATAACTGACAAATTGGACGTCCTTTGCTTTTGCAAATCTAATTTCTTTTTATCGAATTCAGAATCAAACACACGCATACCTAATTAAATTTTTCCTGCAGTGAACTAATCGTAAGGACACGGTTGCGTGTTTACCAGTGGAACACCTAAGTCAAACGACACTGGCTATGGTCAGTAAGCGGGTGGGTGACCACTTTGATCAGCCTGCGTAGGGACCGAGAGCGTGCGTTATCGATCCTCTCTAAACTGTTCTACCGTAAAGTTCTCAACTTCGCGTGCGGGTTGTTGGGCTAACAAAGCGGGAGAACCATCTGCAGAGGAACAAATTTGGGATGGCATATCTTTGGATCATCATCAGGAATGTTTTCCAGACCGTCACTAATACCTCATTTTTCGGAGACCTTTTTATTTATGTAGGAAAAACGTGTACACAATTGCTAACGACTTCAAATAGAATATTGATTTTTTTTCTAGTATTACGCCCCTGTTAGCTTATCTAGGCTTTATTTGGGCTATTACACTCCAGAATTCATTTTTACTTAACTCAGAATAAAACTTGCACTTTTATCTCTGGAAATTGAGGCCTGCTTCAATTTAGCATACTTCTAGTTATTATCCATGAAATATATATTCAGAGATGTAGATTTAGATGTAGTTAATTTACGTCGCACTAGAGCTGCACAATGGGCTATTGGCGACGATCTGGGAAACATCCCTGAGGATGATCCGAAGACATACCATCACAATTTTGATCCTCTGCAGAGGGGATGGCACCCCTGCTTCGGTAGCCCAACGACCTGTGCGCGAAGTCGAGCACTTTACGGTAGAACAGTTTAACGAGGACCAATACCGCACACCCTCGGTCCCTATGCAGACTGATCCAAGTGGTCATCCACCCGCACACTGACCGCAGCCAGTGATATATATATTCAGAATATTTCCTAGCTGATCTGTTTCAACCGTTCCGTCAAGTGGTCTGTAGCGTAAAGTTTCGGGCTATAATCCGACCACAACATTAGAATTATTGGAATTACATACATTTGCAGGCTTTTGTGCTCAATTTTTTTCTATAAACATTTGTCAAATATAAGGGCAGATAGCAAAATACAGAGAAGAACAGCACAAAGGTAGGTACTTCTATGTCGCACTAGAGCCAAAGAATATATAAGTGAGAAGAAGACCAGCTCTCATAGGCCCCCATGTAAACTTGCTCCGGAGGCAACGGTTTCCTCCATCGAGGTGTGGAAGTATTGCTAGGAAAACAACCTGCCCCCTAACAGAGGGTCCCTCCGTCCTTACCCCGTAAGCAACCTCATTCCCCTCCGCTCCCAACAAACAACTTTCTCCCCACTCATGCAAACAGCTAATGAAAAGTGACTCAATACCCGTCTGCTTTTGTTCTTTACAGATTCTATGGCTTCGAAAAAGGTTTACTTATTAAACAAGGAAAATATTTACTTGTGACGAAATCATTAAAAAATAAATATAATTCATTATTTTAACATAGGTTTATAATTTAAATAGATATCGGTCACTTAAAGATGTCACCTTAAACAGTCACTTTAAAGATGGCGAAAGATTTGTTGTTAAACAAGTTTAGAGACGCTATGATGGATAAAAGATGTGCACATGCGTCGGCTCAAAAACCTTTGGCGCTTTTCTTGTCATACAAAGGGACCTTGCGGTCCCCCTGCTACGTATCGGAGAAGCGAGACTTCTTCTCACATTATATATTCTTTGCTAGAGCTGCACAATGGTATATTGACTACGGTCTGAAATACATCCCTGAGGCGAAGACATGCCATCACAATTTTGTGCGATGAATTTAGACATAGATTTCAAGGGAAAGGAAAGTTTCTCCAGATCCCTGTACCTATGGTACTGCTCATCGATCGACCATTGAATTTGCTATTCCAGATATTTTATGAGCACATATATCACATGTACTCGGTGGGTTTTAGCGGACTCGAACCCCGGTCCTTCCGGACCGAAGTCTGATTCTCTAACCACTGGGCTACCACGGCCGGAAGGACAGCACGAAGATACATCTCGGGTAACAGCGGGATGTAAACCCGCTACCTCTACGCTTTGCATAGCGTTTAGTAGGTGATACCGCTAGGTAGGGAGGCCTCACAACATTATATGCAAATTTGTGATGGTTTTCGTTAATTTGTGCTACTTGTTCTTCAGTTTAAAAGGGCTTGGAAGCCATGTTTTGTAGTAAAAAAAAAAACAAGTAAATGATCGATAGATGGGTGCTTTATTTGCGTCACAGTAGAGTTGCACAATGGGCTATTATAACATGGAATCACAATTTTGTGGGGATGGCACCCTTACTTTAGCATTTTGACGACCCGAGCGCGAAGTCGAGCACTTTATAGTCAAACAGTGTAACGAAAAACAATAGCACACAACCATGGTCTTCACGCAGTCTGATCAAAGTGGTCACCCACCCGCTTACTGACTAACAGTGGTGTTTGACATAGGTGTTATTTTAGGAAAATTGTCTTTAAGATCAATTATCACAGTCTAAAATATAAATAAAATTAAGCTTTTAAATCAAAAATGAATTATATTAAATCAATTTAATATGGGGACTCCCCGGCCGAGTGCTATCACCCGTCAAACTTTCTGCATCTTAAAAGTAGCGGGTTCAAATCCCGCCGTAACCCTGTATGCATTTTCGTGCTGTGTTTCTCTGAATTGTACTATCTGTTTTTCTACTAAACAATGTCGTATAAGCCGTACTTTTGTAATTGAGCACGCAAGTCTGCAGATATATTTGTAAAAACAACTAAATAAAATTTTTTTAAAAAATCAGTTCTGTATTTAGGTGTTGCTGTTTAGATTGAAGTTCTATATTGTTTTGTTGATAAAGTGTTATTTGTTGTCATTAAAATTTATTTCGTGCTTTTATGTGAATTCAACTTTGAGTCAAGGATTATGATGTGAAAATAGTTATTTTGTTACAGAAAAAATATTTTTTAAAAACTCAGATCAAAATTATTTTTTTCATAAATATCATTGTGAGTGTTAGACTTATATGATTGACTTTTTTGTCATGGAGTCTTATATTTTTATGGTGCTAAAAGGTAAGCTATAAATTTTTCGAAGTTGTTCCATTGAAAATTTAGCATGTTAACTTATTTGATTGATAATAATCATGAGTTTTAAGTTGCATAATAATTTTAGTTGTCTTTGTTATGTATTAAAATTTTAAATAAGATAGGAATGAAAGTTTCTTTAAATCATGTTTCTAATACATATTTATGTGCATGTAAGTGGTATATTTGAAACATCATGCTTGCAGTACTTTATGCATGAAAGACAATATGAAATGTTAGTTCAAATTTTGTTTTATTGTCTAATGATTCTCAGTAAGAAATTTTCTATGAGATAAAGATAAAAAGTAGGAAATAATTAGGAAATTTTAATTTTGTTGCAACATTTCGAAATTTTAATTTTAAAAAATGTAAATGCATTTATTTATTTTTTTTAAAAAAAATAAATTTTCCTAAAATTATTTTTCGTATAAACGAAATTTGTGTGCATTTCAGAAGATATTTATTCTAAGAAACGAAAATTTTTCATGGAAAATTTATTGATAAAATATAGCATTAGGAATAAGATTTCCTTCTTTCAGAAAAAATGCTAAAACGACCTTTGAAATCTAAAATATTTAATTGAAATTATTTTCAGATTTTCATTTTGCAATAAAATATTTCATGACGTATAAATATTATTTTAAATTAAATGTATCTTTAAAATCTTATCTGAAGTATTTTATGCTACTAAACTGAAAATTACATAGTAAATTAAGCATTACATTCTTTTATATAAATCAGTTTTGTCTAGAATTTTTTTTTTTCACTTAAAGCGATGCTCTTGACAAATTGAATAAATATATCTTAAAAGAGATATTCTGTTGACCAGCATAATTGGAATAGTTTTACCTGCATCTTAAAATTTCCCTCCTTAAAAGGAAATTAAGGCTCTGCACACATGCGATTAAAGTAATGAAATCTCCCTTTGTTTAGGCACGGTTAAGTACATGCCATCTTATACAGGCACAGAATTCCCCTGAAATTTGTCACCTGGCAGTTTCATCCCTATTCATAGGGACTTTTCTCCGGCAAACAAAGTCCAATTTTAAAAGCGCATCTTTTAAACTGCTCGGACGAGAAACTGGAATTGTGTATTTTCAAAACTAATTTCGATGTGAATTAATCTTATTAAGCTAAGGCTGACTTGAGGTATTAAGCATTGTTTGTTAAGATTTCTCGCTTCAATAAATGTTATTAAAATTTTGAAGATATGTTCTACACACTATATCACTACAAATGAATTCCGTATTCAAATATTTGTATAAATTCTGTATATCATTAAATTTATAATGATGCAATTCGCAAGAAAAATATTTTAAGTACTATTATTTGAAGTTTTTGCATATATTTCTTCAAGGATTTTAGTGAATTTCAAATATCTAATTTAAAGATAAGAGATTGCGTCTCTTCATTTTTTTTATGCAAGGAGAGCTGACTTTTAGGTCTATTGAAAACCGCTATACAATGTTACTGACTTAAGTATCTAATTGATAAAGTAACTTATTTTATTTAAATCAAATGCGTTAACACGAAATTATAGAGAAGATATATTTTCCCCACTTCTATCATTAAAGTTGTGTTTTCATATTTTTGTTTAACATATTTCAAAAACTACTTTTAAAATTGATAATTATTTCATTTGTGCAACCAGATTTCTGTTTAAGTACTTTCTTAAAAAAACATGTTAGATTAATTCAATTCTATTTAAAAAAATTTAAAAAAATTAAAGTTGAAAACTCCAAAATACTTATATTAATCGATTAAGAAAATTGTTCGCTATTAAATTAAGTTCTGCTTATGTTAGTGGAATTCTTTTTTATTTGCTACCTATAATGCATAGTGTTGAAATTGGATAACTTAGATTTTATTTTCAAGAATTTTTTATATAAGACTCATCAGCCTCTTTTCATTTTCCAAATTTATATGATGCGAACTAAAATTTGTAAGATGTTAAAGAAAATTATAATAAAAACATTCTTTGACTAGTACTTGTTGCGCACGTCTACAATGTATAATAAGTTAGCTATTATATTTCTGTTATATACTAAACTTATGAGCTATAAAATATGTAATGGGGTATTTCTAACTGCTAGGTGTACTGGTATGACAATAATTTTTACATCTTACATTTACTTTACACGTTACGCTTTGTTTCTTGCTTTACTTTACGCTTTACATTTTATCTTAATCTTTACTGTACATACTTTTTATACTTAATGCTTTATTTAATTTAATATTTAACGCTTTACTTCTTACTATACTTTTCCTTATTTGACTTTATTTTTAAAAAAAGTACTGTCCCCATGTATGTTAAGGAATTAACAGAAAACAAACAAAAACATGCATTCAAAAATAGATGATATAAAGGAGAAAATTACATGGCCAATAAAAGAGCGATAATGCTAGAATTCTGGATACCCTATTCTTCACATTTCATTCCAGTTATTCATCTACTTCGGCTTCAAGCTCGAAATATAACCTAGTTAAATAATAGGGGTCAATGACTAACAATTTTTATTTGCAACCTTATATTGTATAACAATTCAAAATGAAACGATTTTTATCTTTCCTTGAGACTTATTAAATGTTATGATTTATATCTGATAACATCTCCCTCTCTCATTTTATTTATTTAATTATGTCAAGTGCTTGCTTGTAAAAGTAAAATCTTTGGAGAATTTTTTTTTATACATGAATGGATAAGTAATCATTATCTATAGTAAATATATCACAAAAAAGAACTTTAAATTGCAATAACTTTGTAACATATTAGAATTTCGGGAAAAAAAAACTCTTGTTAACTGGCTATTTCAACAAGTCCAATTTCGACTTTGTGGATACATTTCAGTTTTTCAGTTGCTAGGTCAATACGAATTTTTTACTGAAGGCTTAAGAGTTGATAATTATTTATATAATTTTTATTTCATCGAACTAGTTGTACATTTTTCTATACATATTTCTAATTTCACATTTTTAAATGTTATAGATTTTGTGCACTAAAACAAATTGTAACGTAAAGCAAAAAATAGTGAGAATAATTTGCAGAAAAGTCAGAACCAATCAGAATTTTGAAAAAAAAAATTCCATGTTAAGTTCATAATCATATATGGTTTTTTCAGGATGTTAAATCTCTTTGCTAATACTCTTTGTTGTATTCTTGTGACTTGTTGAGCAACTCGTATAGATTTTATTTTACAAATTTATCATTTAATAACTCGCGAACTAATTTTTGAAATTTAAATTTTTTTATTCAATTTTATTAACATTGCATCATTTTTTAAACAAATTCACTATTTCAAATTTCTAAGTCTTGTAGTTTTTTCGCAATAAAACAAAATGAAAAGTTAAGTTGAACACAAAAATAAAAAACAAATAATATAGAGAAAAATAGTTTTTGTACTATTTTTTTGTTAATCGGATCATAATTTTACTATAATCGGGTTTTATTTCCTCTTACAAGTTAGTTTTTATTGTTTTTATTTTTTTAAGACTCAATTCTTCAACGTGTCTATTTAGTCATAAAAAATGGATGAAGTTTATAATTACGTTTTAAACTTCTATTGTTTTTTTAGTTTGCATGAATTAAATATTTATATTAATTTTAAAAAGAGAAAAAACCAACTGTATTAGCATCAAATTTGTTTTCTGATAGCACTGAGGAAAAAATGTAAGTGTTGAATGACGTGTTTTGTTGCAACGTGATTTTCGGTATCGATCGATTTTCGATAAACAATAAAACCAATAATAAATTAGTTTCGCAAAACAATGCTATTTATTTCTTTTTGAGAAACAATAGATAAATGTTTTTCATAAAATCCAAACTTGCAATACTTTGTGCAGTTTTAAATACGTTACTCTATTATAGTATATGGTATCTATAAATAATTTTAAAGGCTCATGAAATAAATTTTCTTCGAATTGCTAAAATAACCTGAATACTTTAAAATTTACGTACATATGGTTCCTTCAAAATCGTAACGTTAAATTTAGTAAAATCAAAGGATTTGCATACATAAATTAAAAACGTGAAAAAAGAAAAGGATCTGAAATGGAAACGTTTTTTTTTTCTTGATAAGTGATAAGATATTAAGCTTATTAATAAAATATTGTTTGATATCGTGAAACTTTTATTATTATCCTCATTATTTCTAGACTTTTAAATGTACAAAGATTCCTTAAGTAGAGTTTTAAAAATCTATCAGAATGAATGAAAAAGATATTTCGGAAAATTATCATCTTTTTAGACTTTTAGCATTCACATCATCAGGTTGTTTATTGAAACACGCACGATAAATGTTGTTTTCCCTATACATTGGGCACTTTAAAAACATTAAACAAAATTTTTAAGTATTTTTTTCTGTTATTAATTTACTTTGTGACACTAGCTTTTGTTTAAAGATTATTTATTTATAACTTGTGGATTTCAACTCGAGTAAAACAAACTCATTTTTTCTTTTTTTTATCATTATTAAGATAATTTATTTTGGTGCATCTTAAATATTGAACTACTTCTATAAACTAAAATTTAAATAGAATGTGAGATCATTTTAACATTTTTAAAAGAATCCACTTAAACAAAAAAAAAAGTTTTGAGTTTTTAACTATAAGAAGAAAATAGTTTCCTTCCCGCACTTAAATTTAATTGGTTACTTTGGGAAAAGGGTAGAATTTCTAACAACTGCTACAAAGAGTATGTTAAGTACCTAAAAAAAAGTTTTTTTTTTTTTTTTATGAAGATCAAATTTAATTTGAAGAAAAAAAAAGAGAAATTCAATTCCGATGTGCATGAAATCTACTTTCCAAACTTTAGTTTTTTTAACTTTGCTATCAGAGGAGGAAAAAAAGGAAAAAAAAAATTGTAGGAAAAAAAAAACTTGAAAATAATTAAGGTTATAGTATAAAAACTATTCTTTGTTTATAAGTGCTTATTTTTAAAGATGAAACATATTTGTTTAGAAAGAAGCAAAGTAGTTAGGTTTTGAGAAGTTAAATCTTAAGGTAAATAATAACCAATTATCATATGGCACAATGCAAGACAACAGGAGATAAATTTTGCAAACAGTTCTTTCAATCATGTGATATAAGAATTTTAGGAGTCAAAAACGAAAAACAAATTGACATTAATGGCGATATATATATATATATATATATATATATATGAACAGATGGATATACAGGATGTCCCTGGATTACTCGGACAAACGTTTAGGTAAGGAAGGGGACATTGCAAAGATTCAAAATTGCATAGAAACGTCTTGGGGAAAGTAGTTCCACAGACGCAAGAAAGAGACAGAAGACTGAGATCATTAAAAATAAATATTGGTCAAAGATATTAGGTGACACGAGAAAATGTCACGAAAGACGTTCAAAGTTTCTATCAATGCTAGCGATACGTGCGTTACACCATCGGATCATGGATTGGTTGACTTGCTCACACCAGATATTTGCTGGATATCCACCCCAGCACGAGTGATTCTTAAACTCAGATTCATTTCAGAATTCACACGTGCTGCGTACAAAGCACTTTTCAATGCACCCCAAAGACATAAGCCCCTGCTTCTCAAATCAGGAGAGCGTGTTGGCAAGAGAACCGGGCAGTCACGCCCACTCCGTCTTGTGAGCAACACTAGTCAGACGAGAACGAAAAAGTTTCCGAATATGAGTTGCTATGCAAATCTGAATATATATATATATATATATATATATATATATATATATATATATATATATATATATATATATATATATATATATATATATATATATATATATATATATATATACATACACGAACGTGAAGATCAAGAGTAAAATGACCGTTTTTCACAAAAATCATGATTAGATCCCCATCTGTTGCATTTCATAGATAACGAAGTCTTGAGAAGCAAGCAAAAATGTAGAAAATCAATTCCTCAGGAGAGTTATTACACATTGAAGATGCACCTTACTGGAAAAAATGGCTCCTGTCACGCGCGCATTCCTCATAATCAGCTTTTATGGACATAAGGGACTTCATGTACTTTCATGGACATATTGGTTCTTCCCCCATGATCCTCATGTTTGGGAAGTATTGGCATTCTGTGTAAAATCGTTTTTGTGTTGCATTTGGTACCTGCTACTAGTAATGGTTTTATGTCGTAGTTTTCTCCTTTATTTCTAATGGCATATGTATGACATTGGCAAACATGCAGTATAAAAATTATAAAGAAAATTTTTTGTTTATTCTGCCGTGCTATTGAAAAAAGAGGGCTTTACGATTGATTTTGCGATGAACTCCTTGACAACTACAGTGAATTCGCGATAACTCGAATCTGATAGGACTGACGAAAAACTTCGACATATCGGAAGTTCGACTTACCGTTAGTTTCGGTTTTGGACTTTCAAAATATTGTCGGATTATTTAATTAATGCTTATTAATTACAAATCTTCTGAATGCTTACAATATTTAAGAAAAAACTATAAAGTATAATATATGTAATAACTTACTTTATTATTTGGACTACATTTTACATTTTTTTGAAGTAATCCGTCACTTTACGTTGAAGTAATCCCTTTTGAGTCTCTAGAAACAGTAAATCTTCAATTTTCTGCAGGTGCACAAACATGGAATTATCAATTCTTTCACGACTCTCTAGAAACTTTTGAAGAACTTCAAGAGATGCACGCGCTACAAGTATGGTTGGGACAATTGTTTCTGAACATTCCTCCTCAGCAGCACTTTCATCATTTTCTTCTGTGATCGGTATAAATTCTTCGTCGGAAATATCACCACAAACAGCAATGTTGTCATCGAAGTTTATGAAATCGGAGTTCTCAATTACTTCTTCATCTTGAAGCTCTTCTATCACAGGTTCACTCTGTATTTCTTTAAAAAACCCACACTTTCGGAAACAGTTTCTTATTGTCGTTTCGCTTACATCATTATTCCAAGCACTGGAAAGTAGCCTCATGGCTTCAAGTACATCAACTTTGAAAGAATTGTTTTCTATATCGTTTATCATTTTTCTGACAAGCCTTTTACGATAAGACTGTTTGAAGCACTTTATGATACCCTGGTCCATCGGCTGCAACTTTGCTGTTGTGTTTGGCGGGAGAAACTGCAAGTTTACTGCTTTCAAATTAGGTAGATCACTATGCGCTGTGCATTTATCCATAAAGTGTATCACTTTTCTTTTTTTTGCGAAGAATTTCCGATCCAATTTTCTTATATAGTCTTCAAATAAAACTGATGTCATCCAAGCCTTTTTGTTAGACTTGTAATCCAAAGGATACGTTTTTACATTCTTGAAACATCGGGGATTTCGGTATTTTCCGATAACAAGTAAGGGCAATTTTTCTGTCCCAGACGCATTTCCTCCAACTAGGATAGTCAAACGTTCCTTGCTCATTTCACCCCCTGAGCAGTTTTCATCTTCAAACATCATAGTCTTATTTGGAAGACATTTAAAAAATAAACCCATTTCATCAATATTGAAAACATCATTTTCACTGTATCCTTGAAGTAAATTTGGTAACGTTTCATTTAACCACTGTTCACATACTTCAAGAGGGACAGCTTTAGCTTCTCCATGAAGAGTGCGAAATACAATATTGTGTCTGCTCTTGAATTTTTCTAGCCACCCAGCACTAGCGTGAAAATTGTCTATTTTCAACAGTTTAGCAAATTCTATCGCTTTTTCACATAGTAAAACACCACTTATGGGAATAGCATTTTCTCGATTTCTGTACTGCTGAAACCATTTCAGAAGAGCTGATTCCACCTGGGGAAAGGCACACATCTTCATTCTTTTAGACAGATTCATATCGTTTAAGGATATTCTCTCTTTCTTTTAATATCGTAGAAAGGGTATTCGGGGGAATTCCATATTTCAACGCTATATCTTTCTTCTTCATGTTTGGATTTCTATCTACATCATTAATAAGATTAATTTTATCTTCCAAGTTGAGAGTTTTTAATTTTCGCTTCGACATCTTTAGAGGTAAACACTTCTTCCACACAATCTCTAACAGCAAATCATAAGCATAAAACTTGTTGTTTTTAGCGGTTTGAGGCTATGTTTACGAACTATCACGCCTACGCCACCGAATTGGGACTTTCCCTCTTTAAAAGTTTCAGTTTAGATTCCTCGCCTGTTAGTGTTTTCGTCTTAAGACGCATCTTCTGAATTCTAAATGTTGTAAATTATTAATAAATAGTGCTTGTTAAATATTTTTTCTTGCTTTAAAAGATCTAGTAATCTTTTTGAAAAAAATCGAGTTAAAGGGAGTAAAATTCGAGTAATCGAGAATAATTAACATGAAATTGAAGATAAAAGGGTCGGGACCTCATAAAAAAATCGAGTTATAGTAATATTCGAGTTATCGTACTTCGAGTTATAGCGAATTGACTGTATTTACTTCCTGTTACTATCAACGTTAAAATGGTAATAAAAAAAAATTATTAAATTTTGAAAAAAAAGTTTATTTGTTAGCAAAAAGCATATTTTTTAGCAATATAGCATTTATGTGACAAACTATAGCCTGTCACAAAACTGCCTAGCGTAAAGGATAACGAAAATATAAAACTTAATCTTTTTGTCCCTTACGTTGATTTTTTTGTTTAGCGGCAGCTATCTTACAGTGTATAATTTTCAACTCCCTTCTGTGGCTTCGAGGGACTTTTGTAACGCTATATTCTAGTGTAATTTTTTATTCTTCTTGTGTGCCTCGTTTGCATTTTAATTTTTGTCACTTCATCTTAAAGCTAGCAATATATAAAATTATGATTAATAATCTTTCTTTCAACTGATGTGCTTTTATGCATCCAGCATAAACCAGCATAGTAACCTAAGGCAGATATTTACATCCGATGCAAGCTATCGATGAAAACTCTGAGCTGAAATGTTTGCTTGCTGAAGTCATTGCTTGTTTACTGTTGTCTCACTTGTATGTTTGGGAGCTGAAAAGGTTTCTTGTGGTTATTTAGAAAATAGTTTCTTTCGTATTAACTTTCAATATAGCAGTATGTTCAAATAATCAAGTTTTATAATTTTCGCAGTCCAATACTTAGCAGCGAATTTTTTTTTTTCTCTCCAAATATTTTGTCAGTGAAACTCTGCCTTAGATTCCTTTCATCTATTTGCCTGAGAGGTGTGATGGTTGAGGTAATATTACTGTTTGTAGTGATTGCAAATTCAGTATAAATTTTTGCTGCTATTAATGCCTTTAAAACACGTAGTTGTTTTCAAGAAGCTGTTACGAGAGACGACAGTGACTTGGATGGAATCTCGGATTTGAATGAAGATTATAATGGGAAAAAAATATTCTCCTGTCTTGGTCCAGAAGATATAGAAATTAATAATGGGGCATTTATGTGAAGAGGGATGATAAAGGGAGAAAGATATACAGTTACGAAAAAAATTGAATTTGAATTCAAATTCAAGTTGACAGAAATTTTGATGGGGTTGAAATGCTATGAATGAAATGATTGAATGAATTAATTATCTTATACTTCTTGTTCCTCAAAATAAAATTTTTGTTTAAGTGTAGCGTATTTATGTTACTTAATTGTTATATGTTCAATTTCGAATTTACAAATACATACATTAATGTAAAATCATGATGTTTTAAAACTTTACCGAGTCTATAAAAAACTACATATATTGAAAATAAAATTTTTAAAATAGCTGGATCCGTTTAGAAATGGACAAAAATTATTAGCATATGATTTTTATACGCAAAATTTTTTATTGCGCTTATACAATTATTTGGCTTGCCAATTTTGAATGAGTAAAATTTCAAAAAAGCTACAGATATTTTTTAAAATGATATTTTGGTCGAATTTGATTTGCTGAATTGCCCAGTTTTTAATTTTTTTTTTTTATCTATTTTATAATCGTCGTTGAACAGCCGACCTAATTTCTGGGTTTACGACTACTGGTGTTCAACTCCGTAGCCTTGTAATTTTGAACTCAATCCAGAAGACAAGGGAACTCCAGGATCAAGTATTGGGAGAAATATTCCTTCGTAGAGAAGTTGAGGGAACTACCCGCCTTTGCGCTACATAGAAAGAAAGACAACGATAATGTCCCTCAGTTATCCAGACGTCAAGGGGACTCTAATCCATGATCCGTCTACCACTGATGATATTTCACATCAGCTTTGTGGTCGGTGCAAGCCGGATGCAGAATTCATATCGACCAGCTATCGCTAAGATTCGAACCCGGCTCACCTCATTGGAAGGCAAGGCTGAGCCATTGCGACTCACTAGTAAAGGAATTTGCACTATGTTATAATGTGGTAATACGACTTTCACAAGATCCATATTGCAAGAAAAAACATTCAGTCTCCAACGATCGTTACCGCCGTCCTCATGTCCGAAGGGCTTTAAGAGGAGTTAGTAGACAAATAATTAATGTCCTGATGTTTTGACGTGTGTGTTTTTTTTGTACCATTGGATTTTCATTTTTTTTTCAATATTTGAATTTTTGAGGTATTGCTTTTTAGTTCTTCCATGATGGAGCCTAGCGGCACTGTCAGTTTTTGGTTTAACCATTGACTACAGAAAGGCTCCAGTGTGTTAGCAGACAATGCGTCCCCTGATGGAGTGCTGTTTTTGAATATGCAATATCTTAAAAATTTCGATTTTCTTGTTTTGGGTTTCTATGTTTTTATTTAAACTGTTTACATAAGACAAATTTGGTTTCAACTGTTTTAGCACTTTTCTATTTTGACTTTATTTTAAAGTTTTTTTTATCTTAAAATTTGTTTAAATCAATTTCATACTTTGATTGGTGTTTAAATAAATCATTTTGAGTAAATATTTTTCTCATTTACATTGAATTCTACTCTGAATAACTGTATCTGGCTCTTTTTACTTCAATGTAATCCATTTTTAAGCATTTGAATAAGGGAAAAATATATCTTGCATGTTAAAGATATGCATTCGTAAACAATCAGATATATACCATCGATTTTATAAAACTTAAAGTAAAATATGACTATAAGATTCTCAACTTTGCCTGTAAAAATATTATTTATTTTATTCAAAATTCGTTTTATATGCATTTGAACATACTGTAGTTTATTTATCGCTTAAAAGAATTTCAGAGAATTTTCATACAACTATCTGTTTTGAAAACTTATTTCAATAGTTTAAAATCCAAATCGTTAAAGGAATTAGTTTTACTTTCAAAATATTCTCTTTTTACTTTTACAAACCATCTTTAACCAAAGTAGTGAAGCTAGTTAAAATTCAAGTGGTTAAAGAAGTGAAAAATTTTTGAAAATTCAAGTAGACAGCATAATGTTTAATGAACTAAATGAATCATAAACTTATTACGAAATAATATTTGTCGAAATATAAAGAAAAGGACGTATTCACTAAGAAAATAAATATAAAATATATACATCTTAAAATTAAATTCATTATTGTTCATTGATATTCGCAAAAACTCTTATTTCAGGGATACAAACAGTCCAAAGTACTTCACGTTTTCTTTTTTCAAGTGGACCTACTATGAAAACTGGCATCAATAAAAAGTCCCAGAACAGACCTCAAAAGCCACACATTTTCCATAACACAGTAGATAGTATGTTATTTTAGGTTATTTACAGTGTTACAGGTATTAACTACATATGCTGAATGCATAATTTCTTCCCCAGGATATTTACTATTCAAGGAAACAAACAATCTCAATCAATTCTCACTTTAGTTTTGCTCTCAAGTGTATTTACTATTAGGTTTTCTTTTTCAATCAAATTGGTTTAAAAATGGTTAATATTTAACTAAAAAATAAAATAAAAACTCCTCAGAACAGGCCTAGAAAACCCGAAATGGTCCGTAACGTGTTGCTTCTAACTATTCACTGTGTTTTAGGTATCAACTTCAGAAAGATAAATGCAGAATTTCTTCCTTATTAGACGCGTATTTGCTTTACAAAGGTACAAAGAGTCCCAAGTACTTCACCACCTTTGTTTGGCTTGCAAGTGTATTTTCTTACCCAATCAGATTGATTGGAAAAAGTTATTCTTTATCAAAAAATAAAAAGTTCTTTAGAGCAGGTCGAATGGTCGAAACCGAAATGGTTACACGAATTACAGTAGATCACTTGTTTTTGGCTATTTACTGTATTACAGGTACTAGCTACATATACCGAATGCAGAATTTCTACCCTAGGGCAAACAGTCCCAAGTTCTTCCTCAGTTTACTTTTTACTCGATAGTATTTACTATAGAGTTTTTCAAACAAATCGGAAAAATTTCATTCTGAATCTGGAAAAAGGAGAGAAAAAAAAAGGTTCTCTAGAACAAGCATAGAAAATCCAGAACGGTTCTCAACACTGTTATCTGCTCTTTTAGGCTGTCTACTGTGTTACATATACAACTACATATGAGTGTTGAATTTCTTCTCTAAACTTGACTGCTGTGAGGTACAAATAGTCCCAAGTGCAACAACAGCCAATTGTTACTAGCCATTTTCAACTTTGCATATAAGTACTAGTGAGTATTTTTGTGATAAATAGTTCATATATATACATAAAATTTTACAACTAACTATAATATTTCAGTACCAGGTAAAAAAATGCTTCTTTTCTATTATTTGTAGCTGTTGCAAGTTGTCTTATCCTTCGTCTTTTTCTTTTCGTATCTGTCTACTTCATGTGACATTTCACAAGTTTTTAGATCAGCAACCAAAACTTTGCAGTTATCTTCCTTTTGAGTATATCCTTTGGCTGCTGGGTCTCTATATTTATTTTAATTGTTTTAAAAATGTCAATAATACTTTGCAAGGTTTAATAAAAAATTAATGTAGCTAAATAAGTTGCAATTTCAACTATTGAAATTAAAAGTACCATTCATTTTTCTTCTTGCATAATTTAATAAATAAATTATTTCAATGAAATAGCTAAAATGATAGTATTTTACTAAAAGGTTTTTTTGGGAGTGATGAAATCCATTAATCAACTGAACGTACAAGTTCGCTTGCTCATATATGTCAAAACTCGTTCAGTGTCGCGCGCCCTGTTCATCATCTGTAACATACATTTTAAAGAAAATTATTTAAATATACTGTTACAATAATCTTAAAAAGGTAAACTATCAACAAAAAAAATTAGTTTTTTTCATTTATTTTTTTAAATTTTATTTTGTTTCACCTTCTTAGTTTAGAATTAAAGAATTTGACAGAAGCTCATATGCACTTGTAAAGCGAGTAATTATTCAAATTAGAACTTGTGACAATCCAGGAAATGACATTTTGAATCTCAACATGCATTTTTAAATATATATAGTTGTTAAAATTAGGGTAAAATCATTCTAAAAATTGAACAATGTTGATATTAATTCATCATTTTATAGAAAGATGTTAGAATTCTCAGAAAATTAAAGAAAATTGTCGTATTTGGTGAAAATTATACACATATACTTCGTTGTTGGTAGACGTTTGTAAATTTTAATATGCTTACTCAATTTTAAATTTAAGTGCTCACCATCTTCGTTTTGACGTCGTAATTGGCTTCAATAATTCTACGACAAACTAATGAAGTTCAAAAAAATGTATATAATCGTTAAAACTAGGGTAAAATCAAGCTAAGAATCTAATAATATTGATATTAATTCATCATTTTAAGGTAAGATGTTAGAGTTCTCAGGTAATTAGAGTAAATTGTCTTATTTAATGAGAACGACCCACATACACTTTTTTGTTGGTAGACGTATGTAAATTTTAGGAAGCTCACTCAATTTGTAATTGAAGTGCTGCTCATCATCTTACTTTTAACTTCGTAAATGGCTTCAATAATTCTGACAAATTAATGTTGTTGTTGTCTCCAATCCTTCAGGATCTAGCGGCAGCTAGATCAAATCCATGAGACCGTGAACTCTAGCAAAGTCAAGCACCAGAAGTGGGCTATATCCGCAAGAGCGAACCCCAAGCAATCGAGGATATGATCGGGGGAGGCCGGCATCAGATGGCACTTGGTGCACGTTGGGAAGACTTTGCGGCCGCATTCAAAGGTCATGCATTTTAGGTGCCCACTGATAAGTCTTGAGGCGGCCGTTTGAGCCTGTCTGTCAACCTCAAGATCCAATGCGCATCCTGGTCTTTTCCTACAGAACCAGGGATAGGTAGGAGGGGAGACCCAGACCTGACGGTCTCTATTTTTCGTCACTGAGAAAATCTCTTGAAAAGTGAGGTCATATTCGGCAGTTGCCATGTCATAGCAGCCTCTTTTAGCCAAGATATCCGAATGACAAACTAATGAAGCCCAGTTATATACCATTTACTTAAATGAAAATATTTTAATTACACATACCAAACACCAGCACTGCATTTCATGCTGACAAAAAATATATTTTCCTAAAACCATATTTTTATATGAATTCACTCTATGAAAATGTCCATTTAATAATTATTAAAAGTTATCAAGTTATAAAAATACAAAGAAAATGTTTTTGAAATCATAATTTTTTATTTTGTGTAAAAAGATCTTTGCATTAAATAATATCATCTAATTAAATGCTTAAATCAATAATCCTTCACCGAATAAATCCTGATGGTTTATTCTCAATGTTAATTATTTTCAGCAACTATGATTATGTAAATTGTCCTTTTCTTATAACATAATAAATTTCCTCTTTTATTGCATAACAAAGCAGCCTCTTGAAATTGAAGATAAAATGTAATCTTCATAACAAATTTACAAAATTAATTGAATAAAAAAACCTAGTTCTGAAGAGATATTTCCCCTGCTCAAAATGTGTTTTATTTCTTCTGACTTCATCACTTTTGCATTAATCGAACCATTTCGTTCCATATTTAATTTAGTAGCAAGGATGCAGTTAATTTATTTTGCATTCTGATAAGATTGAAATTACTTTAAAATTTCTTATAGGAAAAGTGACGTTACTAAAAAAAAAATATCCATTCAACAACATTAATAATCCAAAGCAGAAGAGCGTAATCTTTGCCATAAGTTGCCAACATGGATGTGATTACCAGACTTAATACTTCCGTTTTATCTTCCGTTACCAATCTTTTCGTTTTTTTTTTTTCGTTTTTTTTGTACAACTTTTATAGCTTTTTTTAACCCATTTTCGCTAAAAGCGATAAGCATTTATTTTGATGAGATGAGATTTGATTAAATTTTTAAGAATATTGTTGAAAATATGATAGCAGTTTGTTTTCCTTCTAGTGTAGAATATCGAATTACCAAGACAACATGATTAATATTTATTGAGCTGCGAATAGCGATGTTTTGAATATATATGAATTATATAACGAATTACTTTATTATAAAATTTAGGAATTAAAATAATATTTGCAACAAAATCTATTAAATAATATTTGCAGCACCTTTATGTTTAATTCATCTTTCGCCAATCATAGAAATTTTATTAACTGTGGTATTATTTTCATTGAAATATCTCTCAATTGCATTCATTTGAACTTGAAAAAGGTTCCATGTAGAAAAAATAATTTATTTAAAAAATAAAATACGCAATATAGGCGAAATCAATGGACAAACCATATAGTTTAACATTAGTTTTTTTTTATGAAATTAGTTTTTTTATTTCATTTTCAGAACTTAAAACTTTAAACCATCATAAAAGCATATGAATAATCTCAAATGGAATAATTATACATTTTTATAAAGTCGTATTTGTCAATAACCATCTCAATTTAATAATCTAACGAAATTTAAAAATTCTGCTAGAGAAAGTGTTTATAGATCACTAGTGTCTTAAAGATAGGTTCAGAACCCGTGATAAAATCAGAAAAATGAAATTGGTGAAAAATATACACCACAGTGTTAACATAAAATGTGTATTGACATAACACGTTTACGCACTTTTTTTTTTCCGAAAATAGGTTAATAATATCATATATTAGGATTGTATTGTTTGTTTCATCAGGATTAAAGTTCGTGTTTGATATAAATCTTTACAGTTGTGAAATTTTTATGAAATGTGAGTTATCATTATTTCGCCAAAGTCTTTAAATTATAAAAGTTATTTTTACATTCACAAATAAAAAATTTCATACGAATTATATGTTATGTATAGAATTACTTTCTTCGGGTTCTTATTGATTGTATGGTTCCTGTATTATCCTATATATCCTATATCCTATATATCCTATATATTATCCTATCCTGTATATAGCAACAGACATTCTTTCAATTTTGCCTGTTTCTCAATTTGCCATTCTTGTTTGGCAACAAATTTAGTAAATATTTTTTTCTTAGATTTTCGGTTAATGCCATTAATGTTTCATACTAAATTGCCAAATGTGACACGTGTAAAGGCAATTAAACTTTACCATCACTCTAATTTGTGCAAATTATTATTGGATTTAAAATAAAAAATTGGAATTTTCATACTTCAGCAATAAATCCAGAAGTAAAAAAAAGTGCAATAAAATTTGGTTTGTTTGGTTGATAAAAAACAAAACACGTACTCAATAGTTATGATACACGTGCTAACTCGTATTTGGCGACCATTGCAGAAAGCTTGTATTTAAACATGATCAGAAATCAAATAAAATTAAGTTAATGAGGGTTTTTGATAGTTAACATTCGGTTGATATCTTTTTGCGCATTTCAACATGTCTCGAGAACTTTTTAAATGACTGGAAAATGTTTAAACTTAATTATAAAATTCGCTTATCCAAAGATAGTTTCTTTAAAAAGTAACTTTTTGTATATATTTATTATTTTTTATTATTTTATGAAATAATAGCCAAAAAAATTTTAAGTAGTGAGGATTAAAAATTTTTACACCATTTTCAAAGAATGCAAATTTATATGGCAAGATATAACATTTGATTGAAATTGGTCAAATAGTTTGAGAACTCAAATTTTAAATATTTTTTTCGTTTTTTCAGAAATTGTTCGACCAATTTCGCTTTAATTTTGTATTTTGTCATGTAAAATTACATTCTTTAAAAGGATGTAAAAATTAGAATCGAAAATTGTTTCGACTATTATTACATAAAACAATTAAAAAAAAGAATTAAATATTTACTAAAAATTGTATTTTGCATGGAATTTTTTTGGATAAACTAATATTATACTTGTGTGCAAATATTTTAATTTTCAATTCTTTTAAGAAGCTCTTAAGATAAGGTAAAATACACAAAAAGTAAAATTAACCAAACTTTGGACCATTCGCCTGACCAAGCTATTGGCACCATATTTGACAAATTTGCGGCTACCCCATATATTTTGAGGGTGATCAATCTGAATCCTTCGAAAGAAAGTAAGTTTATTCGGAGAAAGTATATTTTTGTACCTGATTTTCTGAATTAAAATATCATCTGCAGTAATAAATTATCATAGAGGTCACCCTCTTAAACACTTAAGATTCAGTCTCAGAACGTGAAGATCCAATCAATGGATCAAAAGTTAATTAGGGTGGTTTCTCTATTTTTTGTGCACTGTACGTTATGACCCTTAAGTAGTTTCTTTGTTTGGATTTTCAGAATTTTTTATATTTTAAAAAGAGTAATGAAATTTTTTCATAATTATATCATTAACACTTAAATTAAGCTTTATGTTCGGCAATTGAATTCGCAGTCTTGGAGCTGAATTTAGTTAGCCAAAAATTTGTTTTTACATTGCTATAACAAAGAACTGTTATAAATATTGGAAATGGTTTTTAGAAAAAAATATTCTGTTTTGAAAATAGAAAAAAAAATTTTTGTGAAATTTGAAAAGTGCAATAATTTTTTACACATATTCCTATTCTCTCTTTCACCTTTTACTTCAATTATAATTTCATAAAGGCTATCAAAATAATTAATAAATAATGGATTATTAATTGGACCGCCGTTGAAAAGCTTATTATTATATTTTAGAGAAACTGTACTCATTGATAAGCCACAGTCCTCCTTACAGCATGCTTATCAACCTGGCAAGTCAACAGGCTCTGCTCTATGTGAGCTCTCCTTCATGCTTGAGAAAAAGATCGTTCTGGTGGTATTTATTGATACTGAAAGTGCTTTTGAAAAAGCCTCTGTTGAGACTATTATCAATGCACTTAAAACCAGAGGTATCAATTCAGTTATCTCCAGCTGAATCGATAATCGGCCCTTTTCTATGGTGTCTAATTATGGACTCTTTGCTAGTTCGGCTGGCATATCTTAGAATTCCCTGTGTTGGGTATGATGATGATGGTACTATTGTTGTCAGAGCCAATTATGGCAAAACAGTCTCTGAAATCATGAATAGTGTACTCTTAGAAGCAGCTAGTAGGTGGTGCTCTGAATCTGGTTCATCTGTTAACCCTTCCAAGATAAGTCTTGTGACTTTCACCAGTAAACGGCCTCTTGATCTAGGTAACGTGCATTCTTGATTATAGGTTAGAACTCACTGAGAAATTAAAGTTTCTCGGTTTTTTTATGACCCCAAACTAAACTGGGGTTATCATCTATCCACATTGCCAAGAAGATATTTTGGTCTCGCAAAAGTGCTATTGGTAAAACCTGGGTATTTAGCTCCAAGATAGTTTACTGAATGTACCCAATGATTATTAGTCCTATTGTCACATATAGCTTTATCCTCTGGTGGTATGGGACTAGGATGACTTACTTGGGCTTCTCCCGTTGAATCTACGTCTTGAAAGTGACGCTCAGACGGGTATTAAACGTCTTATGTACCTTGAATTATGGAATGATAATATTCCAAACACTTGTCATGGAGTCACTTTGTTTCGTAGGTGTCAGATATTCCTTCTTTTATTATGCCTAGTGATCATATGTCACTAAGATATGCTTTTCATAAGCAATTCAAGATCCATTTTTCTACTAGAGATTAATAGCTCTAATCTCCTTGGTGGCTTAAAGGAAACTGTCTGATATGGTACACCAATAGATGAAGGCATGGTCTTAAATGAGGGGCAGGAATTTGCTGCTCTAATGATGATACCAAACTACTCTTTCCCCTAGGTAGTTATGCCACTGTTTTTCAGGCTAAGGTCTATGCTATCATTTTATATAGTGTATAAATATGCTGCATCTTATATATGCTACAGTATATGCTTAGCAAGAGGTTATCTAAATATACCAATCTACATCTGTTCTGTCAGTCAGACTGCTCTACTATCACTACCAAGGTGCAAATTAACCTCTTCACTAGTGTGGGAGAGATTCTCGGTCTTCGGTGACCTTTCTACCCGTCACAAGGTATACCTACATTGGGTAACTGGCCATATGAGTATTCTTGGAAATGAGCTGGCTGACGAAGCAGCACAGGCTGGCTCCAGTGAGATTTTCTAGGACCCTTAACTAGCTTTGGGAATATCTTCCACATCATTCAGGATATCTAATTTTAAGCTCTATGGCAAAATTGCCCACAAGCAATGACCTCAACTAAGATGGTTAGAGACAGGCTAAAGAGCCGAATCGTGACTGTCTTAGCGTGCTCCAATAAGAATTTTTAAGGCTAAACAGGAACATTTTGCGGAAGATCATTGATCTTCTCAGTGGACACTGCCCCCCAAGGAGACACCTATACATAATAAGTGTTCTATTTGATCCTCTTTGTCGTGATTGTCATTTTGAGGTGGAGACTTCGCAACATATAATTTGATTGGGAGGTCTATTCTGCTTAAAGTTTTGAACATTTAGGGCTAAATTGCATTAAGATCTGGGAACTGCAAGGTATTCCTGTCGGGTGCTTGCTGAACTTTATTCTTGCTATACAGCTTTCTTGTTAATCATGTTTTAGGGTTTGGGTACAATAGGAATTGGGTACAATAGGTCGATATGCCCTGCTCTTTGGAGCTGCCCAACATCAAAGTCTATTGATTGGATCGAATTATAGATATCGATTTCAAAAAAGTAAAAAAAAAAAGTCTCGGAAACCCTTTAAATCTTTCCATGGAACACTAGAAATCTACGCAACAGCAATTGGTAAGTGCTGTTACAGAATATAATAGTTATTACGCCAAACATAATTAAATGATTTTATAAATTTTTTGCTGGTTACCTCTGCATTTTACTTGCCAAATCAATAAATAAACTATGATAAGACGATTATATTTGAGTCTTTCTTACAACGATAGTTAAAATTAAGTTAGTTATAAACGTAATTAAGTGCAAGTATAACATAAAACATTAGGGTTTATGAAGCATAAGATTAGGTTATTAATATATACTCTAACCTATAATCCGGCTATTACTAAGGATATTTTGCATCTGCTTGTAATCAGAAAAACTCGTGTCGACCACTCACCACTGGGACTTTAATCTGAGTTAATTCATTGGAAGACAAGCATTCTATACAAGCATTCTATCCCCAGAGCTATAGAGGTAAACCCTTTGCATGGTCAGTATAAAACCACGAAAACTTCTAACATTTTCCTCGGTGGCAAGGAAACTCTAACTCGTGATTCTTCTACCACTGGGAGTATTTTACATCAGCACTATTGTCTGTGTGAAACGGGATCAAAACGCGAATCACGCCGCTTCTGCTGGAATTCGAACTTATCGAGAAGGGAGCGATATCTCCTGAGCCACCTTTGCTTACCTGGAAAGATAGTTCATAATAAATAAGCACACCTAGTGACGTACGACGACTTCCATTTTCGATACGGGTTGCATGCAATTGTCAATTCTTATGATGCTCCTATATTTCATCGAAAATTGTAAGCGTGGAAACGAATCCCCCTGTATAAATAAGGTATAATAAATTAAATCTTTAGTTGTCTTCTTAAATTAGTTTGGACTTAGATATTCAAATTTATAAGCTGAATTGTTTCGATAAATCATTTTAACCACTATACACATTTTAATGAACATATTCAGCAAAGCACATTGTATTATTTTAGCATTATTTCTGTTGCCACCAACAAATAAGATAAATTGATATTTAAACAACAAAACATGCATGCATTGCTTCCCTTGAGATATGCTGCACCTATTTCAAATTTATTCAAAGGAAATATTTGAGGGATTCCTTATTCCAAAAGGGCTTAATGAATTCCGTTTGTGCGTGAATGTAAGAACTTTTGTATTAGCTGGTCTGAATTTAGGTAACAATAATAAGGTCTGGAATTCATAAATGCTGTAACGAAGGCTTATTCAAGATGGGTTTGTATTTCCCCCGTACTTCATAACCAAGGACAAGGATTGAAAACTCTACACCAAATAAATTGGTTAATAAAGTCACATTTGATGAATAGTGCATTTGCTATAGGATTGTGTGAAAATTTTGATATTTGAAATCTTAAGTAAAGAACGTACAGCAAATGGAATTGCAAGATGAATGGAAATATTTAGAAAATATTTTACGAATTTTACGGAGAATTAAACGTTATAATGACCTTGGTAAATAGTTTATAATCGAAGTGATTATTGATTTCGCAGCAGCATGTTTGAAGATGAAATAAAACGTATTTTAAAGAAGAAGTATTGTGAATAAATAGTAACTTTGGATTATTGGAATTTCCAACCCTAGCATGAAAGATCTTATTTTGGTGGTTATTTATTTTTGAAGAATTCATACTTCAAATTAAAATAATTCATTTTCAAGTTCCGGATACTCAGATGACAATGATTGATAGGGAGGAGGAAAACTCGAATCTATTTTGAGATGGAAAATCCCCTCCCCCGAACACGCAAAAGCGCTGAATCCTGATTTTTATGTTTGGTTTCATGTATTTTTAAAAGTGCCTACACCTATTATTATTAAAGATTTCTTCTTGATTTTAATTATTACTTTATTATGCTTTTCTTGTTTTCCATTTTTTAGAATTAAGATATTTTTGAAACATTCAAAAATTTGTATCGATTATTTTGACGAAATTTTTTATTCGTGTTAAAATTGCCTAGTATTTTAAGGCACTTATAATATAAGTTATTAATGGTTTTTAAAATGGAGTTTCGACATTATTTTCGACATTTCGGCATTATTATCGATTTTGGAATATTTTAGCTAAGTTGGATAAAATTAAAGATAATATTCATAAATTTTGTAAATTAATAAAATTTTTGCAGCACTAAATTACATTTAAATTATTAACTAATATTGTTTTTACTTAACTATTATACTACATTAATAGGTTATTTACTTTTTTGATATTTTTTATTGAACATCGAGAAACGTTACATTTCTTAATCAGAGTAAAAACGCAAAAAAAAAAAAAAAAAAAACATGTTAATTTGCACTTTAAATGAAAAATGAATTTAAAATATATACTAATAAGGAAAAATGTATGAATTAATTAATTTTATCCGATTCTCTAAAATTTTTATTCTAATTATATATATATAATATATATTTGTGCTTATGAGAAGATTTATTTTCGTTTCTCTTTCCATATTGTCAATCCAATTTTTTAATCAGGTAACTGAATAATTAAGACATTGCATAACAACAACACATATGCCTAAGCTTCAAAAGTAGCGTGTCATATCATTTCAAGTAATAAACTCGTTCTTTTAAAAGCCTTGACAAGCAAGCGCTTGCATGCAACAATTTTGACGCAAACCAGAAGTCTCTTGGTTTTAGGGTAACCAAGAGTTTTCCTTCGCATGCCCGAACCTGTTCGGACATGTCACATCAGGAAGACATTTGCCACGCAATGCGTGATAGTAAACCTCCAAACTACAACAACGCCATCTACCGAAGAGAGTCATACTCACTAATTCATCACGGAACTAATTATTAACGTTAATCTAAACCTTTTCGGAGCGTGTGGCAGAAAAGTCATTTGTCAAGAGGGTTTTTCTTTGTTTTCATTGTTAAAACAGGATAATGGTTGGTACGAAAGAGAAGATATGCTAATTGCTGAAATTGTTACACGTAATGATATAAGGTGCTGAGCGAAAATCCTCGTTTACACCCTTGAGTTTTGCATATATCAGATGGAGGAATCGCTTAGCTTTTTTTTTTTTATTTGCCCTGTCGTTTTCTTGAATAAGTAGAATTTGGTTACTTTCGTGATCCAGAAAATTAATTATTCAAATATTCTTGATTTTCTTATGCTTGACAGCTTTTAATTTTGCTAACTATATGTCATTAGAATTATTTTATGCTGTGGTCGAAATGCTTAATGTTTGAATGACTTGCGTGAGTAAGATGTAATTAGATGTCTAAATAAAGAAGGATGGAATAATAATTAATCTGCATTACGAAATATAGTTGCTTTTTTCAATCTATCTTGATGAAATCTAAAATTCAAGGACCATAATGGAAAAGTAAAAGCAAAATTAGGCATATAGTTTCGGTAGAGATTTTTTCTTGAAATATTGTATTATGGAAAACTAAGTAAATTTTTCTAGTAAAGAGTATGCGTGACCAAGTGTTTTAAAATTATTAGCCTCTTGAAAGCAATTTATAAATAGATGTTGAGACATTTTGTAAGAAAAAAAGGTTAAAATTTGGAAAAATAAAATTTGAATAATGGACTAAGACTCTCGATGCATTCAACTTCTTCAGATAACTACATGCTTCAGAATCTTCAGAGTCCGAATTAAATTGCTCTGAAACAAACTAAATTAGTACTTTATTCTGATTCTTCCTCATCTTTTTCCTCCCATCTTTTTTCTCTTCCTTTAATTTTTCTAAACAAAAGAATACTTGTTAGAAAGTAAATATTTACTTGATAAAAATATAATTTAGTTCATATCGCAGAAATGAAAAATCAGTAATATTTAAATTAAATAACATAAAAATGAAAATATTTGATTAACTCAAAATTGTTCTATTGACAGAGAATATAAAATTTAAATTATTGTTAATTACGTCATTTTTATATAAATTAATACAAGTTATTGATTTTAACATAAATTATTGCTAATTACTAAATTTTTTTTGTAAATTACAATTAATTATTAAATTGTAATGTAACCTATTTAAATAACTACAAACTTCTTTATTTCATATTTTACAGAGTATTTAAATATTAACTACTCTAACTACCCATCTTTGATTTTTGAAAAAAATAATACCTAATAATAAGTTAATAAAAATAATAAGTTAACATAATCTATATAGATGTAATTCAGAAAATATACTACAAAAATGAAAACTCTGAAGTATTTAAATTGAGTAACATAAATTTGAAAAAAAAAATATTTGCTCGCAATAACATTTTTTCATTATAAAAAATTTCACATCTAACTTACAATTAATCACTACATTTTAATATAGATTACTACAAAGTACTAAATTTTAATATAATTATTACTAATTGCTAAATTTAAATGTAAATTGCAACTTATTACTAAATTTCAATGTAATTCTAATTTCTATGTAATTCTATATTTTACTGTATATTTAAATATTAACTACTCTGACTACCCAATTTTAATTTTTGAAGAAAATGGTACCCACCAGAATCATGAACCATATGAAATATCTATATATGTAATTCAGGAAACATAACACAAAAAGAAAAATTTTGTAGTATTAAAATTAAAGAGCCTAAAAGGAAAAAAAATATATTTACTTGCATTAAATTTTTTTTCGTTATAATAAATTTCAAATCGCAATTACAACTAATTACTACATTTTAATATAAATTACTACTAATTACTACTACTTAATATAATTATTATAATTACTAAATTTTAATGTAAATTACAACTCATTATTAAATTTCAATGTAAACTACTATATTTAAATAATTACAAATTTCTTGACTTCCATATTTTATGTATATTGTATATTTAAATATTTCGCTACTCTAACTAACCCATCTTTGATTTTTGAAGCTAGCGCTACTCCACAGAAAATTAGTATTATCTTTATAAAAGTAATTCAGAAAATATATCACAAGAATGAAAGCTCTATAGCATTTAAATTGAATAACATAAAATTGAAAAAAAATATTTCTTTGCGTTAACATTTTTTTCATTATAAAAATCTTCAAATCTAAATTACTACATTTTAATATAAATTACAACTAACTACTAAATTTTAATATAATTATTACTAATTTCTAAATTTTCATGTAAATTACAACACATAAGTAAATTTCAACGTCAACTACTATATTGAAATAATTACAAATTTCTTGATTTCTATATTTCACTGCATATTTAACAACCCTAACCCATTTTTGAGGCTAGAAAGAAAATCTCACTAGAAATTTAGTAATCTTTATAAAATTAATTCAAAAAATATACTTCAAGAATGAATACTCTGTAGTATTCAATTAAAATTGATATATATTTGAGAAATAATTATCTATAATTTTCTACAAATTCAAAATTTTAAAAGAAACTTGCTAAATATTTGTAAAATAAAAAAAAAATTGAAATACGGCATTTTTAGCAGTATATTTACTAAAAAATATTTCAAAAATATTTCTAGTCCTCGGAAACCCCGTCCAATTTTCAAACCTCTTCCAATCTTTCAAGTCTTGAAAGAATAAATGTAAAAATATTTTCACAATAAAAAATGTAACGATAAAAATTTGAAGGTTAAGCGAGGATGCACTGTGCAAAAAAATATAAAACCGACTGTCCGAAGCCCCCTGCCTTCCATAAAATCTTTTTCTATCCTATAAACTGTGATAGATTCGAAAGAACACTTTGTGCTAGAAAGGAAGGGGTTTTACTCCGTATAGAACCTACTCTACGTGAGTAGGAATGTTCTTATAAATAATGCATTGCTCAAATGATTTAGCAATCGGATAGCAGCCAAAAACGAAATTGAAGCTTCGAAACTGAACACATCTTTTGAATTTTTGTTGTAATAAACAAATTTTGTTTGACATAAATTTTAACCTTTTCTTTGGAAATATGTTGATTTGTATGTCTAAATGTTAAAGGGGTTATCAATGTTGATATGAAAACCTGGTCTGTAAGGAATTTAAATTAATGAAGGTAATTTTATTATATCATTTATTTATTACACCAAAATTCATTTTTTTTGCATGTCTTTATCCTAAAATTATGATTCAGGTGAGAAAAAATGAGTGAAAGATATTCAATAAATTACTTTTTAACTACGAAAAAAGTTTATATATTAACTTACAATTTTAACTTATCCCGAGAATGAGTTATCCAAATGAAGCAAAGTGCTTTGTAAATTACAACTGTAAGCAAATATATTCACATGTTTCACCAGAATTTAAAAACATAAATGTGTGATAATCTCTCTCTTAGAAGAGAAACTCTCACTTTTGACGATTCAGTAATCTTTGTGTTGTAATTCGTCACGAAATCACGTGATTTGTGACGAAATGCACACTTCCAAATATATGATGAAAATTGTTTATTCAACTCGAAACCTAATCGTACTGGTTTGTGGGAGATTATTTAGAATGAAGACTAGACGATCAAAAATAAAGGGACAAAATAAATAGACCGGATGAATGGTGGTAAAGGAGTTGGCCTCCTACCAGGAAGTACTCGGGTTTGAACCCCGCGACGGGTATTGGTGCATTTTTCTCACTGCCGTACTTTTCTTTCTCTTGCTGTTGGAGTAATATTGAACTACATATATGATGCCCACAGTGATTCTTAGAAAGTTTAAATGCATTAAACACTAAAATTTTTTTATTGAAGAAAAATAAAATAATGAAATATTTCTTAAATTTTGACGAAATTCGTTTCCTCGTAGGAGACACGATAGTTCCTTCCTTACTTTGAAACAGTTTTGTCAAACGCGAAGAAAGTTTCGTGATTTTCGTGTGTTCATTTATTACAGTGATCGCGCATTTATACCGTATTTTATTTATTTAAGTGTAATGATGGTCACATTTGTTTTAAATTTGTAAATTCTAGAGTTGAATCGAAAAATATCAGTTCAACTACCACTTTTGATATAAAAATGAAATAGTCTCACAATTCTAGAAGAATTAGCGTGCATTGGATATTATACCAATAGTATTGGATATTGTACCAATAGAATTGTAGCTAGCATTGGATATTGCACCAATTAGTCTATTAAAAATTCTGCAATGACTGCCTTCAATACGATGCAGAAATGAGTGGAAGATACTCAGTCAATTACTTGTTTACTTTGGAAAGAGAATGTACCATAACTACGAACTTATTCTTAGGATGATTTCTCCAAATGGAAGTGTTTACCGAATTACAACAAAGGACAACTATATGCGAAAATGTTTTTATATTTCGTCAGAATTTAAAGAGAGAAGTGTGTGATAACCTCACATTTATGCACGTGACTTATTTATGTGCAGTATTGGTCAAAACTATTTTAAACTTATTTAAGTAAGAGCATTCAAAATAGTATTAAAAACCTTAATTCAGAAAAAAAAAATTTCTTTTAGCAAATTAAAAATTTTATATTTACGAAATTGCATCAGATTTTAAACAACTTTGACTAAGTCTTCTAATTTGTTTAGTTTTAAAATAATAAAAAAAAATGTTTTTGCATTTATGTATATTGTATACAAAAACATCTTAATAGCATATTCAACTACTTACTGAATCATGAATAAATAAAAAAAAAACATATTTCAGTTGGATATTTTTTATGCCAGAGATCATACTCTGGGGAACATTACCATTAGGTTGAACGATAATATCGTAAAAATGATAGCACTTGCTGGGATATGTAAATGATATAGCTAGCATTAATTTGCACCTTTGACTCATTAATATGCATTGTATATTCGACTATGCACACGCATGAAAAGACAAAGTCTTCATTTTTTTCCTTAGTGCATCTGTTTTTTTTTATTAATGTCTTCTTTCAAAATACAAATTATCTTCATGAAATATTGATGTTATACAAATTATTCTAAATCTATATTTTCATTTCTGGTTTTTGAAATGTAAAGTTAATTTCCGTTGTTTTATAGATTTTTGTACTTACACGAATTAGCATATTCATAACTCAAGATATGATCCAGGAAAGGAATTATATAAATTATTCTACTCTGGCATATTTTTAGAATAATTATATCCGTTCAGTATAATGAATATCCTTTAAAATAATTTGGATGCAAAGGAATCTTTTTTTTAAGGAATATTCTAACTTAAATTATATCAGCGTAACTTTGTTCTTTAACATATGTATTCTGTGTTTAATATTATTATCTATAATTATGGGAATTTCACGTAAACATAGATGAATAAAATTAAACATGAAAAAAGATGCAAATTCATTTATATTAAAACTAAATGTATTTAATTTTTTTAGGAAATGATCTCATTTCTGTGTTATTTAATATTTAACTGCTTCTATATGTAATTATTTTCGATTGTAAATTTTAAACTAATGATATTTATTTAAACTTAACCCGGCAGGACGCGCGCCTTCCGTTCGAACACAAACGCGCGCCTTCCGTTCGAACACAAACGCGCGCCTTCCGTTCGAACACAAACGCACGCCTTCCGTTCGAACACAAACGCGCGCCTTCCGTTCGAACACAAAAGCGCGCCTTCCGTTCGAACACAAAAGCGCGCGTGGGGTTTTCATGGACCCCAAAAGGTTAAATTATAGTTAAAGCTTTTTCCCCGTAATAAGACGCCCAGTGGCTGAGTGGTAGTTCTTCGCGCTCCTATGCCACAGGTCCTGGGTTTGATCCCCGGGCCGGGCAAGGCTGACTCAGCCTTTCATCCCTTCAGTGGGTCGATAAATGAGTACCAAGCATGCTTGGGAACTAAACACTAGGGGTTCCGCGTTCGGCTGACCACTCAACCGGAACATCTGCTCCTGCACCCCAGAGACCAAGGTCAAGAAAACTGAGATGGCACAGTAGGCTTTGGCCCTCTATGGGCTGTCGTGCAACTGAGTTTAGTTTTAGTTTATTTGAAAACAAAATGATTTTAATTATAAAATTTAAGATTTTTAAAAATTAGTAAAACATGATATCATTAAAATACTCACAATAATTCAAAAATAACATATTTATTATACGTAACTTACTCTATACCAGTCATGTCAAAGATACGGCCCGCGATCGCAATGTGTCACAGAAAGAAGAATCATGTTTTTTAGAGCTTTTAGACTTCAATCGATCCCTCTACGGAAGTTTTAAAATGCGCACACCACATTTATAAGTAATTTCAAGGGCAGCGCGTGCCTAGACAAGCGAGAGAGATAGACAGTAACGCCATCTCTTAGCAACAAGCAGAATCTTCCTCGCGCTTCTTGTCAGGTATCTGGATCCTCGAGCTCAAAATAATTACCCTCTTTTATAATTTTGATATGATTTTTAACAACAATTATATATTATATACTATATAATTAAATAAATTAATTGTTATAATAATTCAGCACATTTTTTTATTTGAATTTGGCCCGCCTACACATTCTAAATATAATATATGGCCCTCTGCAAAATTGAGTTTGACACCTCTGCTCTATACTGTCTTTATCTTATCTATTCTTTATTCATGGAGTTTTGACATATACTAAGTGTGTGTTCTTTGCAAAAATTTTTTCATATGCAGCTGATGATTTTTTGTCCGTATTACGTGAGCAAATATAGAAACGTCACTAAGATTTTAAAGCCTTATTCTTTGAAGTAGGTTCACTTTCGTCTTTTTCGTTGTTGCATCCAGGCATCTCTTTCGGTAATCTTTGGGTCTTGAATTTTTATTTTTTCCGTAGTGTAGATTATCTTTTTCAATAAAATTATCGTTGTTTGAAGCATCTTCTCGAGCGGAAACTTCATATAATTCTGATTGTTAGTCATGATCACTCATAATTTCGCTATCAAAATTACATTCGGCTTCCTCATCAGAAAAAGTCTTTTCCTCACTCTCAACCTCATCAAAAAGCTTTTGCAGCCTCTTCATTTCCTTTTAGTACGGAGTCGCCATGTTGCAGCTAAAAAAACGTCTGAACACAAAGAAAAGCGATGTGAAAATGCATCTTTTTGACTAACGCGAAAAGGCGTGTGGGGTCCAGTCACACCCCCAACTTGACAACTCCTTCGTCAAAAGAAAAATAATGACTTTTTAGAATTTGTAACACCTGCTATAGGCTGTTGGGCGTATAAATTTAGACTACTTAAAAGAAAGAACTTTCCCTTCTTAGAAGAAAAGAAATTCTGTTAACAAAATCATCTGGGGTTCATATGGACCCCTGCGCGTCCTGCCGGGTTAATTTGCACGAGTTTCATAGAGACTGAAATTAATTTTCACTTTTAAACGCAGTAGTTATTTTTGAAGATATTTCTAGGAGTGGCGAAAATTCAAATTCATACTATTAAAAAAAACCAAAAAAGTAAAATAAGGATTATTGTGAAATTTGAGCCTTGTAAAACTTTCTAAAAATTCTAAGAAACCTCCAGTCGAATACTTGAAATGAAGTTAGTATATAAATTATAGGTAGAAAAGAATAATGTTTAGATTTAAAATAGTTTTCTATTATGAGAACATGAACTGATATTCATACACTCTCAAAAAAATGGTTCAAAGTAGAACCATCCGTATCGATACTTTGAACGTTAATGTAGTGCTAAGTTGTTGTTACGCTAAAGAGAAGATAAATTGAACTAGGATTTTATTTAAATTGAACCTTAGTGCCACGTAACCAAATTTAAGTTTACTGATAATAGTATTTTTTTTACAAAATTAGTGCTAAAATATTCAAAATTATATCTTTTATGGAAATCTAAATTGATTATAACTAGTTCAGAAAAATTTGGTCAAAGTTGAATAGCCGTATTAAATCATTAAAGCAAAATACGGTGCAAAGTTGAACAACATGAATGAGAGTATATATCCAACTGGGGTTCCGGTTAAGTTGAACTTTGAGTGTCAAAGTGCCGTGCAATCAAAAGTCATGTAATCAAATTCAAGATGCAGGAGAATCATGCTTCTCATACAATAATGAAGCTAAAAAAACAGAATATCTTTATGTTATGGAAACCCAAATTTATTTTCATACAGTTCCACAGAAGAAAAAAATTGCTCCTTGAAACGTAGTATTAAGTTATTAAATCAAGAAACGGTGCAAAGTAGCCACAAACACTAATAAGGTGATAAGTTGAACTCTGGTTCCGTTTAAGTTGACCCTTAATGTCCCGTTATCAAATTTAAGATGTGTGAGAGCCGTGCTTCTCACTCAAAAAATGAAATATTTTTGTTTTATGAAAACTCAAATTAGTTTTCTTACACTCTCTCAGAAAAAACAAATCGTTGAAGTTGAACCGTAATATCAAGTCATTAAGTCAGAATACGGTGCAAATTAGCTGCAATCTTTATGATATAATAAATTGAACAAGGGTTTCGTTAAAATTGTAACTTAGGGTTTTTGTAATCAAATTCACTATGTTCGGGAATCACGCTTCTCATACGAGAATAGTGCTAAAAAACTAAACATCTTTCTTTTATGAAAACTCAAATAAATATTCATGCACTTCGTCAGAAAATACTTGTACAAAGCTGTACTGTAATGCCAAATCATTAAATCAGGATACTGTGCAGCCTTAAAGAGATTGATAAAGAGATAAATTGAACTAGGATTCATTTCAGTTCAACCTTAGAGTCGTGTTAAATTTAAAATGTGCGAGAATTTTGCTCTTTGGTCAAAATTTGAATTAAAATAATTTAAACTCATATATTTCTTTTAAGGAAACCTATTTATTTTCAAGCAATCCTCCGAAAAATTTGTTTAAAGTTCATCCGTAATATCAAGTCTTTGAATCAGATACGGAACAAAGTTGTTACAATCTTAAGAAGGTGTTAAGTAAAACAATGATTTCGTTAAAGTCGATAGCTGTTAAACTGTATTTAAATTTATGTTCGCTTAGATTTAAATTAAGATTATTTAGACTCAAGAAACCTAAATAATCTTAATTTAATCTTAAGCCTAATCAACTTAGGCTTAAGAAAAATTTGAGTAATATCACTTAAACGGAAGTTTGGAAATAATTTTATTTATTGCAAGAACATAAAACGTCTCATACATTAAAAAAAAAAGATTTTTGCACTAATTTTTCTAATTTTGGAAAATAACATAATACAATATTTTTAATTATGTTATACATGTATGTTTAACTATGTAATGCATAATTCAGTATTTTTAATTTCATTCTTGTTTTTTCTATGTTTCATTGTTAAAGTTATAATTCAAATATCGACGCAAAAACATAAATTAGAGCTAGATCTTATTAACTTTACGAAACTAAATGGCTCTGAAATAATTTATGTGAAAAAATTTTTTTTGCACATTCTTGTCAAAGTAGCTTTATTTGTAGTACAGATCAAATCTTAATAAAATGAAATCCTGTTTCATTGCAATCCTCAAAATAATCTACAAATAACTTTCTAATAATCGTAACATTGCTAATAATTTTAATTGCATTACTCATTGCAAGTTTCACATTGATTCTTCTTTTCCATACTTTTAACTAATAGCTCCTAAAAATATATAACTCTCAATATTTATAACTCTCAATATTTATAACTCTCAATATTTATAACTCTCAATATTTATAACTCTCAATTATTATAACTCTCAATATTTGAAATAATTTTTCTTTCTACACAAAATTCACTGAAACTAAATGAAAACATTTGTTTAAAAGCTAATCAGCAATGATGTTTGCACAAACTTGTCTAAGTGTCTTTAATCCTTTCAAAATTAAATATTTATAACATGCAATTTAGTTAAATTATAATATTCTATTTTTTTAAAAAATTTTTAAAATGATTTTTGAAAAATAATTATTTACAAAATTGTTACCAATTTTCATTATATCAAAGTTTTATAATATATGTTTTATTTCCTTATTTATAAACTATAAATATTTCGGAAAATTTACTTTTTACAATTCCAATTTTATTTATGTTACTACCGTATTTCTGTAACTGAAAAAAATAAATTAATTCCAAAATTATCAGTAATTTTTCTTTTTTGAAAAACTAAATAGCTAAATCACTTCAAGATTAAATCGTAATAAAAAGAAAAACTGGTTAAAATATAATATTTCATTTTTCTTAATCAAAATTATTTTCTAAAAATACCTAATTGCAAAATTTTAACTATTTCCATTACATCATAGTTTTATGTTACATTTCTCATTTCATCTTTTAAACTAAAAGCATCTGAAAATTTATTATTTGCTATTCAAACTATTCTTTGTAATAGTTTGCTTTAGGGCAAATACATCAAACCCCGTTAATATACACAATTATCACATCTATTTTTATTAACAATTAACTAAAGAGTATTTTCTTTTTCAGAATGTGTCTATACTGTTGCATCTTCCCCGAAGCACTAAACTTTTAACAATTCTTATATTTATTAATTAAATTTTGCATCTAAGATTTTAAGCTCAGTTCATTAATGAGTTAGAGTTTCTCTTGATAAATGTGAGTGAAAATTTGAACAGAAACATAAGAAAATCAATTTATTTCCCTTGATTTATTGATTTGCAACAAGGCAATCGATATCGAATTCTGATATCCTTTTAAGTTAGACTTGTTAAAAATTGCTTTGTTTTGTGAAAGATAATTTATCTAAGCGAGTTGTTTCGTTTTACTTTTGCAGCTAAAAAGTACTCATAAGTTTCTTATTGAAGCAGAAAATTTTAATAAATATAGATTTCTTTTAGTTTAAATTTATAAAACAAAAAATTTGATTATAAGAATTACATAATTTTTAATCCGTATGTCAGATGTACGCTTTTATTAGAAATATTTGTACAGGGTGTCTCAGGCTTAAAGGGACAAATTTAAAATTTTTTTATTTATTATTTTTCTAATATATTCCAACTAAATAAATAATTATTTGTAAGTTAATCTTTCCGATGGAAAATTTAGCCATATATATATATATATATATATATATATATATATATATATATATATATATATAAGTTGCATACTTTAATGATTCTGTGGCGTAACTACCACTACGAAATATAAACATCAATTCACTGGTATATTTCGACCATGCCAACCGTCATCTATCAAAAGGTACCTCAAGATCGATTCATGTTAGCATGTCTTATATACCAGTGAATTGATGTTTATATTTCGTAGTGGTAGTTACGCCACAATACTCCCCCACCAGAATTTTATCAGGGATAGAATTAGATGAACAGATATACCACTAGTTGCTGTACTTTGTGACTGACCGGGAGAAAGAGTCACCGGGTTTTGTTTTGAGTGCTGAATGTGAGAGGTGTATTAACTTCACAGCAGTAGTCGCTCCTGTGTTGCCATTAGCAGTGTAGGCGCAGACGTTATTGTGTTGAATCGAGACGTAGCAACAGCGTGTGGAGGTGGATAATGCAGTCACAAATAGCAAGCCAACTGTTCAATGTGAACTATCCATCGAAGTAGGCGTTACCAGATCGAAGTGGGCGTTACTGCGTGATCAAATCACGTCCGGAGGTCACCAATGTGGGGGCGGAGTTATCGACCATGCCAACCGTCATCTATCAAAGGTATCTCAAGATCGATTCATGGTATGGTATGCGTAGTAACTCAGTATTTGGCCCGACGGGCCACCAACTGATTCATCGATTCTGTTAGTCATAATCTAGGAAGTCCTAAATATGCAAAAAAGTTCTGAGATGTTGATCAAATTATCACAGTGTAACACTGTGAATCGTGGGTGTAAAGTCCTGGGAGGATGCAAAACTCTAACAGTTCTGCGACTCCGGTAGGAGTGAGCGAATCAGTTTAACAAGCTCTTCATTTTGTAAAAGTTCCTTCATTTCTTTAAAGAGGAGCAAGAATCTACTGGCAGCATCTGTAGTTGTCCTGGATTGAGCTCTTCTTTCTTTAGGCACTTTTTTGGGTCTTGCACCGCAGCCTGAAAAACAGGCCGGGTGCTCACCGTCACAATTTATCCACTTTGCAGGAGTTTATCTAGATTTCGTACAAAGGTGCGTGTTGTGAGTTTCTGCGCATTTCATACAGGCTGGTTCGGTGGCTTGGCAGTTGCGCTGGGTGTGTCCGTATTTCTGGCACCGGAAGCATTGTATTTGGAAACGTCCTCCTCAGATTTTCTCTATTTTAACTGTGTTCTCCAACATAGAACTAATGTTGAAGATGTTTCTGCTGGTAGGTGTGTCTGATTGGATGATGAGGAAAAGTGGGAGGGACCTAAGCTCCCGCCCACTTTTTCTTTTAAGCTGAATTATTTTTTCAGCTCGAAGTCCAAATTCGATGAGATATTTTTCTAAGACTGGAATTTCGGTATCTGGTTGTAGTCTTCTGATGAGGGTTTTCAGCTTTTTTTGTGGAGAAGTATCCATAGGTGTTGTGGAAGTAGTAGGGGTTTCAGCCGGGACGGCATTCACCTCAGTCTCTATCGGTACTGTGGCCGCTGGAATGGCGGGAGCTGAGTCCAGATCAACTGGCATCGTTTCCGATGGGGTAGAGGAGTCTGAAGGAGAGCAGCTGTCTTGGATCATGGGAGTCGCACTGTCTTTACAGTCTTTAGAATCGTTGTCGAGCTTTTTCTTCTTCTTTCTCTTCTTTTTTGTTGATTCTTTGTCCGTATCGGGTAGTGGTTCACTGATCGAGACCTGGGTCTCTTCACACACTTGATCTGAGATTCGTTGCTCTTTATCCTCTATTACTTTAATTGTAGCCTCGAACAGACAGCTGAAGTAAATCTGTACTCTTCTGTTTGAGTCATCTTTGAAATCAAGAGCCACATCTCTCATTCTATTAAGCAAGTCCAAGCTATGTGAATTGTTCTCCAAATTCATGATATGAGATGCAGTAGTGAAGTAAGTAAATGGTGGATAAGACCTATTTGGAATTCCACTGTTCTCAAGGATAGTATCAATATCTTTATAGAAGCGTTCATAATCCTGCTGAAAGCTACTGCAGGTGGAAGCAACCTTCCCGCCGTGGGCTGTTCGCTGATAAGACATCGGTCGTCGGAGCAGAGATAAAACACGTCTTTACTCGTTCACGGTCCGGTGAGCTCCACTCTCTGGTCTGGTCGGGGTCCATCTCTGGTCTGGTCGGGGTCCATCTCTGGTCTCAAGATCGATTCAATTTAGCATGTCTTATATATACCAGTGAATTGATGTTTATATTTCGTAGTGGTAGTTACGCCACAGATCTATAAAGCCTTTTTGGTGAAAAAAAAATGATTCCCACTTGTCCAATAGAGCGTTTTTGTTAAGCGGATACTTCAAAAACTTGCCTATCTGCAAACAGCACAAAGAAGCAGTTAAAATTTGAATTTCGGGAAATGCATATCAGTACCACATTGTTACAAGTTTTACAGCTAATAACTTTAGAAGTTATTGTATTAATTTATATGCCGATTGAAACATATTTTCTTGTAAATGATATTTTTCGGTTTATATTCACTGAAAGAAAAAAAAGTAGGGTCAAAACTATCAGGAAGGGCAAAATTCAAACTGTTCGATATTTTTTACCAAAGCACTTAGGTAATGATCTTTGTAAAACTAACAATAAAATCGCAGTTTTAAAATCTGTTATAAAATCTGGTAACTTTATCATGATTACTTATATCAATGATTACTTATGGCAAGAAAAACCGTTTATTAGGTTAAATTTTTTTCCAGTTTTATAATTTTTACTAAATGTGGGATATAGTTTTACAAACCAAACTTTTTTCTAAACCGTTATCATATGAAAGGAAAAAATAATTAAATGAATGGTTTTAACACCATATATTTTAGTTTTATTAACCAGAATTATGGTTTTTAATTTACTTGAAAATAAAAGTATTTCATAAAACCTATTGATAACCTTAATATAGTAGATATAGAAGCAATACAATTTCACAGGAAAACTTGTATTTTTTTTAAAAAAAAATAAACAGAATTAACCGATTTAAAAAACCCGTATAATTGTGTGAATTGGGTTTCGGATATTCTGCCATAATGAAAATTTTTATATAAGTGACTTAAGTTAACTGTACTATTAATTTTCATAGTTTTTGATGTAATTTTTTCATTATCATGCAAGTACAATTCATAAAAGTCAGTGGGATATATGTACTAAAAGTAAATGAAAATATTTTAAAATGATATCGTGCTAATATATTATGAGATCACAGTAAAAAAAATAACCTAAAAGAATTTAAGAGTTTCAAAGAATGTAATTGAGATGTATTTTCTTAAGAGCATATTTAAAAATAGTTATAAATTAGTTTTATTAAGTTGTCTAATTTTCTGGTACTTATAATATTTACTTTCTCTTGATTATGCTCAAAATTTGGAAGAGTTCAGAATGAATAATCGAATATTATGTAACTTATTACATATATTTTTATAATTTTAGGAGAAAAAAATTTAGTGCTTAAGTTTATTTTTAATTAGCTGCAAAACAATATTAAAAAACAGAATTTACTCAATTATTTCCATGTTTTTAAAATAATACAGCAAAAGAGAATCGATTGAAAAATTTACAAAAGACTTCATGTTAGTGGGAATCTACTTGAGTTGGTTTGACATACATGAATAATTCAACTGACCTTTTCAAATATTCAAGTTATTGTGAATGTAAATTGTCATGTTTTTTTTTCCTTTCAAAGTTTAAAGACTGAGTTTGCGATTTTGTTTTATTTAACTCACAGTTTCAACTTTAATTCTAATAGAACAAAGCAATGAAATGGATTTAATAAATGCATTAATACTTATGATTAGCTATTTTTGGCGCACTATAAGCTCATACTCGTTCGAATACTTGTACGTTTTTTAATTTTTTTTAAAAAAAGCATAAGAAATATTCATCTTTTAATCAAGAGATTTAAAAAATTTATACCTTTTAATCATATTCAACGTAGATTTCAATTATATTATTCATGAAATGAAGTATTTTGACGTATGGTGTATCCCTATCACCGCTCTTAGGGTATATAGCTTAAAACCACTGTCAATCTAAGTTCTCCATTGTATGCAAATAATGAAAGTTTTCTTAAGAAAAGAAATATGAAGAAAAGGTAAATTAGATCACACGTATTTAGTTTATTAGCATTTACTACCGTCAGATGGGACGACTTAGTACAGGAATTTTCAGTTTTCCAACTTTGACCTAATAAAAAAATAGTTAAAAGATGCTGAATTGTACAGCATCTGATCTACAATTTGTTGTTAGCCATCTGGGAAGTAATTGCACGTAGTTAAGAGCTGATTTGAAATGTTTATTATTTGTAAACAATCAATTAGTAGAGTGTACAAAGTCACCCCGGGACGGGGTGACTTTGTGCAATGCAATAAAATAATGAATTAGTTCAGTTATTTTCAATCACTTTGACTTCAAATCGTTTAATAAACAATATTTAACATTGTTAACGTACAATACAAGTATATTACATATAAATATGTACTATGTATTAACAAATCTACTTAAGATGAACATAAAAACTTTAATTTTAAGATTTTTTAACATTTTTAGATTTTTCTTATTAATTAAATATTAAGTAACTTTTTTTTATGGTTTTCAGGTACAATCAAACATTTGATATGAATTGACATGAATGAACAGTTGAATGAATTCCCTCATTTAACTCCCCTAAATTGCCTCTAACTCTGAAACTCGGAATGATCCTCTCTTATTAAATGTCTTAAACTATTAACATATGGAAATTGAAATGAAAAATAACAATATGAAAATGAAAAATAATATTCACCGGGAGATTTCAAATGCTTCGCATGAAATCTTCGCAAAATCGTGTTTCGGTGAATTCCGAACTTTTTTGACACTTTTGAAACGAATAAACAATTTTTTTAAGTTCTGCCAAACTTTTCTAACGCTTCTTTCGTGTAGTATTCACAATAATTTCTTGTTCCAGGCTTTCTTTTATAAGTCCTTGGCATGTTTTTCTCGGAAAAAAAAATTGCTCAAAGTCATCCCAGGGTGCATTTTTTTAATTATTTATTAAATAACTAACATTATAATAATTAAAAACAAAAAGTTATGCATGAATTGTTATCTCAATTGATAAGACTTTTAAAGTATAACAACCTTCCTGGCCAGGATAACTAGAACTTCTTCCAGCCTCCGATTTCGCGATGTTAAAAACTTGAAACTGATTGTAAGATATTTATAAGTTTACTTCATTTTACTAAACTAAATATATTTCTTCCACCTGTTTGAAAAAAATATATTAATCCTCAATTCATTATTTCTATTTCCTATATACATTATAGGATTACTATTGTTTTCAAACGAATCTTTTTTAATTATATTATACCACAATCAAATTTAAACCTTAATTCTATCAAGAAATTTCAGAAACGAAATATATTTTATATCTCCAATTCAAAATATATTATCTGTACATCACATATCATATAATCTGTTTTCTACACGCATTATTGAAATACAATTGTTTTCTTATGCGTTTTTTCTTCTGATGTAATATCAGACTTAATGAAATCTAAACCTTAAATCTATTGAGAAATTTTGAAGGTGAACTGTAATTATGTATGTTACGGGCAAAGTATGAAATCCGGCATCGTATAGAATGACTAGGCACTGTATAGAATGCCTAAAATTAGCCGGCAAAGTATGAAATGATTTATATTTCACACAGTTCCTAGGCATTCTATAGATTGCCAAATGAGAAACCGGCAAAGTATAAAATACATCTCCGATTCGTTTCAAATATCACTTGGCAAGGCTCGTGACTTTTAACGTGTGGCACTTGACTTTTGACTAATAACAAAAACTATTTTTTTTTTTTACTGTGCTACATGGAAATGGAGGAATTTAATGATATTTACATGGAAAAATGTAATGAAATGTAATTCAAAATGTCATTCAAGCCTGCCATGTTGCAACAAGTAGGTAACTTTCATATTTTTTGTATGAAAATTTTGTTTCCTTTAATAAGAAAGGCTTAAATTTTGTTTTGCATAACTTTTTAATTTTCTTTCCACATTTTGAATAAATGTTTTTCAATGGCACTCTCAGTATTTTTTCAGAATAAAATTTTTATTTTTGAGAAATGCATGTTACTGTGAATGACCGAAATCGGTAGTTTTACATTTATTCAATACTTTATTACTTACTGACGATAGATCAGAAGAAACATCAGTGTAGGGTATGCCGGGCAGTGGCACTTCACCTTCAAAATACATCAGTGTAGGGTATATCGGGCAAATGTATACCGGGCAGTGGCACTTGACCTTACAAAAAACATCAGTGTAAAACATCAGTACCGGGCAATGGCACTTAACTAGAGCTAGTATGGTTGGACCTTTGGTAAATCTCCGAAATATATACTAGGTCTAGTTAAGCGCCATTGCTCGGTATACATTTGCCCGGTATACCTTACACTAATGTTTTTTAGGTCAAGTGCCGTTGCCCGGTATACATTTGCCCGGTATACCTTGCACTAATGTTTTTTTAGGTCAAGTGCCATTGCTCGGTACACATTTACCCGGTATATCCCACACTGATGTCTTTTTAAGGTCAAGGGTCACTGCCCGTTATACATTTGCTCGATACTCCCAACACTGATGTTTCTTCTAACCTATTGTCAGTAAGTATTTAAATATCGTATAAATGTAATTATATCCACGAATAAATTAATATCAAATCAGATGTAATAAATATTTCGGACCAAAGCGACTATGTGATTGTCAACATTCACCGGTGAATGTCAACAACCACCGATTTCGCTCATTCACAGTAACATGTACACAATTGACATAATAACCTCATCAGGACGTTTATTTTATACTTTGCCTAAATAGCATCCGGCATTGTATAGAATGCCTAGGCATTCTATACAATGCCGGATACTTACCTTGCCTAGGCATTACATACTTTGCCTAGGCATTCTATACAATGCCTAGTTAAAGTATGTAATATTTCTCACATTTCATACTTTGCCTAAAAACGTCAGGCATTCTATACAATGCCTAGTCATTCTATACAATGCCGGCGTTTCATACTTTGCCGGTAACATATAAATTAAATAATGTTATGCGAAGATAATTTTTTTTCAATTTTCAATGTTCTATAAGAATTTTTGAATTAATGTTTCTTTTTAAAGCACTATTTTTTTTCTTTTTTCGTAATAAAATATTCCAACCAAATCTAATTCTTAAAAAAAGTATTAAGTTTATTTAATCAAAAAAAATTTTATGCGAAGATTTTTTAATTTTCAATGACCTAAAAGAATTATTTTATTATTGTTGTTTCTAAGGCACTATTTTTTATTCCTATTACGTAATGAAATACTCCATTCATATCTTAGCGTTATAAAACATATATTTCATTTTTCCAATTGAAAAATGTTATGCGAAGATTATTTTTTTAATGTTTATTGTCCTATATTATTATTATATAATGTTGTTTTCCAAGGCACCATATTTGTTCTTATGGACTTAATAATATATTCCAACCAAATCTAAGCCTTATAAAAAGATATTTGATTTATCGAATTGGAAGAAGTTCTGACATACATCATTTTCTAAATTTTCAGTTTCGTAAAAGATTTATTGAACTACGCTGCAAACAATTCCAAAACAAATTATGGTGCAAAAGCAAATGCAATTTAGGTGCATCATCTGTAAAATCCATTTTTCTGTAAAATGTTCAACCGAGTTTTTTGCAGTAGTTTTTTTTAATTAGAGTGATTCAGTGTTTTTAAGGTATTTATTACTGTAAAAATTTCTGTACATTTGATATTTTGCTTCCTAACATGTTCCAGCTAAAATGGACTGTATGGTAAAAAGTACCGTCACCCTGAATGCCATTACTTTGTACCATTATTTGATCCGGTGTGTTTTACAGTGCAAATCATTTTTTTTTTAAATTTCCAATATTTAGTAAAAAATATTGAATTAATGTTTTTTTAAGTTATTGTTTTTATTCTCGTCACAAAATCGTGTACTACAACCAAATCTAAACCTCACATCTGTAAGAAAACCACTGAGAAAAATTATATTCGATTTAAACAATTTAAAAAAAATAATTTAGTTTTAAGTTTCGTAAACCGAGCCGAGATCATATCGAGCTGCCGCTGCTGGGATTCGAGCCCGGGTCCCCTCATTGGAAGACAAACGCTCTTACCCTTGAGCCATCACGGCGCAACGTAGTAATTATTATTCTTATTGCGAAATATCAGATTTCAAAGAAATCTAAACCTTAAATTCATTTGAAAGTTTTGAGGACGAAATATATTTGATTTTGCAAACAAAAAAATATATTATTCAGCCGTTGTTTTGTAAATTTTGAAATCCTTATTGAATCACGATTGTTTTCTAACGTATCTATTGTTATTACGTCACATCGGAGTTCAAAGAAATCTAAACCTTAAAGCTACTGGGAAGTTTCCCGTTAAAGTCCACCTGTATAATATCGAAGTCTTTAATAACGGGGTAGTCTCCTAGGCATTCTTAATACCTCATGGTAGAAATATGCTATCATCTTTTATGAATAATTCATATCATACGAAAAGTTTCTCACGTTAGTAGACAGTATGTCAGAGATATCGCGCTGGAATTTATGTTGCTGAGTCTGTTGTCCTGCCATATATTCCCTATCTAAATTACCGCTTGGAATTTCAGGAACTTAATACCCAGTTCATCCTGATTCGGAGATATAAAATGTGGTGATATGAGCCAGTAATAATAAACTGTGTTTGAATGTATTTAAATTTGAATAAAATATTTCTGAAATATCTTCAGAAGAATATTGTATAGTATTGATTCTAACAGAATTATTTTCGAAACTGTATTAAAAACTAGATTTTTGAAAACGAAGAAGTATACCGCAAGAAGGAAAACTTTGCTGTATGCAAATAAAAATGATATATAATTGAGAAATATCTCTTTTGTTTTATGACCGGTGTTGAACGCCCGATCCAATTCTTAGTTTACGAACGACCATCAATATTCTACTCCATGGCCTTATAATTTTGAACCTAAAACAGAAGATAGTGAGATTTATTTATTCACGTTCACGTTTCTTTGTAAATACAATTAATGAATTTTTTCAATTTAAAAAGCAGATAGCATGAAGAAAAAACAGCAGGAATATACAGCCATTGTTATAGGGAGATTCGACCTCATTACATATTACACTTAAGATTGATTAGCGGAACAGCGATAATGAATGGCGCAGAAGGCTACTAGAATTTATTTCAAGTAAAACAACAGTACGTTTGTGGGCCTCCGATACTGAGGGATATTGACTTCCACCAACTGCTCTAAAGCGTAGAGGTAATGAGTTCAATAAATTCGTGTTGTCTTACTTATTTTTGTGCAATTCGTTCTTCAATTTTATGAGTAACAAGTGATTCTTTTCATTAAGCGCAGAATATGAGTCTTCTAGATCAAATTTATTATTTTTTTGTGACACATCCAGAATTTCGGTGGGGTTTGAATTCGTTTACTCCATTTTAATTAGCGTTTATTGGAAAGGCTAATTTTTTATAAATCCTAGTTTTTAAATAATTTTAAAACCAATTCTTTAACCAAATCGTCAATGCGTTAATGCATAAGCATCGCTACCCGTTACATATTTGGGAAAAATAACAAGCTATGAACCGGAAAATTTGCTAGCTCTGGTTTTGAGCGCTAAGATTGATAATATGAAAGCGAGTTCTCTGAAATTTTACACTAACCGATAGTACGATTTCCTAGAATATTATACTTTAAATAAGGTGAATATAAATTTTTTAAAAATTTAATAGAGTAAGAAAGGCATATCTTGATTAGAATTTATCAAGAAAAACTACAAACATGACATAACTACATGACACTTCTAATAAATTTTTGTTGTTCATGGTGTTGTAATCGTATGCCATTAAAGGAAAGGGTGTGTGTCCTTTCCTGTTCCCCAGTGGCACCATCTATGGTCATGAATTCGACTTATACCACACACATACGTCTCAACCCGTTTATAGGGGGGACCCATTCATACATCCATTCATTCATCCACTTATCGTAATTTTGGCCTGAGCCAGAGAGCGATCAATCTTCAATTCACTACCCCCGGAGGTATGATTTGTTATGGGAACACGGGGGACATTGTGACCCAACAGATTTAATATGCACCAGTTACCATTTACTACACGAGGAATCTTTGGCAGGCGAGAATCAAACTGAAGACCTCATGAATGTGCGTCCAACGCCCAACCAACCAGGCTATCCTGACCCAAAGCAGATATTTAAACAGGCTATATAATTTAAATTGTAACAGCAGAATAAGTATATATATTTCAGAAGCATTTAGCATTTTGAAGAAATGCATTATATCAGAGAAAATTATCTATTTTAATCAGTATTTCTATTAACTTATTTAAACTAGTAAACATTGTTTTTTTTTTTTTTTTTTTTTTTTTTATAAGATTATTCTACATACCAAAAACATGTGATCTCTTAAAAAGTTGCAAAAGTTTAGATCAAGGAACTTTAATTATAAAAAATTTTGATCAGAAACAATTAATTTAAATCATAAACATTGACAAAGATAGAAATTAGCAAATAATACTTATTCCGCGGGTTTGGAAATAACATTTTATTTCCTTCCAAATCTTTTACGTTCAACAAAAACGTGATTTTTCAGATAAGCTCAAATATAGTCAATTTTAATTCGAAAATATTCTTCAAACTTTTTAAAAGGGTAGCGTAGAGTTTTATAGCACACCAAACGTTTCTTTATTACGGGCTCTTTTCAGTAGAATATTCTCAAACTTTACATGCGGATTTTCTGATTCTAGTCGAGGAAGCTTCATTAAAAAGTCGTTAGGCGAAGGCAAGGTTGAATCCAACATTTTCCAAAACTGCGCCTCTGAAGCATTTTGCGATCCCTTTGGTAATTACGGAATTCCATTTGCGCCCTCTGACGTCATTCACATCAAACATTGTCCCCATTTTCCTTTTACAATCTGCTTAAGATATATCATAAGGCATCAGTATTATATCCATACTTTTGTAACACATATTGAAGATTTCCATTTGTAACATTAATATGCTTATTGTTCCATTATTCATTAGTATTGTTATGTCATTTTAAACTATAGGAATTACTACAAAATGCAGTGTAATGATACATATGAAAAGTAGGAATTTCTACATGAATAAAAATGCAAACAATACTTTGATAATTTTATTCAAAATAATTTTTACTTTTATAAGTAATTTTTAATCTCTTAAAGTTCTTCAAATCTTTAGTATCATGTTATATACGATAAAAAAAAAACTGTGACATCAACATTATAGCTATACTTTTGAACTCGTATTGAAAATTTCCATTTGCAACATTAAAATGCTCATTTTTCATTAATTCATTAAAAAAATTTTTGTCATTTAAAAATATATGACTAAAAAATGCACATTTAAGATGCATACAAAAATAAGGAGTTACAGAATTATTATATATTTCTAAATATTTATTTGTATTAGTTTTATTTCTAATTTTTTAAACTAATTTCTTATTAATTATAAATTTCGAATAATTATCAATTTCTAAGTCATACTTTAATAATTTTATTCATAGTAATGAAAAATGTCATAAATGGGATTTTAACATTGCTTATAGCTCTTAATGTTATAATCCTATAGTTAGTATTTTCATAATATAAGATTAATGAGTAATAACAGTCTGTAGTGTTTCATTAATACCCAAAAGAGAGATGATCGGTATAATTATAAGCATATTTAAATAATACATTGCATTTATTTTAATTATATTAAAGAATTCTATTTGTGACACTCAATTTTTTTAGTTCTTTAATTCATGAACATTTTTATGTCATTCTAAAATAAGTTTACACACTATGAAGTGTTATGATGTAATCAAATCTCGTGTGTGATATTCATAGCAGATGCATTCGAAACCTGTGAAATCTAAGCATTTGTATAGAAAAATATATTATCAGTTTTCAGATAAAACCGTCATGTCAAAAGAAAAAAAAATACAATTATGCTGTAGATTTAAATAAAATAAAAAAAAAACCTTATATGAACTCGAAAATTGCAGTTAAAGGGACCACAATGTACTTAATATTATTTGTGTAATTCATTATTTTTTTGAGTACATTATTAGGTTTATATACGTTACTGCTTTTCTTAATTTAAAGTTTTGATACTTTACATACTTCTTTTATACAAAAAAGTTCAGGCAAACCAAGAAAACCTTAGCTTTGTGTTGCACACGAATAAGGTTAAAACAGCGTCAAATAGAACTAATCTTATAAAAGAACAAACGAATGTTTTACCGCTATAATGAATCTATATATCGTTACTTTTCTTTCTGAGTATTATTTAGTATCAAACTCGTTCAGATGAGCTTCACGCATAAATTATAAATTTTATATTAGTTTTCTATTTCTTGAATGATAAATAATACAAATTTTAGAAGGTGGTGGAAATTTTCAGTTATAATTTATAATTTTATGAAAGTTTCAATATATTTCGTAGCTTTAGCCTAGTAATTTACCTTCTCTTCCAATAGATATGCCTGGAATATGGTGACTCAGGGCATAAACCGCTCGCCTCCCAATGAGGTGACCCGAATTCGAGTCCAAGTGATGGGTGGTTGATACGAATTCCGCACCCGGCTCGCACCAACTACAGTGCTGACGAAAAATACCCCCAATGGAAGACGGATCATGGGTTAGAGACCCCTTGCCATCAGACTACCCGTGGGAGGTTATTGTGGTTTGCCTATACATGCAACGCAAATTTGGCTAGTTCCATAAAAAAAAGTCCTCCTGAAAGGCAAATTTCTCCCAATACGTAATCCTTGATTTCCCTTGTTTTCTTGATTGGGTAGAAAATTCCAAGGGTACGATGTTGATTATTGGTTGAAGTATAATCTAAATTGGGTCAACTGTTACAAAATAGATATGCCTTGAGTTGTGATGGCTTAGGGAGTAGAGTGCTTACCTCCCAATGAGGTGTCTCGGGTTCGAATCTCAGTGATGGCTGGTCGATACGTATTTCGCACCTGGCTCGTATGAACCACAGTGCTAACGTAAAATATCCTCAGTGGTAGACGGATCATGGGTCAACTCAATATATGATCGGATGTTCTACGACGAAATAAAAAAAAGATGTCTTATAATCTTTAACATCACAGATTTGTCCAAATAATTAAATATATAATAATTGTATAAATTAAATATTATGTAGAAATCACACATACTAAAACTGGAAATCATGCTAATGCCTGATTTTTGTACAGAGAAAAATCCATCACGTGAATGTATACAACAGACGCCATATTATTATGAATGTGACAAAATTTGAATAAATAAATAAATGAATTTTATAAATAAAATATGACTTGTAAAATATATAATATCATAAATATCTAATACGAAAACAAAATTCAAAAATATATAAAAAAAATGAATGTGAATAAAATAATAAATTAAAAAATTATAAAATAATATCATGGAACAAAACATAATAAAATTAAATAATAAAAAAAATAAGATGAAATGAAAAATAGCAAATAAACACACTCAACTCTAATTGATAGAATAATTGCAGCATTCTTATTAATGAATAATATAGTAAAATAAATTTTTAAATGTTGGCTCTGAAAAAGAAATAAAAACAATTGAATAAAAAAATTATTTCCACATTAAATTATGTTATTTGTACCTTTAAATATAATGTAGGGTAAATGTCTTAGCCTTAATAAAGTTTTGAACTGAAAAATGTTCTTTGAACTACAATGTCGTATAACGAAATTTAAGAAGTGCAATATGTTTCAATTTCTACAATATTTAAGTTGCAGTAAATGTGAACGATGCTATTCTTCAACACTTATCAGAATGTTGATTGGGTGCATAGAAATACATTTAAAAGTAAAAAAGAAACTAAGATATTTTGACAAAAATCCAACAATTGTAGAAAAAAAAAATAAATAAAAAACTTATATCAGCGATAAGAGTTTTCGTGCATATGTTTAGCTCCTATTATAACTCCAAAACCAGTTTTATTTACCTCCTAAAAATTTGAAAACTGTAAACTGAAGAATTTCAGATTCGATTCCAAGTATTGGTTAAAAATTTTAATTTTTCATTACTGAAAGAAGTTAGAAAAATGAATAATTCTCATTGGTTTAGCAATAGTTTGTTTGTTTATTTATATATCATATTTGGTTTGTTTTTAAATATTTAAAAGATAATTTCAGTAATAGTTGTTAGTTTAAAGCTCCATTTAATCTGAAAAAGATTTCATTCGAAACTCTTTATTTATTAATTAATTTTATTTGTTATGTAGGGTATGCTTAATGATCAACGTGAAAAGCACGCCAAGCCTACGACACTGAGTTATGTAAAACAAGGATCTAAAAACGTGTATTTAAAACGTGTTTCTATAAAACTAAATAATTTAAAATCAATGGAACTTGAAATAAAAAAGAAAATTATGTACTAGAAGGTAAGCTTAGCGAAGAAAAGGTACTTATTCGTTTCGGGAGAATCGTAAAAATTACCCGTTCTATTTATTCATTACACGAATGACGCGTGTTATTTGTTGCTCTTCCCAGTGGCTTTATGTTATCAAATTAAGTTATTAGAATTTAATTCCTTCAAAATAAAGATTAATTGTATTCAGTATCATTTGTCGAAATGCTGTTGCTTATGGTATTTTTCTAATTATCAAAAATTACTATAATCTACAATTTTCTAAGGTATCTATCCCTTATTTACGCTCTTTCTCGTGGCTTTATGTTATCAAATAAATCAAATAATGTTTATTTAAAGAGAATCTCTTTAAAATTATGTTGGTTGGTTCTAATACCACTTGCCACACGGGCAAGCCTGCTTTGTGAAACCAAGCTAATTTAAGGCAGAGTGTGCGATTCTTGTTTTTCAGTGGCGCTATCTATGGCCAAGGATTCGACACCTGCCACACCATACGTCACACCTGTTTATAAGGCGAACCCATTCAGTATTTTTAGTACTTATTACAAAAGCAGCATAATAGCTGTAGTACACGTGAATAAAAGTTATTAAGTATCATTAATGTCGATAATAACAAGGTGATTTTGAATAATTTTTCGACATGAAGTAACCATGAATTGTGTCCATAAATTTAGCTTTTTCGTTTTTTTTTTTTTTTTTCCTTTTCATTTGTGTTTTTTACCAAACTTAATTAAGCAGTATTGGCATCAAAAACAGTATGACAATCTTTTATGCTTTATGTACACAAATAAGTACCTTTTCTCCCTAAACATATTGCTTCAATATTTTTTTTATTTCAATTTATACCTGTTACCTATTTAGTTAATTGTAAATCTCGAAAATATTTAGTAAGGATCCGAATTTTTTGTAATCAGTTTTGGCAAATGAACTATTATCGGAATTTATTTCGAAAGGTATAAAAAAACAGCCAAACTATTATTAAAGTGAGTGATGGTTAAATGTGGTATTAAATGCTTTTCGTACTTGCCGTTATTAGTACAGTGATAATGAGAACCTGTGATAATAGATTTTTTATCACCTTTAAAAATCGATAAGTATATATCACCATCCTATACATTTATGGCATCTAATAAATAACCTTTTTTTATTACTTCTTCCATATTCCGGAAAAAAGTTAATTATATATATAGTATCACTTAAAATGTGTCATTCAAAATTTACCACAATTTTTCCATGTATTGTTAGAAATTTTTCTATTTAAATTATAAAAAACTACGGAAACTGGTTAAAAAATTTTTTTTCGTTGTTTTTTAATCCTATTCAAACAAATCAGTCAAATGATCATAAATAAGATGGCTTTCAAGCTGTTTACTGAGAGTAAGAAAAACTAGTTATTAGCTGTTTTATATAGTGTGGTGAAAAAACCAGAATTTTATTTATATATGTCAACAAATAAGGCTACCCAGGGGCGCCCATATGTTTGAATTTAGGAGGGGGGGCTCATGAAAGAAAACGACAAATAGCTTAATGAATTAAAAAATTAATGAAAAGAAATTTTATCCATTTAAATATTTTTAACTTATTAGCTGAATAACTAATTAATTTTAATTAATTTCACTTTTAATTATACATGATTAATCAAATACGCATATGTTTCATTACGCATATATTTTCTAGGGAGGGGCTTGAGCCCATGAGGCTACCTATTTAAGTCACTTAGTTCCTTGAAGCTACGTACATATTAGAGCCAAGAGGGCTAGTCTGTCAGTCTCTTGACTGACAGAACGAGAGTTCGAGTGCCAGCGTTGACAACGCGTTATTTCAGCCTGTCCGTTCAAGAGTCCCGCTCGAAGAGTTTTCAGTATTCTGCTCTCTCCAATGTCCATTACTTAACGAAAAGCCTAGCTCCAATGCTTAGTTAAATTCGTTTTTGCGATATTGAAATCAAGCAATTTATAAAGGGTTTAAAAACAGTATAGTTTCAAATTCATGGTTAGGTGCTAGGTCATGGTCCTGCATAATGGTCCTCGTTAAACTGTTCTTCTGTAAAATGACACGCAGGACAATGCGTTGCCGAAGTAGGCGAGCGGTAACTCCTCTGTAGAGTATTAACATTTTGATGGCATGTCGTCGGATTATCCTCTGTGATGCCCCCCAGACCGCCAACAACAGTCAATTATGCAAACTCTAGAGCGATGCAAATAAATTACTACTGCAACTTATTTTAATGTTTTTAGTACGGGTGTTTTGATTATAAATATGATCAAAATGTTATTAACAAAAAATTTCTTACATTTTTATTTTTATCTGGAATGAATTTGCCTTATAGAGGTCCGCTTTTGAATTCATATCCGAAAATATTTTTTTTTGATTAAATATCCAATTTTTGATTTATTTATAGCTCAACATGTTTACTGTTTTGCAAAAGTCATAGTATTATACTCGCAACATCAAAACAATTCAAATATGTTACTGCAGAAAGAAATATTTTTCACACTATTTGAACTTATATACTGAAGTAATATATTAAATTTACAAAAGATTGAAAAATTCCTGACACTTATCAATATAAACTAAATGGCCTTCACATCTTTGACTTGTTCAAGATAATGGCCTTTTCTATATGAAAGGGGCAGAAGACCGAAAAGAGAAAATGAGATTCAGTGAGGATTTCTCACACAAAACAAGATCAAGGCGTTAGCAGTGAAAGGTGTATGAGATTTCGAAATATGCGATGAACCACGGGGAATCGAATGAAAAATCGATATATACGGCATCAAACGTAATATTCATATCTGTTTCTGAAGAAAAGAAATTACTACTGGGAAATGAAAAAGAGAAATCTTAGAGATAGGCTTAAAAAAAAGGTGGTTCAAGTCACTGTGGGTGAGTATTGTGATAATTTTTTTTTCTCCTTTTGAAGAATACCAAATAAATTTTTATGCTGAATAAATTCCGGGAGTTTAGATTTTGAGGAGACATGTGGTTTTTAGATTATATGAAGATCAAACAGATTTATTTGTAATCAGAAATTATTTTTGAAGAAAACTGAGTATTGATAAAATTTAATTATGTACCTAAAAATTACAAAAAGTTCAAGAGCAGAATTGTTATTAGTTTTTCATTTTCATAGTAAGAAATCCTATTTACTTTGTATAAATCTTTTTTAGCTAAGTAAGGAAGATGAGCCTTTTAGTTAGTTTGTAGCTGTTACAAATCTATTAGTTAGATCTATGCATTTAACTCTCTCTTTCTTGGGTCAGTCGGAAGACATAGGGTTGTTTGTGGTAATTTGCCACTAGCATCAGAAAATGCTCCTGCACTGACTGAAAAAGCTACAATGCTGTCAGTGCTTTCCATTTTAATTTATATTTTAGATTTGCGCTGTTGCTAGTAAATTCTTGGCTAGTAAATTCTGGTACTTTATAGCAATAATATATTTCTAGTAATTATATTAGCAGCTTGGCGTTGATTTTAGTTAGAACTATTTATGCTTAATTGTGCTTTAGTCATGCATAGAAATTTTATATATATATATATATATATATATATATATATATATATATATATATATATATATATATATATATATTTGAAATTCTGTAATTTAAAAATGATTTACATCTTTTAATTTTAATTTTTGCGCCATTTAATTACAACATGATTCGATGGTTATTTATTTTTAAAAACTATTGAATTTTCTTTTAAGATGCTTTAGTGCTTAGATTAGCTTATCACTAGAAGCGCCGTAGGGATCATTTTAATCGTTTTCTTCCCTTTATTATGTTATTTGAAACTACACGTGAGCATCGAAGCTCATATTTTTTTATTTTTTACTTTTCCAAAAATGTTTCTAAGTATTCTAATAAAAATTTTATGTCTTTCTGTCAATTTTTAAAATAATTATAGAAATACATAAAGCGGCCAAAATGTGTCATTGTGATCCTCATAAAGATAAACATTCATTTTTAACCTCTTATATCTGTTATTTTGCAGAATTGAAAACATTGTGAAGAAAAAATATATTACAGAGCAGAAATTAGGGTCCCCCGTGTAAGGAAATTGTCATGCGCAGCAGTTTCCGAGAAAATATATACTGTTTCATAGTTTTGATTATAAAAGTGCCTCAGTAGAATTTCTGTTGAATTATAAATCTTATTATTGCATCTGAAAGAAACAGATTCTATTAACAGTTATATTTTTTGTAATACTGGAATAGAAAGTACTGTTGGGAAACAGTTATTTTCATGCAAATAAGAATTAAAATTCATTGTATAACATTCAAGTCACGTGACTTTGATTTCAACTGATATAAAATCCCAAATTTTTTTTGAATGGTTATCTTTGTTATGTGCATGTTGAAAAACGTCAAAATGAATTACAACTTGGAGAAACTATAGGGCTTGAATTATAAAACACAACCCCTAAACTCTAAGAGCAGCGGGACAACTGTTTCAGTGAAATTTGTAAAGAAATTTTTTTCGTAACTCTACATTACAAGAATACAACATTTTAACAAAAGAAAATTTTTCCTAATTTCAGTGTCACTTCTTGGTCCTGTGGCTAATCTTCTGAGCCGCAAAATGAAAACTATATGCTTAATTTGTGGGTGCAAAAGGGAGAAGAATACCATAATTCTGAATAGTATTCAGGAGAATGTGATTGCAGACTATAGCAGAGTAGAAGTCAAGCGCTGTCACCAATACATACTACAATAATAGAAAATGTGTTGTAGGCTTTGCAGACTAGATGCTAAGACATTATTTTACAAGAGGTGAAACGTGCAGGCGTCTTACATTTATTTAAAATTTGTGAACTTGCTATCATTAATGTTTGAATCATTTTCAATGAATCCTTTGTCACCCTAATTTCTGATTGCGAACTCATTCTTGTGTTTGTTGAAAAATTACGAATTAGTATTTCTTAGCCTTTTTAGATTGCCTTTAATTGGGTATTTGCACTTCAAGAATGCCCACACACACAATGCCCACACATGTGACCAATGACGTCAGCTCCAGCTGATCGTTTATAAGCAAAATTGCTATGAATACTATATGCTATGCTGACTATATAAGCTGAATATATAAGCTAAATATATTCTGAAATAATTAAAATCCAAGAACCTTGGTGTAGGAATGTGGAATGTGTGCTTTAAGAGAATTGATACTTGGTGGTCTAGCCTTATTCGAAATAGAATGGAAAGAATATTTGCTAGCGTAAACAAATACCACGTTTCAACAGCCGATAAGGATCGATATACCCACACTACGTCACTCGTAGTTATCACATTGATAAAATTCAGTCTTTAAAATGTAAGAAACTTGCCTTTTAACTTCGCAGACACAGAAAAAAGTGGACACTAGCACACAAAAAAAGAGAATAATACGAGAAATATCAGAAAACTATTTGTTGATGTTTCGTTGTCACTTTCACGTCACACAGATATATTGTATACACCTATGCTAATGCCTAACTAATGAAGAGCATTTTAATGTCGTTTTTTCGCTTTTGTATTACTTGTGCACTAGCGGAAGGATAATCTGTAATACAACATTGAATTATTTTGCAATAAATATCATTGCGTTAATTAGATAAAACTGAAAAAAACTAGAAAATAAATTCTTCAGTCTCTAAAACTTTATTATTATTATCATCATCAATATATTATTATCATCAATATCCATATTATTATCATCAATGTCCATCATTGAAAAAATCATTTACTTTGAAATAACATCAATTTTTTATGAAGGTCAAATTAACTCCTACTGATGGCTTTAGGTATGTCCAAAATACAGCTGTCCTAGTGTTAAATAGATTTTTTTAAAAATACTTGGACTGCAGATGGTTATGAAAAAACAAACAACAACAAAATCTCAAAACGAACTGAGAGCGAGAGCAAGTGTGAATAATTTAAAACTAACACCTATTTACTTCACGAAAAAAATAAAATATTAATGAACGCATTAAAAAAATCACAAATATCAATTTCCTGAGCCGCGATAGCTCAGGGGATAGAGCATTCGCCTTCCAATGAATTGAACCTGGGTTCAAATCCCAGCGATGGCTGGTCGATGCGAATTCCGCATCCGGTTTGCGCCGACCACATTGCTGACGTTAAATATCCTCAGTGGATCATGGATTAGAATCCCTTGCCATAAGGGTGACCGTGGGAAGTTCTCGTGGTCGTTCTCTCCATATAACCAGCTAGTTCCATCAAAAAGTCCTCCACGAATGCAAATTTCTCTCAATACTTGATCCAGGAGTTCTCTTGTCTTCTGGATTGGGCTCAAAATTACAAGGCTACGTAGTTGAACATTAGTAGTCGTAAACCCGAGAATTGGGTCGAATATCAATTTCCTAATATTTTTTCGCACATTATGTTAGATTTTTGAGATCATGACGTTATATTTTATGTTACTCTATATTATTTAATATATTAAAAAAGACATTTATAAACAAAGTGTTTTTACTGATAACGGATGTTTGTGTTATTGGAAACACGTTTAAACAACAATTTTCATCAATATTCAAAAATCATATACTTTCAAATAACATAAATTTTTATGAAGGTCAAATTAACTCCTAATGATGGCTTTAGATATGTCCAAAATGTGGCTGTCCTAGTGTTAAATAGATTTTTTTAAAAAATACTTAGACTGCAGTGGCCTATGAAAAAAAAATCAAAAAAACAATAAAGTCTCAAAAAGAAATGAGAGCGAGCGCAAGTGTGATTATTTTAAAGCCAACTATTTACTTATTACGAAAAAATTAAAAATATCAATGAACGTTAAAAAAAAAAAAAAAAAAAAAAAAAAAAATCACTGATATCAATTTCCTGTTATTTTTTTGCGCATTATGTCAGATTTTTGAGTTCATGACGTTATATTTTATGTTACTTTATTAACTAATACATTAAAAAAAAAAACAATTTTCCAAATGAAGTGTTTTTACTGATAAGTGATCAGTGTGTCATTGGAAACACGTTTATGAGGTCATAAATATAATATCAAGTTTTTAATCCTACAAATTAACTTTCTTATATTAGTTTAATAGTCAAACTTGATGAATAACTGAAATATTTAACTATCTTTCGTTTATAACTATGAAAACTTCACAAATGATCATACGTGTATGATGCATATATCAGTTACACATTCTTTAATAAAATGATTTTTTATGGTTTTTGAAGAATCATTAGTTAAGTTCTGACATCATTAGGCCATGTAATCATTAATATACTTGACAGTAAGCATGCAAAGGTTCAGCAATTGGAATGCTATTTTCAATTTCCGTTTGCAAGTTCATAAGTGATTAATCACACATTTTTCATTTTCTCAGTAATGTAATTACACTGACACGAAAGTTACGAAATCAATATTAAAGCTTGATCTAATAATGCATTTCCAACTTTACTTTAGAGAAGATAATTTCATATATCTTTACAGATTAGTTCAATTAAAAGATTAATTTAAGTTGAAGGAATTTTTATAGTATTGGGTACAAATATTCAAAAGCAAATACGTGATCATTCTTTTTCATGATCGTAAGGAGTATTGTTTCGATGGATTTCAATAGATTGTTATACTTTTTTAACTTAAAGATTCATCGTGTTATAATTACAGAATTTGAAACATAAAAACTAAACAAAGTGTAAAAAGCTATTATATATATGGTTTTGAGGGCTAGTGTAGACAGTTAGTGTCAAAAAACATTATTCAATATAATACTCCTGGACTATAATACTCCTCGACTTAATATAATACTCCTGGACTATATTTTTAGAATGATTTGAAGATTTTCGTGTATTCTGGTGAATACCTGGAATTTCTAGGCTGTTTAGTTTTTCCGTAATATAAAAAAAGTTTAATTGTTTTTGTGTACACTAGCCCCACTATTCGGGAACTAGTGTAGAGAAACTACGAGCCATAGAGTGGACAAACTTGATACTTTATTAAATATTCTGTTATTAGAACTCATAAAGGTGTCTCCAATGACAAACTGAAATTAGTTTAAGCCTTGCTGTAGAATAAATATTCATTTATTTTAATTAAAATTCTTATTTTTAATAGAACATTTCTTTATGGTAAGAAATACATTTTGAACGCAAACTGATACATTAGAAAACTATACAATTTGATTCATTTAAAAACACCGAACCAATTTTAAGTTGATTCAACTTTTGCACTTAATCTTCCAACCATCGCACAGAAGAATCTAATTAAAACCTTTTCACGATTTAATCAAAACACTTTTGCTTTTATAAAGCCATATAAACCTGATTTTTAAAAGATAGATATGTTTTAGTAAATTATTTACAAATAAAAAATACAATTACATGTAAATATTAATGTATATGTTTCTTATAATGTATGAACTGAAAGGAATGAATGGTAATTTATACAAACTGGTGGTAATTTATACAAACACTAAATAGAAAATCGATAATTCTTTTCCACTGCAATGATATTAAAGCTAGGCCATCAAAGTTATGTTTTTACCGAAATACATTCAGATTAATATTATCATGTGGATCTTCCCTTTAATGCTAAATGGATCCTTTAATGCTATAGAAAATCTTGAAAACTGAATGATCTGAATTGTAGCTGAATCTCTAATGCGTTCTTCAAGAGAGCAAATTAAATCCATGGCTAACAACTTCTCTCTTGACTATCTCTTTAATGTTGAGTACGCCTCTTAAATGTCATTCTTAATCGGTTAACCATCACCCCTATTAGATTCTATTAATCAATGTGTTGAGTGGAATTCCAAACGAACTGAACTATGTATTGGCATGTTTTAAGGAGTAAAGAAAGAAGATTAAGGATTACAATTAACGGTCGGTATGTTGGTTAGTAATTAGTAATTTCAAACAATAGTTTTAGTTAAGAGATAATTTTTCCTAATGTGAAATAGATTTTTATAAAACTACGAAATGACTCTAAGGATGATTTTAGAAGTTCGATAATGAAGAAACGTTATGATTTGAATTTGGTATTTGAGGTGTAATTAGTAAATTTAGACACTAGTTTTTTTTTAGTAAGATCTCTTCCTAATGTAAGTAACGTTAAAAGATTATAAAATGACTTCATGATTAAATAAGATGAAGAACTTCTATTAGTAATTAGTAACTTAAGACGATAGTTGTATTCTAGTATTTTTTTTAACAAAATTTGATTTTAAATAAGGCACGCTATACACGAGATGTACAAGGAGAAACAAATTCTGGTTAAATCACCCTAATGCATGACAATAGCATATTTGTTAAGAAACTAAACCTTTGCCAAATCAATGCTGTTTATATCATGCTCTAAAGTATCATGCTAAAATTACAAAATTGTAGCCCATTTTTCCAAAGTTTATAGCATCTTATAAAGCCATGTTTTTATGTTACATTTACCACACTCAAGAATGTGTTTAGTATTCTTGTTTAATTATTAGCAATGTAATATTGTGTTTAGCATAATTAGTTACCAATTATACATGGTTTGGTGCCTCTTTTATGTGTATAGCATTTAAAATGTTATGAAATGTTATTTGATGGTTATAAAATGATACATGTTTGTCACATATCTTTGGCACATGTAAATATTTATTATATGAAGACGTTTTTATTTTAGTCAGTTTTATTTCCTTTGTTCACTGAGAAAACATGTATGGTCAAAATTTACAGAATATGTTAAAATGTATCATGTTTTGGCTCGACTGAAGAATTAAAAAACTCGATAATTTTTATTTAAGCACTTCAGAAATGACTTTGGTAAAATTGATAGGAAAATAATTTTATCATGTAGGATATAAAATTTTGTAACTATAGTAATGGTTGATAATTTCAGCATGATATCTTATACGTTAGTTTGAAAACCTTCTATTCGGTTAAATTTGCTTTTTAGTTTTGTATTTCTTACTAACTGTGTGATAAGAGGAATTATAATTTTGAAAAGAAAAACTTTTATAAAATAATTACCATATTATTCCAAACATTATGAAAAGATTAATTTAAAAAATAAATATTTTGATTTTTGTTATTAGATTTATGGCTTTTTTTTTACAAGAAATGTCATAACTCATATAGTACGGTAGGCGTACCAGATTTTTTTCCTCCGGGTTTAAATTTTTATGAAATATCATATATAAGGAGTAAAATGTTAAATGTGATACAAGAGTTATTCGACAATTTTATGCAGCTAATGGTGATTTCAGATGCCAATTTTAAATAAATTTATTTCAATTTTACGATAAAATAATTTTAATAAAATTCCAAAATGTTATTAAATATGAAATTAGAAGGCTATTAACAAGCAATGAAATGTATTTTGAATAATTTCAGACTATATTTTTGTTTAGGACATTTTTATTTTTGATGTGAAATCGTTGTAAGTAGAAAATACAAAATTATAACTTATTTGTTTAATAATACTTGGTAATTGGAGACGGATATTATTTCCAGATTAATCTCTTTTTAATATCGAATTATTTTAAAAAGAAAAAAGAAAATTAATTTCAAATTAAAGAATTTTTTTTAAGGTAAATGGAAAATATTAAAAAATTCCTCATAAAAATAAAATGAATATGGAATAAATACATTATTTAAATTCTAGTATATAATTTAATTAAAAGAAATCTAAGCTTTATTTAAAATATTCAGTTCTTAGATCTTCTGGAGGAAACTTATTATTCCAAAAGGTTTTAAGGTATTTTTAATGAAACACATGATTAACTGAGGATTTACTATCAATTTATTGACCTTAGTGTAAGCTGATAGATTTATTAATATCCATTATCAGTACTCTTTAATTTTCAAAAAGCCAATTCCTTCCTTAAATGAGGCTATCTCATCTCCAAAGCTAGAATTATAATTTCGAAAAATTATCATACACAAACTAATTAAAATTGTTCTTTTTCACTCTTAAAAGGAGCCCTCATATTTACCTAAACTAAGCTTTCTCTAAATCCATCTCATTTAAATATTGCGAGATAACGAACGGAATTGGAAATAACTGTAGATAATGATTATTTCAGTGCAATTTCTCTGCCTACTAGGTCGAAACTCTTTATAATAAAACACACAATCAATTTATTTCAAAACATATGAGATCAAGTGAAATTCATCGTTAGCACGACGTTCATAAAGGATTCATTATTAAAAATGCATCAAATTTTCACCGACGTTTTCAGACGAAAAATTCGATCTCGTTAATTGGTGGCTTTTCGACTTCAAGAATGCATAACCACGAAATGGCGTTTGTGAGGCAAAAAAAAAATAATAATCATTATGACGATCGAACTATCTCTATTAGTCGCTCGTCGTCTAACGACTTCGGAATAAAAGCAATAAATGGAACGACCTGACATTAATACTTTAAGTAAACCATTCCCATCTTTATATGTATGGGACTTGTTATACATTCAAAGATGAAATAACGTCAAAGATAACATGCGTAATCTCCTCTTTTCTCTTTAAAGAAGAGAAAATGTTCTAACAATCTCTTGGCACGAAACTTTCATTGAATTTATTGATTTTCATTTAATAAAATATTCATTATATTTATTTCAGCATGTTGAAAATTATAGATAATAAAATGTCAAAAAATACGGATAATTTCAGATATACATGCCCGACATTGTGTTATTACATATAATAAGTGTTTATAACATTATATTTTTTTAACCGAAGCTTATGATTAGCATATAATACACAAACTAGGGCTATTTTAAATTTCTTAATGCTTCTAATAAAAATATTTTACATTTTTTACTGTTCTATGTATTTATTGTTAAAAATTCTGATCATTTTCAGAGTAAAAATAATATATCGGGGACGATTATGCATGGTGAAAAACGCCTTTTTTAAAGTGCATTAGTTCTGTGAAAAATGCAGGTCTTTCTCTCATCTAATCCTTATTTTGATGAAATCTGATCTGACGCATGCGCAACTGAGCGTAAGGTCTCTATATAAGAATCTATACAGTAGTGCGGGATAATAAACAGTGTTTTCCAGTGAGGGATAATTAACAATTTAATGATACCGTCTTATTAATTTCCAAACGCAAATTTAATACTTAAGCATATTAATTATTTTAAAGAAATGTACAAGGTAGTTCTATAGTAGGAATGCTCAAGAAATGTTCAAGGTGTTTGCTTTGGCCATATTAATACAATGTTAGAAAGCACTATTTTTCGGATATAATCGTGTGAGCTGATGACGAGATTATATATATATTTTTTTTTCGAACTTTTTTTCTTTCTTTTATGTTTTAAATTTGTTAATTTTTTAAAACATTTTTTTTCTTCTTCTCCTTAAAAAAATCTTTATATCTTTTTCAATGCTTTCTCTATATGTTTAATTTTTTTCTGAGTTCTATATAGCACTTACACGCAGTAAAGAATTTTTTTCTTAATTTTCTTCGTTAATTTCTCTTTTCATTTTTTTATTATTTTTATATATAGTGGAATATTTGGTGAAAACTTTCCCATTTTATTATAAACAATTCATATATTGGAACACAAAAGAGCATATTGAACTGAAATACGATAATCACACATAGTAGTGAACACGAACAACGCCAACACATGATCGCGCACCTGTTCCAAGTCGGAAATATCTAGTTTAAAATAGTCGTGGTTCGTTAGAAAAACAGGCAATACCCTGGCAAAGATGCACTCCGGACCTTTACAGAAAAGTCAACTCCAATCCTAACAAATCAAACATCTTAAGATCACTGTTTACTATAGAATCACAAATCCTCCTTAAAACCGTATAAAAGTATATTAGAATAAAAAAAGGAATTGGATTATTGTTAATGTTGCTTTCAGAGGAAATAGGATCTGCAATACTAAGTTTCTCGTATTTATAGATAACAAATATTAATAATTTCGATTTTAAATTAGATATCCTAGCTTAGCATACAATTTACATTGCAAGTTATGTACTTGTTAGAATTAAAAGAAAATTACACCGTTCAACTTCTAGTAAACTGACGCAAACACCTAGAGGGTTTATATGGTTTGTGATATATTGGCGTGTGTCAGTTAGAGTCGTCGTCTTTGAGAAAGATACCCAGTTTGATCCTCAGAACTCGAAAAAAATCTGTAAATGTAATATAAGCTTTTATTTATTATTTATGTATGTTCTAGAAGTTTCTAAAATGTTCTAACTCGTCATTTTCTGTTCCATTATTTAGTTCTATAAGAGATCAGGTGTTTCAGTGAAAACGACAATTACTTTATTCCCTGCACGTTTGAAGGTTCTTAATAACTTTTTTTTAAACTTTCTAGACTGATTTAGATTCAATCTAAGTGATAATACCCCACAGAACTAAACCTTAAAATTGCCATGGTAGAAGTAGTGAAATCATTAGCATTAATCTGTTTCATTTATAGAGCTTGACAAAAAATTCCATCACCTTGAAAAAGTAATGTTTTTCAGTGTTATTGCACGATTTTTAAACATAAATTTAGAATAATTTCTGGAACTCGAGATAAAAGATCAACTATTCAAAATGAGAGGATGGATTCGTAACTTCAAATGAAGCAAGAAAAATTATGTGTAGCATTTGCTTTAGCTGAAGATAAAATACCCAACACTACTGATCTAGTAATTACCGAAAAAAACATTGTCTGCAATCAATCGGCAATCTCGAGTATAATTAAACTAGAGCGTGAAACTGGTGATGTTAACAGAATGTTTAGATCAAGCCAAAAGTCGGTAAACATTGTAACATCAACTTTACTCCATATTAAACATCCTAGTTGGATATATATTCTTTCATAATCCACGTTAAAAAAGGAATTTAAAAAAATTATAAACTTGAGATTTCAAATAAATATTTAGGTGAGGGGGAAAAGCTATAATTTTAAATGGAGCATCAGTAAGGTCTTTGCTAGCATAGGAAGGGTTGGAAAAGTAAAATTTGTGTTATCAAAAATAACTTTTTATCTAATGAGCAGATTTTCACAAAGTGCCAATCTTGATGGTTAAAAAGTGTGATCTAAATTGCGATAATTTGTTTGGACAAACTACAAATAAATTTCTAGAAACAGACACAAAACCTTTTTCGAAATAAAAGTAACTATTTTTTCAACTAATTTTGATTTTCTGCCATAAATATATCGCAGGTAGCTGCAGTCTGGGAAATATAATCCCGACTGTTTCACAGTCTAAAAAAACTGTTTTTCAAAATGGAGGAACCAAAAAAACCATGAAACAAATAAAAATTTCACTTGAAATTACTAAAATTTAATTTTAATTTGAAATCAATTAAATAAAGATTTAATTGATTTTCACACTTTGTCAAAATCTACAATTTAATATTTTTTTATATGTTATCGATAATGATAAAATTGTAATCTTAATCAATAATAATTAAAGTTAACAATTATAGTCGTGATAATTTTGAATTTAATAATTACTTTTAATATTAAAAAATTTCTTAATACATGACCGTACATAAATTATCAATGTTTGGTGACCGGCGGAAATCAGAAATTATCAGTGTTCTTGCGTGTTGGAGAACCTATAAGTACCCTTTCTTTCTTCTTTTTCTGTCTATTTTTTTTACCATCTTTATAGTACTTTTCCCATGTTTTGCTTATTTTGTTTCTTTTGCTAGTCATACTTAGTTTTGAAGAATGTTGAAAATTTTTTAAATACTTATGCAACTTAAAGGATAACGCAATATAGTGTTTCTAACTTTTCTAGGGAAAAATAATGTTTATTTCGCTTCTATAAAAGTTCATACTGATTAAGGTTTTCCATTCACGTTACTTGGAATTTATAATAATTTAGAGCAAATATGTGCCTTAAATTATGCATTCAATCTAACCCACTAATTTTTCACAACTGTTGATTGTATTGACTTTTGTTTTTCGACACTTAATTGCAGTTAAAAAGTGCTTAAATTAAGTGAATTCGAACTAATAAGAGATTTAAAGCCATAATAAACTAAACAAATGCTAAAAATGAAATGAACTACGTTCATAAGAAACTAAACACTCCTTTTAAATCAAGACATAAATCCAGCAATTATTCAGGAAAAAAATGGTACAATTTCGTAGCATTTATTTAAATTTTAATACACGAAAAAAATGAAAAAAACATAAACCCAAAATGGAAAAAATTTTCTATGAAAGAGAATATATTTTTTTATTTAATCCGCAATTAGTTGAGAAAAAAAAACTTAGAAATAACTAAAAATCAAAATATCAAAGTTGTGTTTTAATGATTATTGGTATAATGAAGCTCTTAAAACATTTCTTTAATTGTCTCGATCATTTCGGATTAATAAAAGTGATTAAAATTAATTATTAGGGCTTAAAATATTTGAGTAAAAAAGTATTAGAATTATCAGAAAAACTCATTATCAGTTAAAATGAATCATTGAAATTTATTAAGACTGGTATAAACATTGAAGTTTGTTAATCGTATGTGGTTTCTAAAAAAAAAGAGAGATTCATTGATTATAATTACTGATAAAAGTTAAAGAAAGAAGTTTGAAAACTAAGTGACTGATTTTAACTTTAATTTATTACTTAATGCTTTTATTTCTTTTTTTTAATAAACTACTTTAAAAATGAGAAAATAAAATTCTTTGAATATTTAAAGCAAATGTTTCTGAAAATAAATATCATTTGATACAAGAATATTTACTTGTAATATTGTTTTATAAATACACTTTTCTTAGTACTACAAAATACAATTGGAACAATTAGTATTAGAAGTACCAAATTTATCAAATTAAAATAAAACAGATCGAAAAAATAGATATGTCAGTTGTCTTTTCTAATAGCCGCAACAGTACTTGGAATGATCTGAAACGTAGTAATTATAAATAAAAAATTGCATCTTGAAAGGTTTATAATTTATACAGTAGTAATTAGATCTATGTAAATATACTTCATTTTGGAATGATACAGGCTAGGAAATTTTAAATATAAAGTGAATGCTAATACTAAAACCTTTTGAAAAATTTTATAATAAAATTGATACCCGTTCATTATTTTTGGAGGTGCCTGCTAACAATCTGCAACTAAAGCATGCAAAAAGTGAGAATCACATTAAATATTTCTTATATATATATCAAAGCTTAACCCCGTCCCGCCCCCGATAGGGGGCTTCCGGAGAATACTGTAGACTCTAAGTGCACGCACGCAACCTCTCAGTAAAAAAAGAGGATTAAGAGAGTAAAAAAGAGAGTAAGAAAAGAGAGGAGGAAAGGTAGGCTTGGTGGCGATTCATGGCAGCACCAGAAGGCCTCAAAGAATTTAGTGTAATCTTAAAATTAACAATGGTAGTTACTCAGAAAATAGGAGTTTGAGTGTTCAAACATAACAGGCGAGGCATCAAAAAAAAAAAAAAAAAAAATTGAAAAAAAAAAAGGTAACAAACATATTTTGATGATGAAAAGTACCAGAATTTGTCCAAAGCCATGAAAACAGATACAATTTCAAAAAGAAGAGTCACGGCGAGGCAGCCGTAAAGAAAAATCCTCAAACAATAGGAACCTCAAAACATGAATAGTTAGAAAATTTTACAAAATTTAATTATATAATATAATATAATATAATATAATATAATTAATATATATATATATATATATATAACTAAACTCAGCGGCGCGACAGCCCATAGAGGGCCAAGGCCTACTGGGCCCATCTCAAATTTCTTGACCTTGGGCTCTGGGGTGCAGGAGCAGATGTTCCGGTTAGGTGGTCAGCCGAACGCGAAACCCCCAGTGTTTAGTTCCCAAGCAAGTTTGGTACTCATTTATCTGCCCATTGAAGGGATGATAGGCTGATATATATATATAAAATATTTGTGATATCCAATTTGATATTAATCCATTCGTTGATATTATTATATTCATTCGATATTTAAATATCTACTGAGGATTGATTAGGAGAAACATCAGTGTTCGGAGCACCAGTTAAAAGTTCAACTACGTAGCCTTGTAATTTTGAGCCCAATCCAGAAGACAAGAAAGCTCCTGGATCAAGTATTGGGAGAAATTTGCCTTCATGGAGAACTTCTTTATGAAACTAACCCGCATTTGCTTTACATGATGAGAAAAACCACGAGAACATGGTTAGGCTGACGACAAGGGAACTCTAGTAGCTGAACCGTCTTCCACTAAGGATAATTTACGTCAGCACTGTGGTCAGTGCAAGCCGGGTGCGGAATTCAAATCTACCAGTCATGGTTAAGATTCGAACCATTCATTGGATGGCGAGCACTTTATACCCGAGTCACTACGGTTTATATATTATGTATTGTAAGTCCCCCTTAGAAAAAGTATACTTCTAAAAAAATTAAGCTTCTAGCTTATCTTCAATAACATTTTCCTACATGAAATTTAGGCACTAAACATGACTTTAATATTGATATTCTTTTCTAATTCTTGTATTAAACTGTTCTGTTCTTGTAAATAATCAGTTTAGGATATAATAATAAACAAAAATGAACACTAAAATTAAATTTAAAAATAAAAAAAAACTAGTTTTTTTGCAGTCCTTTTCAGTTTAAAAATCTATTTCAGTTTTTGTATCACCAAGAGAATTTTAATGACTTTTTTCTTTAAATTTAAATTCTCCATAAAGTATTTTATCTTTTCATGGAATTTAGGATGCATTAACTACCATTACTTTACTTGCTTTGGATTACACAAGATAAATGTTACATTTTTGTTATTTAAGTTAGGATGTATTTATGGTCTTAGTTATCGTCAGAAAGAAGATTCAATCTGGTCTTGTTAAGCTGGTCTTTTAGTCAATACTTTCGAAGGACTATTTTCTGTGTAATTAAAATAAATTAGCCTTCCATTTTGAAATTTGCTGCCTGGATTTTGTACTTTAAGGATTTAAATAAATAGCAAATTCTTTATTTTACTATTTGAAAAGGGTAGGCTTAAAAGTATTTGCATTTTAAAATTGGCAAAATCAATATACTAGGCTTATTTTTTGATGTTTACATGATTATAAATACATGAAATGTGCATAGTACATCAATAAAAATTCATATTTTGGTATTTGTTACGGTTTATAGATATTTAAATAATGACTTATATGTTTATTTTAACAAAAATTTTGAATTGTTATAAATTACTGTAAATCTATAATTTTGTCCAAAAAGATAAATAAATAAAATTTCTTTCAATGTTATAAAATGAAGATATTTTCGTCAGTCTTAATGTAAAAGAATAAACTCGTCTGTTCCGTTGTTTCCCTTAAACAAACAAGAATAAAATTTCCATTTTAATGACCTTCAAATCACAATAATGATTTTGAACTAGGTCCAAGCATAAAATATTGCGGAGAATACATATTCAATCAAAACGTTATTGTGACATAGTCTTACAGCAACCTAAGTAAAACCTTAATTTTTTAAATATAAAGCATTTAATTGAGTATACTAGTATATATACATCTATCTATATATATATATATATATATATACATATATATATATATATGTGTGTATATATATATATATATATCATAAGAAGATAATAGCAATTGACCATTTTAAGACTTCTCATTTAAATCATTTAACCTTATTCATTAATAATATTCATTGATCATCCATTTTTAATATAAAATTTTAGTTTTGATTCTTTATTAAAAATTATTTTTTTTACAACTACAACTATCGTTAGTGTATTAAGTAATCACAGGATATTATTTTATAATATAATATATTGTTGTTAAATATTTAGCTATATTTTTTCAAGTAATACAACGGTAAGTTTGCAACAGTTGCTTTTATGCAAATTTAATGTAAAACTGTGTTCAGTAAATGCATGCACTAAAATTAGAAACAAAAATGACTACTAATTATTCTAAAGTAATACTAAGAATTTATGTTTTTTTTTATTACTATTATTAAATTATCTCATGAAACAAGTTTACAATTATTAATCAAAAATTAAATAAGAATTTAAATGACCAAGCTCGTGTGTTAAAGTTGAAAATTCTAGATCATACTGCAAAAACTCCCGAAAAAAAATAGCATGAGCAAATGATGAGTTCTTTGATTATGAACTTTAATAAATTAATGGCTTCTTGTTACACTCATTAGAACATTATAGATATCTCTTATACATTATAGATATTAGAACATTATAGATATCCCTTCAGAGCGCTACAAATATTAACACATGTTTAAAAAAAATTCGATGTTTTGAACAAAACTCAAAAGTATTTGGAATTTCAATTGAACAGTTTAGTAAAATAATGCAATCAATCGCATTCTGAAAACCTGCTTTAAGCTTTAAGTATACAAGAATAGTAGCTTTTAAGATCTAACAATAATTTTCTTGCAGAATCTTTAAATAAGGGAAAGTAAACAGAATGTCTTTATGCAGATTCTTGAAAATGATATATTTTCTAAAAATTTATTATGTTGTTTAAAATATTCTTGTATTAAGCTTCTCAGTTTAACTTTCTGAAAACCTACAAACATTTTGCAGGGCATTGCTTGAAGTATAGAACAATGGTTTTCCTGCTGATTCTTTATCTACTGCTTAGTAGACAGAATGTGTTGGTGCAAATTTTTGCGACTGATATATTTTTTTAAAAATTGATTCATTTTGGTTTCAAGTTTTTTCATTACAAGTTTTTCATTTTAACATTCTAAAAACCTACATAGTCAGCTCAGAGTGCACAACATTAGTTTTCACGCCGAGTCTTTAAATTAGGCAAAGTTAAAAGAATGCTTTGAACCCTTTGTCACAGAATTTTTATTGAACATATTTTACGTAACTTATTTCATTATCTTGTATTAGTTTAGGTCAAAAAAGTGAAAAATATTATATTCCATAATGATTATCATAATGATTAATAACTATTATATGAATCAGAAAAAGTTCCACGCTACATTTTTAGATTTTATATTTTAGAACGAACATCACTGCGATAATTTAACCGACTTTTTAGTAACTATTAGACTGTTTTCATAGTTAAAAAATATTATAGTTTATTTTATCAGAAAATAATTACTTGTAATTAAAAATACATATAAAGGTCACCGGTGTCCCATCTGCGTAAAAGTTTTAAATGAAACGTAAATGGTTGTTTGTGTTAAACGGTAAAAGTTAAGTAGCTCGTGCAACTGATAAATTTTCTAAAAACTGATCCTTGTTGCTTAAAATATTCTTGCACCAAGCCTTTCAATTTAAATTAGAATATTTATTGCTAGATTTATTACTAATGTTGCTTGTGAGACTATATGAACCTCGTTATAATTTTTTTAAATACTTTCTTACAGTGGATAAATGTAGTTTTGTCCAGGTAAAAGTTCAATATTTCAATTTATCTTCCTTTCATTTTATAGAAAGAGATTTGTTATTTTTCTCTTTTGTCTGGTAAAAATGTAAGATGAGAATCTCGGAATCTCAGGAGAACATGTATCCTCAACCACAGGACAAGAATCGATGAAAAGATGTACTTTAACAACCCCTATTCGATTACTGTGACCTGCGGGGCATTAGTATCTTTCGTGACTTCAATGTTACGACTGTAGATGATCAATCGTTGGAATCTCTTCTTTCTGAAACGTCATTTCTTGTTTTTTGTAAAATGAATCGTTTCTACAAATTGCTTTTGAATCGGGTTCTAGATTCTTTCTTCCGTTTTTATGTGTATTTATTTTTCAACTCGCACTGGAGGAACACTTAATGATATATTTTCACGCTAATTATAAAGATAGGGAGGTACTTTATTTACGTCACATTAGAGCTGCACAATGAGCTATTGGCGGCGGTCTCGACGCATCCATGAGGATGATCCGAAAACTTGCTATCATAATTTTGATCCTCTGAATAGTACCTTACGATCTGTGCGTGAAATCGAGCACTTTACGGTAGAACAGTTTATAGAGGACCGACACCGCACTCCATCAGTCCCAACGCAGGCTGATCGAAATGGTCACCCACCCGCTTACTGACCACAGCTAGTGATGCTGGACTTCGGTGTTCTACTGGGAACCATGTCTTAGGATCAATCTACTATGGGACGCTAATTATGAAGGGCAATAATGTTTCATATTTATCCCTAATATTTGATAAAGTTACATTGTCTAAAACTACAAACTTGTTATATAGTAGCTACCCTCATTTTCATCGCCGCCACTGAGTCATAAAATATTCGCTAAACGCGTCTCACACTCATAGCTCAAACACTATTCTGTAAAAAAATTTACGGATCAATTTATAGTATTAAGTGCCAGCATAAATAAAATAAATTTTAACGTAAAATATACCATAATTTTTGTAATTATATTTATATACTTAGAATGACCCAGTGATTTTACTGTAATTATTACAGTAAAAATTATGTTTTATCAGACATTTTCGTTCCGTAGCATGTCTCGATAAAATTAGATTTTACTATGAAAATAACCACCACCATCAGTTACGTAATTTGTATCTATAATTGATCTGGAAATTTTTTACAGTGAAGTAAACATTCATTTTTAGGGTATTTCTTTTAGGTTTCTACAATTTAATAACTTAAGATCACTAATGAACTTTGGGCAAATAATGATATAAAGATAAAATTAATTTGTAATTTGATAAGAAAGTAGTATATAAAAAACTTTTTGGTTAAAAATAAATAATATAAAATAAAACAGTGTCTACTTTTTTTTTTTTGTAATATTGTAATGTTTCTTTGCAATATTGTAAGGTTTCTTCGCAATGAGTTGCATCTAGTGGATATTTTGTAATGTAAAGTAATTATTTGGAAACAATACAAATGTTTAGTTTGTTAAGAAAAATTTCATTTTTGATAAAAAAAAATTTAAAAAATGTGGCCAATTTTACTCCAAGCCTACTTACTACATCTGAAATGTGTGGTACATCAAAATTCTTCGTAACATGTTCGAGTAAAAATAGAAAGCACTCGGTTTTTTTTATCGTATTTTGATCAGGAACATTTTATTGTGCATAGGATGAAACAATACGGATTCTTACTCACTTCTCAAGAAATATTTAAGCTACTGACGCTTTTTCAGATGGATTCAGGAAAGTTGAAAACAACTTTTTTTACGTTACTTTATATATTTCTGCCGAAACTATAAGAAAAGAATTTTCTTTTTGCACTCTAATTCTCCATTGCGAAAATCGTTAATTTTTTTTTAAATTTTAAATTAATTTTTTTAGATTTAAGTAGTTTTCAAAGGTTTTTTTTTGCAATGAGAAGGAAAAACTTTTCAGCAAAATAGCTGTGTTTTATGATTAATTGCGATTTTAAACCTGACTTCTAATACCATTAATGTGAAGTTGGAAATATACTAAACTGTAAAAGTTGAGGTATTAATCAAAATGAAGGCTGAAAACGCAAACAAAACAACAACAACAAAATTAGTGTGTAAGCAGTTTCGAGGTTTGGTGAGTCCCAGCAAACATGAGCTAAATTTTAAATATGCTATTCAATTTTTTTATGATAAGTAGTGAAAACTAAATAAACCAAAAAACTTAGTAAAATGAAACTAATTTAAAACATTATAAATAATGAGGCTAATGTGAGACACATCTAATAGGATTTATTAGAAATATTTGAAATAATGGAGAAAATGCTGGACTAATATAGAGCTAAATGTAAAAATATATAATGAAACAGCGGAGATAATGTGAGACTTTTCTAATAAAGAGCTAAATGTTAAAATATTTAAAATAAGGGAGGTAATGTGAGACGATCAAAATAAACCCCTTCTAATAATGAAATTTTGTTTTTGATTATTTTGAAAGCAGTATAATATGTTTATATTCATTATAAACATATTTAATTTATAAAAGAAATAAAAAATATAATATGCATCTAATGACCTATGGTATTACAAGAAAAATATGCTGATATATTTCAAAATTTTTACCTCGCAGCATTAAGAGAAAAATATATAAATGATAACTTAGAGAAAATATTATACAGAAAGGACAAGTGAGTAGTTGAAAATATTAAAACTTCGAACGTAAGCGAATTTATTTTTCGAATATAAGCAGTATTTAAAAATATTAAAACTTCGAATATAATTAATTTTCAAGCTTAAAGAAAAAGTTATTCAAGTCGAGAGGAAATGGGAGTCATAATTTTTAATATTTTGTAGTTTTATTTTTAAGCTATTTAAAAATGATATTTTTAAACAAATACGTGAACCGAGTAAGTAGTGCTTAAGCAGTATTCAAAATTAATGAAAATTCGAATATGTTTATTTTTAAGCAAGTAGTTAAAATAGTGAAAAATTTGAACTTGTTTAATTGTCAAAATTAAAGAAAATGTAATTAATGCCAAAAGGACATGTAAGTCACGATTTTAAATTTTTTGTAGATTTATTTTTAGGATATTTAAAAGTTTTACGCTTCAACAAATAAATGAACCAAGCAAGCACCGCGTAAGAAGTCTTTGAAAACAATAAAAATTCGAATGAGTTTAATTTTCAAGCTTAAAGAAAAGATTATTAAAGTCAAGCGGAAATAAGAGTCGTGATTTTCAGTTTTTGTAGTTTTATTTCTTAGGATATTTAAATTTTTATCTTTCAATAAATAGATAGATCAAAACTGGAAAAAAAATCTTATTCTTTGCTCATATTTAAAAATTGAAAAGCAGTTACTCATTTTAAGGAAATATTTTAAAAATTAAATAATTAAATTTTTACTGGCACATCATATTAAGAAGTAACAAAGAAACAAATCATCATTAAGATTAATTGTTAAGTATACTCGCAATTATTTAATATGATTCAAGTCAGCAATGAATAAAGTTAAATCAACGAATAAGCGAAAGAATTAAACACAAAAATACATTTCAAACACTTTAATTTCTTGAAGTTTCCAGAAAAGTGCACCGAAGCATGAGAATAGTGGAAAATGGAATCTAAATTTGTCGAAATGTTTGAATAATAGCTTTACACGGGATTAGTCAATGCCACAGTCATTGTTCCGCTAGAGTTACGGTGATTCTTGCAAAAGCAGTAAAGGAAGTTTGAGAGAGTTGATGCAGTTTCAAGTGGGTGGAAAATTGAGTTAATTAGTAGGTGCAAGGGAGGGCCAGATTACTTCCAACTCCCCTTCTTAATTACGGAGTGAATGTATCATAAATGAAGACTTCTGAATGAGGATTACTCCTATTTCTTTAGAATAGAATGAATGTCTGCCGTTAATGGAGGGAAGGGGCTTTTGAAATCTGATTGGGAGTGACAAACTAAAATTCAGGATTATCGAAAGGATTCTTGTGGCAGTTAAAAATCCATAAGAGATTCAATTGACGTAGTAGTATACAGTGAGAATAAGATATGGTCTAAATTACCAGAATTTGATAAAGTTTGTCGTGTTTCTGGCTCTATGGAAACTTCAAAAAGCTCGGTAATTTTTATCAAAGAGCGTTGGCAACTATTATGGTAAAATTAATTTTATTTATAATACTTTCAAAATCTCGAAATACTACCACAAATCTTTAAATATCCGAATATCCATATAAGGCTTGCATGATTTATTTGTCAATTATTTTTAAATCTTGTTGGGCTGCGTGACAAAGGTTGTTGCTGACATCAAAATATACTTTACGATGCTTTTTGTGATGAGTCAAAATTAACAAAAATCGTCAATAGATATAGTAAAACTAATTTAATAAAATGCTGTAAGCCTTTTCAAAATATCCAAAGAACCAATCTCTCCTACAAAAGCAGGACCAGGTTGCTTTTATTTAAATGGTCAATTATTTGCTTATGAATATGGATAGGAGATCCATTACAGAACTTAAACAAAATACATAATGAATCTTCTAAATTCAAACTGCGTAGTGCTTGAATTTCTATATTAATAGTTACAGTCATGTACGCTTACAACTTGATGCAACGGACTAGAACGGTTCTTGCAGATTTACTTTTTTAACGAAACAGGAGGGTTTACATTATTAAGAACTTTATACCTTGACTTGTCTAAATTTTCAAAGAAACAATTTTATATACAAAGTTTTAATTTTATTATAACTACTAATGAACACTATTCTATTTTAATGATTTATTTAAAAATATTTCTCATACATTTCTCTTGTTTTTACTAGATTTTTAGCAATATAAGTTAATCCAAAGCAAAAACGTCAATAGATATAATCATTAAATGTATGCTTTAAATTTTCGAAGTAACCAAAGAACCAATCTCTCCTATAAAAGCAGAACCAGGTTGCTTTTATTTAAATGGTCAATTCTTTGCTTATAAATATGTTTAGGAAAGACATTACGGAACTTTAACGAAATGCATAATGAATCTTCTAAATTCAAACCACGTAGTGCTTGAATTTCGATATGAATAGCGATATTCCTGTACAACTCTCACAGCTTTACCATTCAGCAATGGGAATACAAAGGTAGGGGGGTGAGAAAGAGAATAAAATTTGTATTTGTCAGAATATGCAATACATAATTCCGTAACGGGCAGTAAAGGGTGAGAGAGGAGTAGGTAGGGGTGATAGCACTCTCCGAAACAGCTGTTATTTCTCCCTTTTTCTTCTTATATTTTTTGAAAACGGTAGTTTCGCATCCGGAAAAAATTTAGAACAATTTTCAATTTTTTTTATGTATTTTTTTTAACGCATCCGTGTTTACTTTGTTGATATATATTTTTTTATTTTTATGCAGTTCAGCGTTTATTATTGGATAGAAAAATAATTTTGGGAAAAAATGTATTGTTGTATGTCTAAGTAACATTATTAAGTGAATGGAAAAGGGAGGAAAAACTTGTTAAATAAAGATACGTTTTGTAAATAGGAGTAAGTTATCGAACCATTATCTTTAGTAAAAGTAATAACATAAAAACAAAATTTATATTTTGCATTTTTGTGTTTTATTTATTAGTTTTGTTTCATTTTATTTTATTAAAATTTCATAATGAATGTACTATACAGTTTGAAAAAGTAATTAGTCGTATAATGAATTAATTCTGTAAAATAATGTGCTATTATGTCTTTTATTATTCTTAACAACTATTTTGTTAGTTTTTTTTTATCAGTTTAACGTTATTTTGTTTTTTTACTGTTTTCCTTTTATCAGAGAATTTAACTGAAAAAAAATATGTAAGCCAAATTTACAAAAAAAATCAATATTTTCAGTTTAATCTAGAAATATTTTTCTCAATTTTTAGTTAAAAAGTTTTTTTAGCTTTCAACGCTATTTAGTTTTAGTTCTAACGAATCTAGAGAGGTAACTTATAAATTAAAAAATTACTGAAATTACACTAAATATTGGTATGTTTTTTTTTTCTTTAGTTCCATGAAATCCTAGTTTTTCAGAAGAGCAATTTTAAAAAACTATTTTTTTGATAACTAAAACTAAACAAATAAAGATATGTTCAGTGCTAAAAAATGGGCCTACCTGAATAACTTTTGATTTAATGATCGGCTCTTACGGTTCTAGGACACACACGTAATAAAGCAAAGATTTGACATCAAATATGTTAATTAATCCGTGCAGAGGATATTGTAATTTACAAAAATGAATTATCTCTGAATAAGCATAACTTTTTCCCGTTGGATTTTGATTTCTGAACCCTTAAGTATGGGAGGTACCCGATATCAATATATATATATATATATATATATCGCATAATTGCGAACAAAATGTTTTCAATTTGCTTAAAAAGATCTCGAAAAAAATTAGCATTAAGGGGACAAAACTTAATAATCAAGTTATGGGTACCAGGGTATTGTCTGCACTAATAATTTAACATAATTTATGACACCTTTTTGAACTATTAAAATTTAGTCCTAGAACTTTAAGATCCGATCATTTGATCTAAATTTATTCAAGGTATTCTTTCTTTTTTTCCCTTGAGATCTGTACTTTTTATTTATTTATGTACATGACTGTATTAAAACCAGAGCTTAATCAGTAGCGGTTTCTATAAGTATTTATCATTTCGAATAATTATCAAGTATAGCTAATTAATATTCAGAAAGCTGTCACGTTTAAGTCATTAAAGTGTAATTGTTTCCTTTTCCTAAAATTTTGAGAAGAATCGCACAAGTTGGATATTGTTTACTGAATAATAATTACTTTTAAGATACAACAAAATAAATGAAAAACAATCTCGGTAAGTATCAATTGTGAATCTACGAAAATCAAAAAACTACAAATGTCAGGATGGCAGGCTTCCAAAGAATACATTGGTATGTCCAGTAAATTAATGAATTCAATTGTCCTCCTACTGAAGACCAACTTTTTCATACAGAAAAGATGGTACTCATTTTATTATACAATATTTGCATCGTATTACAATGCTACGTTGATGAGTCGTGACTTGGGACATAGAGCGTTTGCCTTCAAATGAGGTGACTTAGGTTCGAATCCCAACGGTGACTGTTTGATACGAATCCTACTACTGGCATGCACCAACTAAAGCGCTGACGTCAAGTCTCCTCAGTGGAAGACGGATCATGGGTTAGAATCTCCTTGCCGTAAGGCTAATCATGGGAGAATTTTGTGGTTTTCCTCTCCATGCCACTCAAACGCGGATTGCTTCCATCAAAAAGTCCTCCACGAAGGCTAGTTTGTTTCAATGCTTGATCCAGGAGGTCCGTTGTCTTCTGGATTGGCTTCAAAACTACAAGGCAAGCAGAGTTGAGCAATTGTTGCCGTAAACTAAGAATTAATTCAGCATTATTTATTAAAACAATACTATAATGATAAAAAATATACACATGTTCTTTAATTGCTGAATGTTAAAATTATCTAAACTCAATCAGTAGTTTTCAAGAGAAATGAAGTGTTTTTTAAACGAGATTCTAAAACGTTTCATGGCTGTAAAGGTAATATCCATTTTAGTGAAAGTTTACTATTTTCTTTCTGCTCTTTAGTGTTTATACTGTTTTTGGTTGAGTCCACCTTCTCCTTCGACAAGAGTAGAAGCACCAAATACTAAACAAACATCGCATATTATGCTCCCGATTTTAAAGAAAAATTCTTTAAGTATTATGAATTCAGTAAGAGAATTAATTCGGAACTGAAGTTAAAACAGTTACTATAAAAGTTTTTGTTACAAAAATTAACTAATCTGCCAATACATAATAGCTTAACTTTTTATTTATATTTAAATTGGTTCACGAAAATTATTTTAAACCTGACATTTCTTTCATGTCCTTTCCTTATCTTAAACTGCGCAAATCGTCTATTACTAATTCACCTAGTACTTGTCAAAATATAAATAAAACATGAATTTGATACATTTTTGATTTCTAATAATAAAACCATCTTTCAAACTTATATTATAAGTGTCATAACAAAGTTTTCATTAATTCATAGTAAAAAAAGAATAAAATGAATAATCAAAATTTAAAAACTAACTATAACTTATATTAGTACATTTATTCAAACGTCTAAAAAGTGGAATATGATCTAAGAATACCATAAATTTGTCTTTCTATTATATTAGAAACGTGAGAACCCATTTTTAAAATTATGTAGGTCTAATTTAATTATTATTCTTTACGCATTAGATTAAATTAACATTAAAAAGCATGTACCTTATTTCATGCCACTGAAAAAATTTGATGAGAATGTTTTCCTAGGATAAACTAACAAATTAATGTCGAACATAATTAATAAAATAAGAATGTATCATAAGACTTTTAATTTTACCTAACTGCTGTGTAGTTACTTCGTAAATAAAGTAAATTAATTTTTCGAAGTTTTCATTAAATAGTTATAAATTTATTCAAACTGCTTATTTAATGTAAACTGAAAGTTAAAATATTAAATGAGAAATAGCTTATAAAAATGAAATGGGATATAATTATAAAAATAAAATAGTTTAAGTTTTCCTAGCAACTTATGATTTATAAGTTATTATATTTAATACTGGTATTAACAAATTGGTTACTAAGTTATATAATTGTTTATGTATTAATTGTTCGTCAAACTGCTATTGTTATCTTTATTATTTAGAGTGAAGTGCGATTTTAACTATTATTTCGTTCTTTCAAACTTTTTTTAACTAAATATTAGATAATTTAACTTTGTGCTAGAATCCTCTGCTTAGACTTAAAAATAGAAAGATTTAAAAGCAGTAGATATTGTAGATAGAATTGTATAGTGTACTATTGATTATTATATAGTATAAGATAGAGTTGATTATTATTATCAAAAAACAAATACTTAAATAAATTCTGAAAATCTTTTTTTTCAATTTAGAAAACACAGACTCTGATTTGTAGCTAAGTTATAAGCTTTAATTATACGACAAAATTAAATTGGAGACAAGAGAAAATATAAGTTTCCAGAAAGTTAGTCGATTATCTTCAAATTAAGCATTAACTTAAAGCTCATGAGATGTTAAATATGTTATCAATAATTTCTGTTAACGGATTATTATTCCAGTCACTTTTTTCTTATTAAAAAAAGCACGAGTTCACTTTAGATCAATTTTCGTAAACATGGTTATTTTTCTCGAGAGTCACGACGATTTATCTCTCATAAATGATAATATATATATATTAACGTTTATTTAAATTTTAAATGCTAGTTTTCAACCATTTAAATACTCAACGATGTTGGAATTTTTTTAAAGAAATATCCATTTATCTGATTTATTTATTGCTTCCTTTAGAGAAAATAAAAGAAGAAAAATCAACTCAGTTAACATTCAAAAAAGTTCAAGCTATTGACCAATATCAAACAACCTTTACACATCGAGTTCATTATATTATCGAGCTCTGTATAATATTTTGGTGCATCAGAAATGACACATTCATGCAAATAAGTCTTATTAAAGTGGCTGGGATAGCCTAGTTGGTAGGACTTAGGGCTCGTGTTCGTGAGAACGTGAGTTCGAATTCCGCCGGCTGAAGAATCCCCTTGAATTAAATGGTGACTGGTACATTTTAAATCTGCCTGGGTCACAAAGTGCTCAAAGTTCCGGAATGCACTCTCTAAGCCTTATCTGCTGTATCACACGAGTACCCCACCTGGAACAATTGCTCAAAAATTTCCTTTGATTAATCAGAATGTAGGACAGGTCACTACAAGACTTTTGATAAACGCTAATTCATTATCTCGTCACCCGAAAGTTCACAATAAAGGTGATACTCATTTGAAGGAGTTGGATGGTACAACACCAAACTTCTCCGAAATATCTTCAAGCTCTAGAGCATTCAAATCAATATCACCAACAGCTCTGGAGCATTCAAATGTTATAAAATATAATGAATCGGTCAAGAAAAATGTTAACTTAATTTGGCAAAGGTGACTTAAATTCAAATCCTAGTTATGCCTGCAAATATTATGTATAGTGTACAGAGAAAGACGGACTACACAGAATAACTTTTGATATAGTAATCGGATCTTCACGGTCTTGGACACAACCTTAATGGTTAGAGTGAGTGACTTCGAATCTGTTAAATGATTTAAGCAGGCTGTATTTAAAATTACGAAATCAGACTCAAAAATTGAATTTTTCTGAATAAACATATCTTTTTTTCGACGGATATGGATTTCTGACTCCCAAAATATAGGGGTTATAGACACAATATACGTTTTATAGTTTGGTCTGGACAGTTTGAACCTTAAACGCTTAATTTATTTTTTGCTTATTTTGCCCTTGGCCAAATCTCGAGAATTTTAGCACACAATTATAAAATTCATTTATTCAAAAATTATTTCATGCAAAATATATCTTTTAGTAAATATTTATTTTTATTATTTCATTTGATAAGAATCGAAAAAAATTACATTGTATGGTATACAATTTCTTACATAATTTCAGTGAATATAATTTTTCATGGCAAAATACAGAATGCACGACTTTAAAAAAAATCAACTTAGCAATTATTTCATAGAGTTCGCTCAGGTTTTGTATTTTGCTATATAAAATTACATTCGTTAAAAGGATCTAAAAAATTGTCCACCTTACGATTCAAATTTTTTCGACTGTTGTTAAATAAAATAATAAAAAATACTAAATTTTTATTCAAAGTTATTTTTGCATAGAATTATGTTTTGATAAGCGAATCCTATAGCTGTGAGCGAAAATGTTTTAACGCGTTTAAAAAGAACTCGAAATATGATATTCAAAAAGTAAATTAACAATAAGCGGCTTTAAATTTGGATCACTGTCTTAACCAAACTAGGGGATCATATCATGAGGTCAGAAATCCGATGCCGTCCAAAAAAGTATGTTTATTCAGAGAAAGTACGTGTTTCTATCTGATTTTGTTACTTAAAATGATGTCTGCAGTAATTAAACAGCATATTTGAGATCACCCCCTCAAACAGTTAAGATTGAGTCCCAGAACTTGAAGATCCAACAATTATACCAAAAGTTATTCAGACTGGTCCGTTTGTTTTTTCGCACACTATACAGCTACAACAACCATAGCGGTAACAATAATTGTCCCTGTTGCTACAAATAATTGTGGATCTATATTTTTTTTTTTAAATTAATATCTCGATATTGATTTTAATTTTATAGAACTGACAAAACTCAAGAATTTTGATTTTTTTTCAGTTGTGTCCAAAATTATATTATGGAGATTAGTAATATTCCCCTCATCTGCTAGACTGATATCGATAAAATTAAGTAATACGCTCATATTAATGCAATAAAATCTAATTTTTTTCAGTCTGCAATGAAATCATTTCTGAACACTTATCTAACAATGACATTCATAACTTCCTTTTCCAACAATAAAATTTATAGTTTACTTTCCAACAACGACTTTTTTGCTCATTGAGATTCACAAATATTTCTTTTTATCATTAATTGTTTAAAGCACTAACTTAATTTGCTATATAATTCTTTCATTTCACTAATATTATTAATTTGCATTTAAAGAGAAATAAACGTTAGTTGTCCGATAATTGCCTATTGGGAGAAATCTCATAAATCCATTCCAAATATAATCTCCTCTAATGGCGATGAAGGAGTATTGAACTTAATTGCTTCTATCAGTTTTCTTTTAAAAGTTTTAAAAATTAACCGACTTCCATATTATAACTCATCGACCACATAATTAATTAAAACTCGCCCCACATGCAAATTCCTGCCGATAAATTTTCACGATTCTAGCAATCTTGCTTTGTAATTAGAAGGACTTCCTTCGATAACTTAACAAGACCACTACTGTGCGAGTTATCATTCATTTCATGGTTAGGAACAATCGAGATTTTATGATGAATAATGCGTATTCAATATCCATTAACGTATTCTAGGCTAGCTTCACCGTACCATACAAGATAGCATTTAATGAAAGTTAATAATTATCGATCGTTGGTAGTGGTTTATTCCAATAAGCTATGAAATAGTGGAAAAGATTATTATTTAGCAACCATTGTATATTTAAACGGAGCTGGTATTGATTCTTAAACATTCTTGTTTGAGCTTAAATGAGAAAAGAGATACTTTATTATTGGTGGAGGTTATGAGAGTTTTAAGACGTTGTTTTCTTCAAGGGGAGATAGTTTATTTGATGTATGTTTCGTGTGATAAAAGTTAAGATTAAGATGCAACTTAAATACTGAATAAGAATTCTTTGGAAAATATGTAAGCTTTGTAAGGTAATTTAATAATTAATTGTGATCTGTCAAATATTTAACTGAATATAAAAATATATTTCATTTTTATTCAAATTTAGGTAATAGCATCAATGTTACAGCTTTCAATGCCATGCATGTCATAGGCTGCTTAAAAACTCGTTTTTTTTTTTTTTTAATTTGCCAGACTAATTGAAAACTTTCTTGCAGTATTTTATTATTTTCTTGATACTATTTTCTTGATTTAGGTTTACTAAAGTCTTCCGATGCGTAGTTAGGCTAATTAAGAAATTTGCGAAAAAATAACTTTGATTGAATTTGCTTAGGGTTACTGTAATATCGCAAACTGTTTAAAATAAGTCAGGCTCAAATTAGAGAATTAGAAAAAAGAAATATTGTTTCAGTGCAATAAGCCTTAAAATATAGCAGACTGATTTGAAATATATATATATATATATATATATATATATATAAACAATATACTTGAAAAAAAATCTATTTATATACAAATAAACATGACGCTATGCAAAGTGAGCTGTATTATTCAATTTGCCTAAACCAATCTATAAAATTACTATACGATACGCTATACGATATGACACAATATGTGATTTGAAGAACTTTTTCTCCAGTTTATCATAGAAATAAACTGTATGGTTTCTTACATTCAAAAATTAAAAGAGAATCGTATGATTTTAACATTATTAAAAGGTATTGCATAACGTATTTTAGAAGCGTTGTTTTTAATTCTGTTTTTAAGCATAAAAATTAGCCTAATGAATCAGTACGAAATAACAACTTTTACCAGTCATCATTAAATATAATATTTTAAAATACAATTATAAGTAAAAAATGTAAAAAAGTAAAACTCTTATCACAGTAGATGGTGATTACAGTATATCTTTTCAGAAAACCACTATCTTTAAATTCTAAGCAAAGTAGTTGAGTTCTCATATGATTTACAAGTTTATTAAGAACCTGAAATATTACAGAAAATATTACTCATGACTAAAATCATATAAATGAAGTAATAACTGAAATAAAATGGAACACGTAACAAAAATTATCTATGCATAGCAAAATAACTTAAGTTACGTTTATTATTTAATTTTTTTTATAAGTAGTACTCGTATTTTACAAGAAGTTTAAATTCATAATGTAAAGTTTATTTATCACTTTTTGCTATATCTTTCAAACTAGTTTTGTATTGCTCTTTGCTAAAAGCTAGGAACAAAACACAATAAAAATTGTTTCATTCTATTTTTAAAACAATTACAGTTTTTTATAACCTTTCTCTGGAGTAAAATATAAATTTTATTGTCAAATATGGGCACGATATAATTTTAAGTATTTTTGTCAAACAAAGTGATTGTATCTATGTTTATTACAATACTTAAAATTTAATTATTATTTATGAATCTTCCTTTTATATATGTTAAAAGCTGAAGATTAACTATTATATAATACATCGACATCATCCCATTTCTATTGAATTTTATAAATTATGCAAGTTTCTAAAACCCATTAAAAATCCCCTATGCTGTTAAAAAAGAGTCATTAACGCTGTAAAAGATCCCAACGCAAAATTCTCTCCTTATTTCATATACATTAACATCGAGTCAGTTATTCTCTCAATATAATTTTTTTTTTTCGTATTATTGCTCACCGCCTCACATTCTTTCAAAATACCGCAACTTTAGTCGTTAATCATGAGGTCTTTTGACGGCTTTGAAGACATACGCGAACAAGAAAAAAAAATAATCCATCTAATGGAAGAACCCAGAGCAAAGTGATAAGATATGAAAAAGAGTGGAGAAAACAGACGGAACTGAAAAGACTAGGAGGATGGAAAAAATGAAAAAAAAAAAAAAAAACGTGAAATACCTGGTGCAAAATAGAAATCGATATCAAAGTACGTCTCATCGATAAGTTTTGATAACTTTGACATGCAAGTAATAAGGAAAGACCTTATCATCCATGCCTGAAGGGAGTTACTAACATAAGTTTTCTAGAGTAGAAGAAAAAAAAAAAAAAAAAGATTAGGAGTATAAATTGATGTAGAGATTTAACTTCTTTGCTTGTGTCTTTAGGGTTAAAGAGAAAAAAAGCAAATCTTAGCTACAGGCAGAGGTAGTAAAAAGGATTATGCGAATCTTTTTCTATGCACTAGTGGATGATTCTCACATTTCTCAGCGAAAGAGATAATATTTGATTCTTATCTAGCAGAGTTGAAATATCGCATGCAGAAAAAAAAAGTTTGGTTGTATCAGTAATAGTTATTTTGCAAAATAAGGCTAACTTTAACGTATGATTTAAATTTTTTACATTGTAGTTAAAGGTTTTTGAAGATTATATAAAGAAAAATTTGTATGATTACAATTACTGAAATTTTTCTTTTATATTTAATACAAGACTAGAATTTTTTTTCTTTTGAGAACGTTATGGGTGTAAAGTTGTTGAGATGATTGTTAATGGATTTATAAGTTAAATTTTAGGAATTTGAAAACAAACTACTTTATAATTAGACAAATCTGAGTATATTATTTAGAAATTATTTTTTCTTCATTGGAAACTACAATGAAGTTTTGAAATCCGGCATAGTTTAGAAACTTGTTAGATTTTCTATCTTCAGTATTCAGTTATTTTTTTCAGTGTTAACTTCAGTTATTTTTTTCAGTGTTTTTTCAGTGTTTTCTCAGTTTTTAACTGCATAAATGTATTGAGTGATTTTTTTTTCCTTCTAAACCTTAAAAGTATTTAGATTCATTAAATTAACGATGTGTGTTGGGAATATTAGTAACATAAGTTTTCTGTTCTTAAAAAAAAAAAAAAAAAAAAAATAGAAAGTTGAATAAATTGATGTAGAGATTTTAATTCTTTGCAATTTTTTTTCATCATTCAAAACTGCAATGTAGTCTGGAAATCAGGTATTGTTTAAAAACTTAAGTTTTAGAGTTTAAAATATTACTTAATGCTTTTTTTCCGTATCATCATTTTAAAGCATTTAATAATTTTAATCAGCTTTATCATTTGCTATATAGAATGATTTATTTTTCTAAACCGTGAAAGTGTTTAAATTAATTAAAATAATGATGCCTGTTAGAAGAGTTGCCAACGAAAGTTTTTTAAAGCTTAAAAAAATAGATTAATAGTATAAATAGATGCAGAATTTTAACTTCTTTGCTTGGGCCTTTAGGGTTAAAGAGAAAAAAAAGCAAGCTCACGGCATAGGTAGTAAAAAGAATTATGCGGATCTTTTTCTATGCACAAGTGGATGCTTCTCAGATTTCTCAGCGAAATAGATGATATTTGATTCTTATCTAGCAGAGTTGAAATATCGCATGCAGAAAAAAAGTTTGGTTGCATCAGTAATAATTATCTTGCAAAATAAAGCTTACTTTAATGCATTATTTAAAAGTTTGAGTTATATCACATGATATTTAAAATGTAGTTCAAGATTTGTGAAGATTGCACCGCTGGAAATTTGCATAATTGCGTTTTCTGAGAAAAATTGTAGTATTTAAAACCAGGCGAGAGTTTTTCTTTGGAAAACGTAATGGAAAAAACAATTGAAAGGGTTTTTCAGGGAATTTATAAGTAAAATTTTAGGAATTTGAAAAGGGAAGAAAATGCGTATTGATTAATTATACGTGAGGATATTATTTGCAAAACATTTTTTATTTATTAACAACTACAATGATGTCTCGAAATCTGGAATTGTTAGAAAACTTGCCAAATTTCTAGACTTTAAAATATCATTTAACGGTTTTTTAAGCAATATCCTTTATTTTTTTTTTAAACTATGTAGGGGGAATTATTTTGCTAAATCTTGAAAGCGTTTAGATTTATTAAATTAACGATTTAAGTTGGGAATGTTGATAACATTAGTTTTCTAGAGTTAATAAATTAGATTAGTAGTATAAATTCACGTAGAAATTTTAATAGTTTTTTTTTTCCTTCATTGAAAAGGAAATCAGACGTAGTTTAAAAATTTGGTTGATTTCCAGACTTCAAATTATCATTTAATTATTTTTTCAGTGGTGTATCTTTCATGTATAAAGTATAATTTAATTTGCTATACTGTATAAAGTGATTTAATTTGCTATATCTTGAAAGCGTTTAGAGTAAATTATGTATGTTACAAGCAATATAAAATCATGCCAGATTTGCAGATTATCACTTTAAATGTTTTCCAGCAGCTACTTTAATTTCTTAAATTATGTAGCAAAACATTTTTATCTACTTTGAAAGCATTTAAGTTATTGGATTAATTCAACTTAGAAATTATGTAAATGAATTATCATGGATTAAAAGGTCTGGTTTAGCACTGAATAGGGAAATAATGCATTTGATAGTCAAACGTTTTTGCAAGTCACTTTAACATAACTTACTAGAAACTAAAAAGTAGGTAAAACAAGTTAACTGAAAATTTATTGAATAAAGAAGTTAACTTCAATGATTTGGAAAAATAAGAAAAAAAATATTTGCATTAGTGAAATACAAGAAATATTTTAGAAGTTCAATATGATATAACTAGAAAATTGAAATATGTTTTAAAAATAGTCTATAACCATTTTAGATCAAAGTGGGCATTGTTTTAAATGTTTAATACATATAGATAAATGTATTAATTTGAAGAAAAAAAAACATAAAATATTGCAAATAACACATTGAAATACCATTTTTTATGTATTATACGCATTTGAAAAAATTACAGAAAAAAATACTAGAAAATAATTTTTTTAACGATAATTCCATTTCAAGGATTTTTTTAGAACAAAATAATGTAATACTTGCATTTTATCTAGTCACAAGAAATATTGAAGGTTTTCAAATTGCAACTGAACAAGATATTTTATTAAACTCTTTAAATGTTAATTAATCTTAATAATGTTTACAAAAATATACTTTGTTTTGTTAAATATTACTCAGCATCACCATTTGAACGAAATTTCATTTAAAATGTTTAAAAAAGTATTCAAATTAAGTAAATTTTAAACATCAACGAAATTTTTACATGGCAAATTATTTACATGGCGATAAGTGATAAAATATGCAAAAGTATTTACAACCAGTATGTTTAGAAATAAACTAGTCCCGCAGTGGACTGATCGTTAAGACACGGTTCCCAGCAGATCACCGAAGTCAAGCATCACTGGCTGCGGTCAGTGTGCGGGTGGGTGAGCACTTGGATCAGTCTGCGTAGGGTCCGAGGGTGTGTGGTATTTGTCCTCGTTAAACTGTGCTACCATAAAGTGCTCGACTTCGCGTGCAGGTCGTTGGGCTACCGAAGCGGGGGTGCCATCCCCTCTGCAGAGGATCAAAATTGTAATGGCATGTCTTCGAATCATTCACAGGGATGTTTCCCAGACCGTCGCCAATAGCCCATTGTGCAGCTATAGTGCGACGTAAATGAACTACAACAACAACAACAATTGAAATAAACTAATGTATAAGATTCCTTAATAAAGCCATCAGAAATGCATGAGTTCTTATACAGGGTGTAAAAAAAAAAAAAATAAACGGTTAAGTATCTCGAGAAATAAACATCAAATTGGAAAAATAAGAACAGTCGCATACAATGTTTCTTTTTCTTTTTTCAAAAAAAAAAATAATAATAATAAATAAATAAATAAATAATAAAAAAAACTATCCAATAATACTAAAGTCGATACTTCATCCTAACCCTCTTGCAACAACATAGAGGGTAACTTTCAAAACCCAAATACGAACCACCGATTCTTATTGCCGATTTGAATTCTCCAGAAAACCCCTCTAAGAAACCAAAATGTCTTACAAATAGCGCCGCAACCCAAAAAATATCCATTTAAAACGATGAATCTCGAGACTTATCAGATTAAAAGCATAAAAATAGATATGTTTAAATTTTTTTTAGCTTTTTGAAAACCCATTTTTTGAAATAAATAATATAAATAAACAATTTTATCATTTTTCCTTCACTAGGGTTCTTAAAAATACGGTACAAACTGTTTCAAATGTCGAATCTTGAGGCCAATGAGGTTAAGAATACAAAAATAAACATGTGTAAATTTTTGACTAATTTTCTGATAAATAAAAATACCTAAACATTTTAACCAATTTTTTTTTTAACCTGGTGGGTCTCGGGATACTACCATTTTAAAAATGTTTTTAAATGCACTATTTTAATTTTTTCACTGCTTTCAATGCTCATTTTAATTTTTTCACTGTAAACAGTTTAGTAGTGCTATCTGTGAAGCCAAATGCATCAACCTGTAAGTAAAATATGGTTACTTTTTTTTTCTGGTGAATCAAAATCTGCAATAAAAAATAAGGGATCATGCTTACAAAAATAAGGGATCAAGTTTCTAACCCTCCCAACTCCATAGAGTAGAAGATTGGGTTTATCATAGAATTGTTTGTAAAAAAATATTGAATGTGTCTAGTGTCCTCTTTTCGATCTAATGTATACTTCTTGTGATATTTTATCGTTCCCAAACTTTCATTACATGATGTTTATGATAGTAGAAAAGTTGACATCCCAACTGAAATAAAATAATCTTAATTATAAAAGTATCAACAGGGTTTTATATTTTTATTTCACAAAAATATATTATTCCTATCTAAAAGAACGAACATATTTTTATAATTTTGTTTTCTCTGTGTAACGACATTATTATATTTGCTAACGCGAAAAAAAAGAAAAAAAAACCTTTCTAAAGCCTTTGATTTTAATTAGGTTTTCATCAAAATTACTTGGCAGGAAATTTTGTCGGTGCGTTTAATTCTCTTTTTTAAGAAGATAAAAAACATTAGTTAGAAAAATAATTCTACTATGGGACAGACAAGTTCCGAAAAGAAAGAAAAGGAAAAAGAGAATTAACGACATTGACTTTTAAACCTGAGGACAAGATAAAAAAGAAAAGGCCGGTATTTTTCAACTTTTAATTCAGGTTGATCATTAGTTAATTTTTTTAGACTTTAAAAAAGAAGAAATATGTGCCATTACTGATTTTGAACAAAATACTTTTTTTTAAAACTTCCTTTAAAGTTTATTTGTAAAAAAAATGGCAATTAAAAAAACTTAACAAATTATTTTTAATTAACTTTAAAGAAATAATTTAAATATTTGTTTATTGTTGCCAAATAACTTTAATCTTAAATTGTGAAGTTACTTGTAAGTATACTTGTTAGTAATAAATACAATTCCCCGCGACAAGTATGAAAAGTAAGTATTAATGAAATTCACTGATGAAATGTTTTAAAAATAAAATATATAAAAGCTCCAAATAGGCCTAAGATTTATGGATGTTTATGTGATCTTTGAATTAATTTTACATTCTTTTTTTTTTATAATGAAAATATAGTTCTTTAATTTCAAGATCACGAGAAAGATGGATATAGTTAAATTTTTGTAACATATATTTTGCCACTAGATATTTATTAAATTGCTAATTTAAATGTTTAAAACTTATTTTAAACTAATTTGATAGCGAAGTATTAATTTAAAAGCTCCATTCTTAAATTTTTATCAGAAAAATATTATTCTTAGAAAATGACATCAATTTCAAAATAATCGTATTTTTTAAATTGAATTGTAATAGGATGTTACATAAAGGTCCCTAGATTACATAAGAATATTCTAGACAAGAATATTTAATATTTGTGTAGTTTATTGAAGATATATTTTCAAGGTTATGTAATCATATTTATATTTATAGACAACATACATATTTTATTTCGTAGATACACCAGGAGAACATATAGATAGCTTCATTTTTTGAAGTATTTCCTATGTGGTTATTTTGTGATAATATATGTTTCTTTTTGTCTCATGCTTATTTTAAAGGTTTGACGAAATGCTTATTGTTCATTTAAATCAACCTTTCACTATAATCAGCATCGCTTAATTCAATTCACATCAATAAAGTCTACGCAAAATAATAAAGTAAATAAAATAGCCATTTGAACATTTAAAGGAGCAACTAACTCTTTTGAGCCTCGAGTGATTTTGCAAGCCTGAGACAAATTCTGATCTTTAATAAATATTACCGTCATGTGGGGCTACATTGTGCAAATTCGAATTTGGCAATTTTCAAGTGCTGCTATTCAGTATTATGTTTTTTTCACGTTAAAAATGTGTGGAATTTGAAGATAGAAGTCTCCTCTATTACTATAAACATTTTTTCGAATTTTAAAACAATCTCAGAGTGTGTTTTGTTTATCCAATGTCAACAACTTTCCGAGAATGTCGGAGGTCAAAAAGTGTGCGTGGAAACTTTAGCAGTGAAATGCAAAGACGTTGATAAAAAAATTGTCGTAAGTGCAAAATTTTTTATTTATATATTAATAAACAATTATATCATGTTAGCGTTAAAAAAATTTTTAAAATTAATAACAGATAAACGGAAAATGAAAAAAAAAAATGCACTTTGGTGCTACTTTGAGCAAAGTTTCATTTGTTTTTTTTTCGACAGAAAAATGGTCAGACGTTATAAAAAAATACCTGAAAAGACTGACACGTTCAAACTCGAAGAAATTGTGAGAAAGATTAGCCTAACGAATGCTGTTAATAAGCGTGGTCTATACCGCGTTAAAGAGATAGAAACGCTCTGGGGGGAGTAAAAACTGCAGATTCGCGACGTGATGTAGATGCATGTTATGTTCAAATTTATCAATATTATAAATGTTAATGAATTAGTAATAATTATTATTTTTGAAATTTCATCCATTTCAATGTTCAAAAATGTATATGGTTTCCTTTTGTTTAAACTCAAATGTTTTGAAATTAGCATTCTTTTTAAGAAATGGTTTATAAAAAATTGTTTTTTAACGTTGAAAATTATTTTCAAACAAATATCTTTGCATATCTTGAGGTTTTTGTTATTAAAAATGTCAATAATTAACTTTTTTAACTATTTTATATCAATATTTTACTAAAAACATGATTATTAATCTGAATTCCTATCGCTGCATAAAGTAGCCCCGCTTGGGGGCTACTTTGTGCAAGGTATGTTTTGACTTATTATTTGTAAATATTACATACAAATAATGCCATTATTGATCAAATTCTCTCGTCTGAGTCCAGTTACGAATATAATATCGAGAAATTTTGCTAAAGTTTGAATTAACATAGATTTTTTACATGTCAAAGTTCAAGAACTGCGAAATCCTGCCCAAATTAGCCCCACGTGACGGAATATAAAGAATAAATTTTATAATTAAAAATTCTTAAAAACATTTTAATTGAATAAATAAAGCGTATAATCTCTTCCCATCTTATTTTCTAAATCCAAATAGATTGTTTAAGTTTAATTTCAAAATTGTTACAGAAATGTGGGCATGAATTTTTAATTAAAAAAAAGAGTAGCCATTAAGTTGAAATTCAAATATCTTTGTTTCATTTTAACTCTTAATTTGTTCATTTTTAAATATGCCTAGCACACAATAGGAACTCTGGATAATACACAAAAACAGCGTCTGAGCTAACAATTCGAAGTATAAAATAAATATTAAAAAAAAAGAACCATAAAATAACTTTTTAATATATTTCTTATGCTTTTCGTATACATTATTTCTTCACTAAATCTAATAATTATGATAACTTTCTGGAAATCATGTATACTCAATAACTAAATGATATTATAGCAATTCAGTTAATGCTTGTCATAGCAATATTATTCGTAATCTACTTGTAATTGTTTTAAGTGTAGAGTTACTATTTAGGGTAAAAAACGAAATGCTTATAATTTTATTTATACTCCCAGAAAAGTTAGTTCAACGTAGAAACAGTCACTACTTAGAACCATAATAACGTGAAAATTTGCAATGCCCTTAATAAAGTGTCAAAATAAACCACGTTTTTGTTCAAATGGAGCAGTAATATCGTGCAAAAATTTAATGAGAATTGATTTGCACTTAGTTCTATCAAAATAATTCTGTAGCCAATTTCAACGATACTTTGTTCAAGTGGAACCATCGTGTAAAAACTTAATGAGGATTAATTTGCACTTGGCTCCAGCAAATAACTTTTATAGTTAATTTGAACGATATTAAGGGCTAACATGGTTCAAAAATTTTAATATTTTCTCAACAAGTTGTGAGCTAAAAGGCTATTATAAGCAAGAAAAACTGTTGATTTTTTTTGCTACTAAATATGACGATTAATGACGATTTTGCTACTAAAATGACGATGAAATTTGGAATGCAGAAAATCAATTTTGTGTTTTAACATTTAAAAAATAATAATACTACAAAATTTAATTTTTAATTTTGATTTTTTAAGTTATTTTTTCCACAAAACATATAAATAAGATTGTATTTTCTCTTAATATATTAAACCTGTTAGATTTTATCATTTTGCTTAGTTTTTAAGCATTAAGTCGTGCATTCAGAAAAAAATTCCACACTTTTCTCAAATTATCGGCAAGAATTCTAGTAATTCATTAAATGTATCTAAAAAACCTTATTATTGCGCAAATTAATTTTGAATGAATATTTATAAAAACTATTCACTCTCAGATGACAAAATGCATTAAAATTTCAGTAAATATTATTTAATTTAGATATTTTCAGAATATGTGGTCATTTTCTCATGATTTCATGATTTCTCAAGTTTCTCGCATTAAATAATGTCTTCGAAATCATATATATTTGTGTAAACAAAGAGATAGAATCATATGAGCATATATGATATGATAGACAATTTCTGCCAAACTTCCATATAAAATATTAATACCTAAGAGATAAAATAGAAAAAATAATAAATTAATTGATGTCATTTAATAGGTTGTCGTTGAAAATCAAATTTTACACTAGTTTATTATGATTGTGAATTTCATGTACAAAGTCCAAAGTCCGTTTTAACTTTGAAAATAATAATTAACGAAGCTTTATTTTTTAATTTGAGTTTTAAGCTATTTTCCTCATGGAAGACATAAATAAGATTGCTGGTAATCTTGCTATATTAATCTCGTTAGACTTAATGTCTTAGCGCTCAATAATGTCTATAATTATATACATTCAATGAAAATTTTATGTTTTAGATAAATTATAAGTGGGAATTCTTGTGATTCATTAAACATATCTAAAAAATCTCTATTATTACGCAAATTGATTATCATAGATTCTATAGAGGAAAAAAGTGATGCTCACATTACATAATGCTATTACATAGGGGATACATTTATGAGTAATAGCAAAAAAAAAATCTAATTTATCTGCGCCAAAAATTATTATCTCCTGTTTTCTTAGAAGAAAAACCCATTTCTGTGCTTGGGTATTAAATGGAATTACATTAAATAATGAGCCTCGTGCTTCACCCAACCCCTTTACTTCAACGATAATTCAAAATCCCTTACACTCCCCAACCTTTCCCTTGTACGTGGGGGCGTATAGTGCCGTCTATGTGGGGGTGTGTATGTAAATGAAGGGGTTTCCTGTTTGCAAGAGATTGCGGAAGGTACCGGGAGTCATATTCTTTGCTTATTTCTTTTTACAAAACAGTATGTTTCAAATTTAAAATTGATAGTTCACGGTTGACTGCAAAGTTCGAAAAGCAACATTTAAATAGCATTCACAAAAGGAAAACACCGTCGATTTCTGCACGGGGAGATAAGTGTATACATTTTGTGTAGAAGAGAAAATGGAAAAAGAATAATGCTTTTTGACTTATTTCCCAACCCGTTTTTCGATTTGAATCACATTTTTATCTCTTTGCTAAATGAGTTTTCTATTTGGGGAATTTCTTGGCGGGATAGTTTTCCTATTCGAGAAAATTGTGAACAGCCAATTTTGAAAGGATAAGAAACGAATGGTATACAAATTTTGAAGACTTTGGAGTTGCAATTGATATTGGCAGGTGGAATACTCTACAATAATCGAAGAGACACTTTCAGTTTTCGACATTTTTCTTTTAAATTTCTCAAGAAATATTTAAAGAATTATTTTGTAACTTTAGAGGTGTTTAGTTCATGAGAATTTTCATGCTAAGAAATACAAATCCCCTACAATACCTGTTTCATCTTTAATGTATCTTCTTTAATAGTAGAAGATAAATTTGTGAATAACCCTTTTTCCTTCTGAGCTTTATTTTAAAAAGTACAAAAACTGCTTTGAAATTTGCGTAAAACGTTTTTAAATTCTAAGATATTCAAATAAACCCTTTATCACTACCTTTCAAACACGATTCCGTACAAAAGTAGGATTTTTGTTTCCCTTTTTATTTTTCTGCGCATGCGCAGTATAAAAGAAGCTAAATACTCATACCTTGTGCAGTTTTCAACGAGTTTTTAATCAACAATTTTGAAATTAATTTTAAACATCTCCAAAAATTTTAAATCTATTGAATATTTATGAAGTTATAGCAAAAAACGTCAAGCGAAAAAATTCACTTTTTATAAAAATGTCCATATCTCCTTAAATATTTACTCTAGTTTTACGGAACTTCATGCGCATTAATTAAAAATAACAACTAAGGTAATCGAAACAATTTACTAGCTTTTTGCTAGATTTTCTGACATAGGGCGTTCGAAAATACTTATTTTCTTTCGTAATTTGTTGTAGGTCTTCACAACCTCTAAAAGATTTAAATTTTATTGCTAACTACGAAAATATTGCCTGAAATAAACACCTCCAAAGTTACAAAATATAATCATTTAAGTATTTCTTGAGAAATGTAAAAAAAATGTCAAAAACTAAACTAGTGTCTCTTGCATTATTGTAGGGTAGAGTATATAAACTCAACAACAAATTTTCTAACTGAAGTTACTAAACTAGGAATTTTTATATGCTTATTCACTTTATGCTTATTCATTACTTTAGTATATTTGTACTTTATCTTAGTAAGATATATTAGTATACTTAGCTCATTTACATATTATAAAACAAACAAAATAACTATGATTGATGGTACAACGTTTATTGTTAGTGAGAAGAAAAACACTGATAAAGAGCACAGTATTGAATCCAATTAAATTAATTTGTTTGGATCCTTTCGGATATGAAGGGACATATATGTCCCATCAGATGTTCCAAGTAGACTGCTGAACTAAATAGATCTCATTTTAGCATTGAATTTGCACATTAAACTTTTTAACTTCCCTCTTCTTATTAGATAGTTGGTTTGTAATGTACAGAGATATTGGAAGGCCAGAAAACTAAGGGCGTAATAGCCAATCTTCTGGACATTTGCAATAAATAAATAAATTTAGATAGTTGGCAACGCTGGTAAAATTGTATAGCGGCATAACTTTAAAGAAGTATGTAAAGATTTATATGGATTTGTGAAGAAAATAACGAAAACAGAATACGGGAATAACAGAGAAGTTAAATATCAGGGCCCGCGCCAAGTATTTTAAATTCTTAGCTAGTAAATTATCCAAGTATCAAAAGTATTCTCAAATTTTTGAAAGTCTTCGCCAAATGCAAATCTTAAAATTTTTTTAAGATTATTTTTTCCCATAAAAAAACTATTTTACGGTGGTTTGTTTCAGGATTATAATATTTGAACCCAATTCTAATTAGTTATGCAGCGCATCTACCGAAAATTACTGCAATTGAAAAAAAAATACTGATTTGTTCCGAAAAATTCATTTTAACGTAATTTTGAGGATCGATTTAAATATATATTTTTCTTTCAAGTGGAAAAAAATCATTCGCCAATACTTTCGTCAAAACACAATTTTATTTGCCAAACTTACGATTTTATCGCATTTGGCGAGGTTTTGAATGCTTAGCGTCGGCCCTGAATATCATAATAAAAGTATTATTTAAATATTTTTTATACTCTTTCGAACCATAGTTTGCTGGATTTTGAGCTTTTATCTTATTATTATTATCTCGTAGAGTGGAATACAGGTGGAAAAACACATGCCGCATTCAAAAAATACGAATCGGACAATATTGTTCCAGGGCCTAACTGCAAGAAGTGTGACTAGATTTTAATTTTATTTTTAAAAAAAACTTATTAGTAATATCAATGATGGTAAAAGACAATGTGCTTCCAAAAGAAAAACTTATAAAAGCTGGAAAAAAATTATAAATCAATCTTGAGAGGGTTTAAGAATTTTTAATACGAGTTTTTCATTATTTTCTTAGCGTGAACTACTAAAGGATTCTACAGATATTGTCTTCTTTATAAACATGAATAATTGGCAAAAATATATTTTACACGGAAGCTCATTCATAACCTAATATATTGTATTGTATATATTAATGTAAATTTAGAATGACAATATACAATAAACTTTTAACCTATACAATAAAGCTGATTTTTTGTGAAACAAAATTCAAATTTATATGCATTCCAATTATTTGAATTTTCTGCGTCTTCACATTTGTAAATTCTGACAGCAAAAACTAATTTATGAAAAAGAATTATATTTGACATTAAATATAATGCATTCAAATCGAAAGGGTTAAACACTTAAAGCATAACAAAAAACTATGTATCAAATTCGGGAGTTTACTTTCGATTTAATTTCCGTCCATGAGCATGTGGAAAAAACAACCTATAACTTCATTTATAAAGATTGGTAAGCCAACATTTTAGTAAAATGTTGATATCTAAAGAGCAAAAACTTGAATACAGTAATTTAAGTAAAATATCGAAATAATATTACGATAATATATAGATAATAAATAAAAAAATAAATAAAATTAAAACTTTTTGTCGGAAATGCCGATTTTAATCCAGTTGGATACCTTAGCGTTCTTATAAATTAAAGAAAAACTATATATTTATAGAATTAGATTTCAGTTTTCCAGCAAAATATTTGGCATATTTTCATTGAAAAAATAAAGTAGTAATCGTTATTGATGAGTTATATTAAATTAATAAACTGAAAAGTATATAATGTCTATAATGGCATTGCAATATTTATTCAAAATCTATAGGAATTCGCTATAGGATTTTATTTTTTTTTAGAGGAAACTTTACTCTGTAAAAATGTAATAACTTCTTTAATTATTTTCTTATTCAATTCCAGAAAAAAATTGCTTTCCCTTGTAATCTGTTTGCTAATTATTTGCTCTTTTTCGCAGAGCACGCTATATGAAATATGTAAATATTACCGTAGTGAAGAAAAAAAAATGATAAAAAATATTTTTTTTTCAAATCAGGAATATATTAATTTCTCAAATAAAATCGTGTGAGCTAAATAAAAAACATCCTCTCTTCATTGCAATTAATTAATATTCCCTTCTTTACCTTATAACTAATTAAGTAAACTTTCTCATTAGTTTAAATATCTTAAGTTTAAGTTAATAGTTATTAATGAACCGGGTATTTTGGAGGAATGTGTTTAACTATGCATAAAAAATACTCAATATGCAATATGCACTTAATACATGAATTTATGTAAATACTCATAATTTTAAACTTAGAAAATGTAGTTAAAAGTTTTACTAAAGCATAAGTGTGCTGCAAAATGTTCTCCTAAAGTCTCTCGTTTATTAATATTTCCATGTACAGATATTGAAACACAATATTTTTTATTTAGAATAGTGTTAGAAATAAGGTAAATAAAATGAATTATCCTTAATTTATTTTGATAATTAACAATGCATGAATTTATTTTGTATTTTATTTCGGAAGTATTTAATATGAACTAAACACTTTTTCAAATCATAATAAAAATGTATAAAATATTTCATGAACTAAACTGTCTATTAAAATAGAATAAAAAGAAACATTATCATCATTGGGACTACATCACAGGGTGGGCTGTAGCATTCTTCTCAAAATTTCATCATGCAGTTCTCTTGGTGTAAACACAAACTGTCAAATTGAGTTTTAAGTCAGTAAAAAAAATCTGTGTGACGCACGTTAATAAATTTATTTCTCAAAACGAATCTCGAATACCAGTGTTTGAAAAAAATAGGTTCACATTTACTTAACTGCAGAAGGCTACTGTGCCTTTAAATCAGAAAAAAAGCAACAATATTCAGTCAACAGCCCAATCAATTATTGATTGATTTCATTTATGAACTAATGTAAGAAGTTTTACAAATTTAACGAAAAATATTGATTGATATATGTATACAAAGTTTTTATGAACTTAGAATATTAAAAACGCAGCATGTGTTTAGTTCTAGACAATTTGAATACGAGTGACTAATGTATTGGAATAGGAAACGATGAATATTTGTTGTTGTTGTAGGCCATTAAGGCTAGAGGGGTGGTTATTCTTGCTATCCAGTGGCACCATCTATAGCCAAGAAATTGACTTCTGCCACACCCATACTCCACGCCAGTTCATAGAGTATAGTTTATAAGGCGGACCCTTTCATACATTCATTAGTTCATCCACGGATAGTAATCTATATCTGAATCAATCTCCAATTGAGAACCTTGAGAAGTAAAATTTGCTAAGGGAACATGAAGGACATTGTGATCCAACAGATTTAACGTGCATCAGTCCCCAATTTCTACACGAGAAGTCTTCGGCTGACAGGATTCAAATTTCTGTTCCCATAAACGTAAGTCCAGCTCCCTGCCAACCAGGCTATTCCGACCCAACAATGTAATTAATAGAGTAAACATTCTAGACAGTGTGATGTCATGGGGTTTTTGTATAAGAATGCTTATAAAGCATTATGGCCTTAAAAAATAATGATCTAGACAATTTGAATCCGAGTTACATATTTATACGAATGTTTAAGAAGCAGTTCCTCCAAACAATGTGAAGCCGATTAATTTTTGTACAGTAATGCTTACAAAGCAAATCAATTTTATGTAGTAATGTTTTAAATAATTTGAATCCGAGTAATATATTTATCAGGACGTTTAAGAAACAGCATATGTTTAGGAAGTAAATGCTCTATGTCTGTGGTCCCCAACCAATGGTCTAGAGCATTTACATAAAATTCCTTAACTGGGAAAAAAACCAAAAGCTTTTTTTTTAAAAAAAAAAGAATCATACATTTGGTTTATTACCTGCAATCTTAAATTAGTGTGTTAGACAATAGGAATGTTATCACGACCTACCAAAAATGTCACGGGATCTACTAGTAACTCGCAATTAACGGTTTTCCGATAACTGCTTAAGACAATTTATGACCCGAATGAAAGTGTAAGTATTACTGTGAATGACTGAAATTGATGGTTGTTGACTTCCACAGGTGAATGTTGACAATCAGTCGCTTCGGTAAATGTCCGAAATATATACTTGATCTAGTTAAGTGCCACAGCCCGGTATGCATTTGCAGGGTATGCCCGACATCGATGTTTTAATAAGGTTCAGTGTCACTCCCAGGTATATATCTGCCAGGTATGCCTTACATCAATGTTTTTTTAAGGTCAAGTGCTACTGTCCGGTATGCATTTAACCAGTACTCTGAACATTGATGTTTCTCCTAATCTATCCTCAGCAGATGTTAAAATATCGAATAAATATAATAATATCAACTAATAAATGAATATAAAATCGTATATAACGCATATTTGGGACATTCACCGAAGTGACTATGTGATTGTGGACATTTACCGGTGAAAGTAGACATTCTCTAGATTTTGGTCATTCACTGAGCATAAGTACAAAATGAGTGGTGTATTTACTACAGAAATTAAAATGTTTCATCACCTTTTATCTATTTCATCCGGATGGAAACAGTTCTGCTGATTTCCCTATCCTTTCCTTTTTTTTAAATGTATACTTCACTTTACACTACTTTTTGATTTGTAGTTTCTATGCTTAAAGGAATACCACATCCATTACATCCAGTTGCTCAAGCGTATGCTTATTTTTCCCACTGTTGAATAATGATAAATATTATGATTACCCAAATTCAAAATGTTTATTTTGAATAATAATCCCATTTTCATCTGTTTTTTATCTTTATGGTTCTTGGCAAGTCGAAAACGTAAATCCTTTTCGGAAATTGATACAAAAGTTGTTATTAATATTTAATATAGAAAAACGATGCATTGTAATAAAACAAAAAGATTTATAACAAAAAAGCTTAGCATGAAGTGTAAATATTTTTCTAGAAATTATTATCAACGTTCCTTTAATGCTACTATTATTTAATGCTCTTATTTTATAATTAAAAAAATAACGCCGGCATGACTGAGTAATTTTTTTTCTATTTGTAAATTCATGTTTTTAAAATGAAATTACTTTCTTAAGTATGATATTTTATGAAGCTAAGGGGAAAAATCAATCCTATTATTTCTTTATTTCTTTAATTCTGACTGCAGAATACCTACTTTGCATAATTGAGTTTAGCAACTGTATTAAAATAATTGATTCCGTAAATAAACCTTGATTGCTCAAAAATTTGTTTTTGAGAAAATAAGAAAGTAGATAAAGAAAATAAAGAGGAAATTAAACGGAATATTTTTATCAAGTGATATCCCTTAGAAAAATTTGTCAACGACACTCTTATGGAAATCTATGGTAACATAGATAGGGTAACTAAAGAAATATTTCATATCGCAAGATATCATAAGCCTATGTAAACCATAGCAATTTATATGGCAATCATGTGACAAGACACCATAAGCCTTTGGAAATCATAGAAATTTGCATGGTATTTAATGGCAGGACTCAATTTCTTTATGATATAGTTAAAGGAAAGTACCATAAGCATATGGCAAACTAATGGAATCACACTAAACTCGTAATTTCAACGATTAATTTATCGTATAACACATTGTATCGAATTGCATGACTTAACGAAAAAAAATTAAAATTCAAAATAAATTTCGTATTCTTTCATAAAATATTATGATTACGGAAAGATATATTGCTTAGTATTCTTCATGGTTTTGTTAGCATATAAGCATACTTTACAGACGTTTTTAAGTATCTTTTTTTGCAGAAACTGATATTTCTTCATATAAAAATTGATTTTTTTTCAAAGCGTGCGTTGTTATAAGCTTGTTGATGTTAATCTAATCTGGTTGATCTGATCTGATTCTGGAGCGGGCCTACTGATGTTGATCTGGCGGCCGATTCTGATTAGAATAACTGGAGTAAGCTCAACATTGTGCAGCAACTTACGTATGTTAATTTGTGTGTCCATTTTTTATAACTCCGAACGAGCCGTGGTGGATTAGGGGATAGAGTGCTCGTCTTCCAAAGAGTTGATCTGGTTCAAATCCCAGTGATGGCTGGTAGATATGAATTCCGCACCCGGCTCGCACCGACCGCAATGCTGATTTTAAATATCCTCAGTGGTAGATATGTCTTAGGTAAAAGCCGTACCGTGGGAAGTTTTCCTCTTCATGTAACGCAAATGCCATGTTAATTCCATGAACAACTTCTCCCAATACTTGATCCAGGAAATCCCTTGCCTTCTGGATTGGGTTCAAAATTACAAAGCTACGAAGTTGAACATTGGTAGTCGTAAACCAAATATTGGGTCGGCTGTTCAACGATGGTTATAAAATAAAATAACTCTGAACTGTCAGCTGTTCTGCAATCTTTGCTTGTCCTATCTTTGGAATTATTTTATAGCTCGCATAAATAATAACTAAAATCCCACGATAAATTATTATTTTAGAATTTTAAGGTAATAACACTAAAATAGTTTATTCTAATTCCAATATTTTCTTCGACCTTATGCAGTTAAAACCACCCTCTTAAAAATGTCAGGATTTAATGTTTTATTCCTTTTAGATAAGGACTTGTTGTTCGAAAAAAATGTAAGCGAATAAGTTAAATAAAAAACATGCGTATATTAGAGCAACGGCATTTATAGTCTCTGATTAAGTCTAAAAATCAGTATTTAATTCTATCGTTAAAATGATTCACTACTTTTCCGTTGACAGTTAATCCTACAAAGGAGATTCTCGAAAGAATTTGAGAATTTGTAGTTAAAAGTTTCTGTAGGCTTTACTCCTTATTTTACGACAGCTATTAGATTCTGAGGATAACCAAATTGCTTGTTAAGCCCATGGAATCCCATCGATTTTCGAAACATAATGAAAACTTGGGCTAAGTCGAAGGTCTTTGTAATGAGTTATTATGTTTGATGAAATGACTTTGAAAAATATTTTTGTAAATAATATTTTACCCAAAATTAGGACGGAGTATTACGTTTTTAAATTAGGTGCAGTTAGGAAAATTAATTCTAGCTTATTACAATTTTTTAAGTTTTTTTTTTTAGAAACATTTTAGTAAGAATATTAGATAATAATTTTAAAAGTAATTAGCAATATTTATTTTTGGTTAACAATTTAGTAAAGGAGCACAAATAAACTACTTTTAAAGTTCATGAAGCGTATTTGTTTTGAAATTAATTAATTGGAGAAAAGATACTGTTAAAATTACCGTACTGTATGGTAATGTCATTTCTGGTTGAAAAAAACACAACATAATTTTGGTTGATAAAACGAAGATAAACGGTAGTTAAACTAATCATGTTGTGACAATTTAACTGAAATTCTGGTTTTCAAAATTATAGTCATTATTGCCACACATTTATAAAAAAAAATACAAAACTGTATAAAATTAAATTTAACCAAATAAATGGTTTTTACGGCTTGCTTTTAGGTGTCACGATAAAATTATCAAATTTAATCACATTAACAAAATTGTATCACATATTATAAAACCATATTTTATTGTTATTGATTCCTGAATCTTTATCAAATAGCCTCGGTAATAAGCACCGAGCTTTTTGGTCTTCCCATAGAGCCGAAACCACATGGTAAATTTTATCATACCTTGGTAGTTTTGACCATATTTTTTTCAGTGTAATTTTACGAAAATAATAGCTTAAAAATATACATAACGAATTTCTTCCCACTCTAGTAAAAGATATTGATTTTTTTTAAAAATAGAATCTGATTTTATGCTGTGTGTTACGTAATATCCAACCTTAAAATATCTTCTTTTTTTTCTTATCAAAATTAGCTTGCCCTTAAAAAAATCATAAAAATATCAAAATTTGTAATTTTAGCTAAATGATAGTGCCAACATATTCGTTATTAAATGCAAATTATGAAAAAAAAAACTTAGAGAACCTACATAATATTGTTTTAAACTTTTGGTGGTTCAAATAATAAGTAGTAAGACCAAGTGAAAGAACAGCTCTTACCAGTGAATGAACACTAAATTTTCCAGTGAATTAACACTTAACTTTGAGAATTTTTGATGCTCTTAGGAATTCATAGGCCATACAAATGTCTAAAAATAAGATTTTTTCTTAGAATTATAACATCTAACCACAGTTAACGTAGAAAATTTTACTTTCTTTTGTCATGAAATGGAAAGTAAAATGGGGTTGAATACGGAATAAAAAAATGTTTTTAATTTTCTTTCTCACATTTTAATAGTCGAGTCAAAATCATGAATGTTAATCATTGTGTAATCCGATGATGTTTTATTATTATTATTTTATCGCGTGTTTGCTTGATCTTTCCCCCTATATATTTTTTTATCTTTTTTTTTTTTTATCTTTTTAAGCAATTTTTTTCTCTTCATTATACTTTCTTGCTTTAACTTTTTTTCCAGCTCTTTCTGTCTCTTAAAATTTTCGTCCTTTTTATGAAGTTAATGCAAAAAATAATTTATCTTTTTTTTTTACTTGACCTTCCTCTTTTTTCCAAATTTTCGGCCAATGTAAATGTATCTTCGAAATTTCTTTTGATTTTCCAGTACCATTTCTAGAATTCCTCACTAGATAATAAATAAGAAAAAAGAGTTTCGAAGTTTGAGTAAAATCCATCTCTAATTGACTTATATCTAGTGGGTAATCAGCAGTACTTACCATTTACTTTTGAAGCCAATTATTTTTGCAACTAACAATGCCTCAAGAGGACTTATCTCAAAATCAGTTTTCAAGATACTTTCATTATCAATGTTAGTTGTATCAGCTTCAGTGCCAAAATTTGACTTAACCAAATTTTCTTTTTGCAATAAATTCTTCCATATTGAGAAAAGCACAGGCTATTGAATATTTGTGAGATTAAATTCCTCTGTCAATGTTGCTTTAAAAATTTGCAACATAACTTGTGAGATTTCTTTCCAGACTCTGAAGAAATGGTGCACCGTTACTCTCGAAGTATGTGTTTTGTTGATAGCTGTCTTGATCATTAACTCCGCGTGTCTGTCTTACCTGCATATGTTAAAGTCAACGTTTTCAACATCGAATGGAAAAATAGCACATTTCATAAAAGCATTTTAACTTCATCAGTTAAGCCTCAAAATCTTATTTAAATATGGATGCAAAATTCTTTCGATATATTGTTTTACAATTCTTTTGTTTTCAAGATGTAACGGGAGATTTCCTTGAATGAATTAGGTAGAAAGCTAAACCAGAGAATTTGTTTTCATAAACAAAACTTCCTCAGTTTCAAAGATTTATACCTATCCAGAAGAAGCAAAATAGGGAATTTGATAGCATTTTCAAATTGTCATCGATAGGAACATTTGCAATATATTTGTAAAATGTTGCTGTGGTCATCGATTCATTTCATGAATCGCTTTTTCCAATGAAATATATAGCATGAACTGATTCTGTAATACCTCAAAGAATTCTTCAGTAAGGAAAAACTACCAATGAAGATACTTTTTTCCATTAGCTAAAATGTTGGCCAAAACTGTTGTTCTTTCTTTTTCTTTCCTAGGTACTATCGAATATAAATCCTTATAATTTTTAGGGCCAACGATTTTTCCCGTTTAAGGGTAGTATTCAACTCCCGTTTCGATCGCATTGTAAATGCAATCACTTTCTAAAGGGATTCAAGGGCTACTTCCCTCCTGAAGATTCCTCTTAAGTTCTTCAAACCAGTCTTTCGAGCATTATTCTCTCTAAGGGAAGTTTTGTCTTTAGAATCTATCTTCGCATTTCACTGAGTTATCGGTGGATGTCGTCTTAAAAAAAACTTCACCCATTTTTCACCTGGAAGATTGTTTATAAATGGATTTTTCCTATCAGTTTCCGTTATGACGTTAAAGACCGCAATAGGATTATAATTTAGCTAAATATTGGCTCAAAAGCCAGCAAAGAACTGTTCTATCCAGACTTTTATTATTATATTTAGCTAGTTTTCGATCAGTAAACAGAGTTTATTAAGTTGTCTAACGTATGATGTAACTAACCACTACATTTATAGAGATAAATAATAAATGAATTATAATTATAATTCTTTAAATTAATTTGGAAATTAAATTATCATTTTGAAATGAAATTGTTTTAGGAACTATTCATACAACATTTAACTGAATTTTAGGTGTCCTCTTTATCGCAGAACTACTAATTATCGATGTAAAAACATATCTCACACATACTGTTCATTCACTGGAAAATCTATCCCCAGTGAAGGGACATGCGTGTTCCTTCACTGGTTAGAAGTTTTTTTTTTGTATTTTTAACATAATTTTGATATATAATATGACTAAAGGTACAAGAAAATTAAAATGTTCTTTTATTTTCATTAACTTGGAAAAATTCCAGTAAGGGAACACTTGTTCATTCATTTGTTTTTCATCGTTTGGTAATCCAGTTAATAAACACCCCTAATCTCAGTACTTGCTTAAGTTACGATGCTTAAAATAAATAAAACATAACTTCAATAACCATATCTTGAATTCTCTTTTTCACAATGAGAAAAAAAGTACTATTATATGCAATTAATTGTACTTTAAACGGATAACTACAAACACTGACCTTATAATTTTATCAGGTGTTGAACAGATACTAACAAATTCAAAAAATTTTCCAGAGAATACTCTATGACCAGGTAACCCAATACATTGTCAGTACATGACTTCCCATTGTTAGGTAGTAAGCTACTGTTACCAATCAATCTAAGTAAAAACGTTTAAAATCTTATTTTTAAAAAATATCGATGAACTGTTCCTTCACTGGGGTGTGTTCCTGCACTGGTTGGTTTACCCAACATTATCAAAATTCAATGAACCATTACTGAGGAAGGCGGAACAGCAATTTGATTCCCTCAGGATACAGAATGCATTTTAGAGCGGATTACTGTAATGATTTTCAAGCCTCATCAGACAGTTCAAACTTGATATTTTTCTTTAAAAAGGGTTTAGGTAAAATGTTTTCTTTTATTTTCTCCTCGCTTAAATAATATTTCAAAGCTCTATTCTTTATCTTCAATGTTGATAAAGATTTAGAGGTATGCATATTAATGATATTTATAAAGAAACACTTTATTTCAAAATATACAGATATAAGGTATTTTGAAACATTTTGTTAAATTAATATTTTCCTAGGTAAGAAAGCTTATATGGATTCAAATTGACTTTCTCTTAATTGAAATATGATAAATGAACCTACTGTAGATATTCATTAGACAGTTTAGTGCATTAGTTTTACTATACGATAGTTTTATTATACATTAGTTTAATTATACAATATTTTACTTTTAAGTTATCAAACATTTTAATTTTTCATAAAAAATGTCAATATTATCATCTAAATAATGGTATTTACTTAGTGTGGTACCCATAATTAAAGCCACATTTAAAAAAAAAAAAATTTCATTGCTAATAAGTACCTAAGAAATATTTGGTAATCTAATCAAATACTGAGACATATTTTAAAAATTGATTAATTTTAGCGAATACATAATGCTTTTTGCTTTCCTTTTTTTAAAATTCTGAACCTAATAATTGGATTTACATGCTAAACGGGGGATATTTGACAGTGTGTTTATGACCCATTTTTGCCAAACACCATTACATAAGCAAGTGTTTAAGAAAAGTTAAGCTAAATTCTTCTTCCTGTCAGTAGTATATTGTAATTAAATTTGTATTTTGCAGTAGTTAAATAGTTAATTTTTTTTAAAAAAAATAAGTAAACTATATAACTCAAAAATGCTTGTAGCATTTTTAATATTATTAAAAAAGGTTAAACAATGATTAAAATAATTTTTGGACATCGAGTTGTCTTTGAAGCCTGGTTTTTATACAAGTATAAAAATCTGTTTCAATTTACATAAAAACTTGCCGAGACCTGACGAATTACGCAAAAAAAATTAAATAAATAAATTTAAACGGCGCGAACTTTAAGCCATTCTCTAGAAAAAAGTATTGGGACAATATTTTCGAATATTTTAATTGTCAAAAATCCAAATCTCTATGAAAACGTTATATTTATTCAGAATAAAAGTATGTTGTGAAACTATTAAGTATGTTGTAAAACTTTAAAACTATTTCTTTATTTTTGCGCACTGCACCATTAAGTAACGTTTCTTGTTGCATATTGCACCGTCAAGAGACCGATAGGTATGCATATGACCAGAGTTTTAAAGTCTTGTAAGTACAGTGCATAACATAAATGTTGATTGAAAGGTACTAAAGGACGGATTATGTTCCATAAACAATTATAGTATCTGGAAATACGTTAATTTTCTTTCATAATTAAATGCTATTTCCATTTCAGTTAGTTTAAGGCTTTACTTACTTCCTTCGCATGTCGATTTTTCTTTTTTGCAATAGTTCATTCATTAAAATCTCTAGTGAGCTTTCCCTTTTTCCATGTTTATTTGTTATAATTAGTTATTTAAATCTGTCTTTTTTGTCTTGCTTAGTTTATTGCAACACGTGATTTTAACATTTTAAGTAGACAATACCGAAGAAGTTCAAAGTAGTCTTTAAAAACTGTGCCATTAAACTGAAACGTCCGCACTTTAAGTTATTTCAAATTAGCCCTAGAAAAAAAAACAATGCGAGTAAAATTACTTCAATGCAATGAAATGACATTTTTGGTAAACAAAAACCAGAATTTTTGTAACACAAACTGAAATATACGTTATCTCAACAATTCATTTGTTACTTTTTCCCGTCAAATGGCACTGGTTTATCGTTAATTCTGATTTTCAAAATTATAGTTCGTATTACTACACTTTTGGTAGAAAATACAAACCCTAAAAGACAATTTAACCAAATAAATTAATTTTATGCCGTATTCTAAGGTATTATGATAAGATTATTAAATTTTATTACATATTACAAAGTGCTTAGGTAAAAAATACTGAGCATTTTGGTATTTGGTATTTCGGTAGAAACATGCTAAATTTTATCAGAATTTGGTTGCATTGACCAGATTTTTTCTCAGTGTAGAAGCGAAGAAAAAGGCCGTGCAAACGAGCTTCACAACATCCTTTATCCATGCAAACGAGTTGCACAACATCCTTCTTCCGTGCAGTCGAATTACAGAAGATCCTTCATCCGTGTAAATGAGTAACATAATATTCTTCATCCGTGCAAACAAGGTACACAACAAATGATTTACACATCGTCCTTCAACCGTGCAAACGAGTTACACAAACGAGTTACACAAAATCCTTCTTCCGTGCAAATGTGTTACACAATATCCTTCATCAATACAAACGAGTTACACAACATCCTTCATCCGTTCAAATGAGTTCCACAACAGAGATAAGAATAGCAATTAAAAATTCTTAAAATTTACTGGTTTATTTTATAACACTATTAAGTTTCATAAGTTTAAGTACAAGTGTGAAGAAATAAAACCTTTCAGATTTTGCGCCTTAAAACTCTACATATAATCCAAGTGTTTATATCAAAAGTGAGTAAGTTTAATTGAGTCGTACTGTAAATTCAAATAATCGTAGTTTTATAATTGACTAACAAATGACATAATCCTTAGATTCTGCATGCATTTTAAGAAAAGAAAACTAAAGCGCATCGTGATCATAAGTCATTTACTCTTCAGACAGTAGAAAAAAAAGTTCTCAAAAGAATTCCTGTCGTAGAAATTTTACAATTTCTTCACCAACATCAAATATTTCTGTTTCTTTTACACTTTTGATTGACTTTGTTTCTAGCTCAGCTTATTAAATAACATAGCTTCAACATTTTAAGAGCAAATGTGAAGCAGTAAAACTTCTAATATTTTGGGCTTATAATCTCTACATTTAACTCACTTTCTCGTATTAAATCAAAGTTAGTTCAAATGAATCTAATTTCAAGTTCAAATAATTATAGATATATAGAATTAACTTACAAATGTTATAAAATTACATGTATCATTAGAAGAAAATACAATGCCACCACTTCGTCTATGATAGCGAGCTACACATCAGAAAGTATAATTCTTCCTCAAATACAATAAACTTACTATTTTAATTATCATTCGAACAGTGAACGCTTCTATCTTCTTCATTTTCGCTTGGAGTGATTTAATTATTTTAAATACGCAATACCTTTTAAGTGTTTAGCATAATAACTGATTTCAGATTTTGCGTCAATTAATACTACATTTAATCCACTTTCTCATATCAAATCTACACGCGATTGAACGATCAAAATTTTAAGTCCAAATAATTATAGTTTAAATTGACTTACAAATATTATAAAGCCCTCAACAAATTTTCCTTAGCAGTAAACATTTCTATCTTCGTCATTTTTGCTTGACGTGTCTTAAATATTTTAAGTACGCAATAACATGTAAGCTTTGAGCAGTTTAGCCGATTTCAGATTTTGAGTCACTAAACTCTGCATACAATTCACTTTGGGGCCGGAATAGCCTGGTCGGTAGGACGCTGGGCCCATGTCCAAGAGATCGTGGGTTCGATCATCGCCGACCGAAGACTCCCCGTGTAGTAAATGGTGACTGATGCACGTTAAATCTGTCGAGTCTTAAAGTCCTCCATGTTCCCATAACAAATCAATACCTCTGAGGGTACTGATGCAGGAGTTTCCTTGTCTTCTAGATTGGTTCAAAATTACAAGACTACGGAGTTGAACATTAGTAGTCCTAAGCCCATGAAATTGGGTCGGCTGTTCAACGACAGTTATAAAATAAAATATAATCCACTTTGGGCCGTGGTGGCACAGGGGATAGAGCGTTCGCCTTTCAATGAGGTGAACCGGGATCGAATTACGGCGATGGTTGGGCGATACGAATCCAGCTTGTACCCGGCTTGCACCGATCACAGTGCTGACGTAAAATATCCGTAATGGTAAATGGATCATGGGTTAAAGTTCCCTTGCCGTTTGGCTAACCGTAGAAAGTTTTCGTGTTATTTTTCTCCATGTAATGCAAGTGCGGGTTAATTCCATCAAAAAGTCCTACACGAAGGCAAATTTCTCCTAATACTTGATCCAGGATTTCCCTTGTCTTCTGGATTGGGTTCAAAATTACAGAGCTACGGAGTTTAGTAGTCGTAAACACAAAAATTGGGTTCGCTGTTCGACGACGGTTATAATATATATATATATATATATATATATATATATATATATATATATATATATATATATATATATATATATATATATATATATATATATATAAGAAATTTAATCCACTTTCTCCCGTCAATTCTAAATACGCGTAAACGAAAAAAATTTTAAATCCAAATAAGTATAGTTTTAATTGACTTTCAAACATTATGAAGCCCTCAACAGATTTCCCCCAGCAGTGAACATTTCTATCTTCGTCATTTTCGCTTGGCGTGATTTAAATATTTTAAGTACGCAATATTATTTAAATTTTTAACAGTTTAGCCGATTTCAGATTTCGCATCATGGAACGATACATTTTATCCACATTCTCATATCAAATCAAAGTACGTTTAAACGAACCCAATTTTAAGTCCAAATAATTATAGACTTATAATTGACTTACAATTATTATAAAGCTTCATGTATCTTTTGAAGAGATTACAAAGTCATCCCATACACTTCAGGCAGTAGTACTCTTCCTCAAACAATTCAATAATCTTACGATTTCCTCCTCAATGGCAAACATTTCTGTCTACTCTTATGCGCCTTGAGATATGCCAAGCATTGACTAATGGCGTCGATTCTCCTTGCATATCTGCCTTATTCAGTTGATTGACATAAGGCTTTTACCGGCCGAGGCCATGACATTAAAGCTATTCTGCAAGCACACACACGTACGGGCCGATATTAAGTTTGAATCCTGGTATAATAGGTAGAGAGAGAATCAACCTGACTTCGGTATTCGAAGTGGAACAACGTATTGTCTTAGATATTTAGCATTCAGTGATGAACTACGCCTTTATATCATTTAGGTTAAGATGTACCCCGTAACGAGTATTTAACAGGATGTGATATTTGAGTATTTACTTTAAGTTCGTAATGAGCGGTATTTAAGCGAAATTCTATTGCAATGAACTGAATTATTAAGTTTATGGTATTCAGTTCCACAAACGAAGGTATATTATTTCTCAATAATTTTCTGTGACCATTGGTTCCTTAGAAGATAGAGCGCTTGCCGTCCAATGAGGTGAACCGGATTCGAATCCCAGTTATGGCTTGTTGATACAAATTACGCACCTGGCTAGCACCGACTAAAGTGCTGACGTGAAATAACATCTTTGGTAGACGGATGATGGGTTACAGTCCTCTTCCTGCCAGGCTAACCATGAAAGGTTTCCGTGGTTTTCCTCTCCATGTAACGCAATACGGGTTACTTCTATCAAGAAGTCCTACACGAAGACAAATTTCTCTCAATACTAGATCCAGGAGTTCACTTGTCTTCTGGATTTGGTTCCAAATTAAAGGACTATGGAGTTAAATAATGGTAGTCGTAAACGTAAGTTGGGTCGGCTGTCAATGGCGATTACAAAATAAAAAAAAAGACTTTGTGTATTTAATCTACGCATACTTACGCATGCTGTATATACTTTAAGCATATTTTGCACAAGTTTTAAATATATTTTGTTTATGTTTTATGCATATTTTGTGCATGTTTTAAGCATACTTTATGCATACTTTTTAACCAATTTCAGCATACTTTGTACAAAGAAAAAATATCGTGTTGCAGACGTTACTTTTAGCAATCACTTCATAAAATAACTTTTAAAATCTGAAATAATAAGAAATGTAAGCATGCCAGTTATTATATAAAAAGTTTTATATATATATGTATGTATGGAAGCATTTATCACTTATACAAATGCTTTACATTTTATTATTTTATAAAAAAAAATAATATAAAATGAATGAAAACTCTATGTGATTAATAGAAATTCAAATCCTTTTTACAAATAATAAAGCAATGTTTTGAAAAATTTCCACAGGTCTCAAAATATATTTATGTAATACTAGAAGTACTAATTAATAGTAAATTAAAATAACCATAGTAAATTAAAATAGCCCTAGTAAAATAAAAGACTATAATATTAAAGTAAGATGAGTTTCTCCCAGTTTCTTAAAATTTTTTTCGTTATATTTTAAGTAACTGAAAGAAACTCATCTTATTGTATTATTATAGCCTCTCACATTATTGTAGTATTAACGTCTTATTTAAATATGTTTAAAGGTATGCAAAAATAAATTAAATAAATAGTCAATTAATGAAATCAATGAGGAGAAATGATTATGTCCAATAATATTGATTTTTAAAAACTTTGGAATGTATTACTTTAATCAGAACTTGTAACTTTGGAACATGTTACTGTAATTAGAACGTGTAATTTGGAGTGTGTTACCATAATCAAAACGTGTAACTTTGGAACGTGTTACTGCAATCTATAATCTGAATATATATACTTAAACAATGTCGTCGTACATATACTTGATAACACGATGATTCCACTTGAACTTAATCTGTGTATAGTTTTGCACTTTATTAAGGTTGCAGCAAATTTGCACTGAATTATGCTTTAATGTACCAATATTATAGTTAAAAAATGAACCAATTTTTTTTAAAAATTTGCATACTTATTGCAAACTAACTCATCAAAATTTTAAATTTGCTGATATTTATTTTCAATATTTTAATTTTAGATACTTAATGTCAATATAACTGAAATATTTTATTGATTTTTATATAAAAACTAATCTCTATATACTAACTTGCATGCCTATAATCAAGTAAACATTCATATGTTTACAGCAGTTCATAATTTAAAGACCGTTCCTCTATTTTTTTATTCCGTACGATAATTTGAAAGAGGATTATTTTAATATTTTTGCCGATGACGCTTTATATTTATGAATTTGAGAGACAAGATCTCATACAGTGAAAGAGTTGAAGCATTTTTAAAGTACATCGATTTTGAACTATCTTTGCTATATTCATTAATGTAGTCTAACAACTCATTGAAATATACATAACACTCGACGATATAACAGCACTTCTGATTGCTACTAAGTCAAATTCACGTAATATCAAAATGCCCTGTCCTTTAACAAAGTCATTTAACTCAAACATTGTTATGTATCTTGCACAAATAATTACGTTTAACAACATATACGATAAGTACATCATAGGGTTACATTTTAAAGTAGAATGCACTTACAAATATTTTTATAGTTTTATATAGCGAAAATATTTTGTTCAAAAGTATTATTTAAAAACATATATTATTGATAACATCAGTGATTATCGGTATTTGGAGAATATACACTGTTAAAAATTAATTCTCAAATCCTCGTTTATGACGAAACTGTTTTTAGTGCATACTCCGAACTTTCGTAGAGATGAGGAAATAACTATCGTTACTTCTTACAGGAAACGTATTCAGATAAAAATAATGGAATATTTTTTCGCTCTATTTCTCCAACTAAAAAATTAAAAAAATACCATGTGGCACTCGTAATGCTTTATGGTATCTAGCGGGCGGTATTGTAGATCACTTTTTCGGGGGTACCATACAGGCAGATCAATCTCAACACTGAGATAATTACATCCACGTACGAAGTGGGAACCGAACCTGGAATCTTCATTCTTATTATTCATTCTAATTAATAATCTACCTTAATACACTGCAATGAGGTTCCGAGTTGTTTAAACAGTTTCGTCATATAATTCAGAGTTAGCGTTTTGTCACAATTAACGAGATTTCGGGACGAAATTATTCTCAAAATTAACGAAATACAGCTCAACGATTGCTTAGTAGTCAGAAGTGAGAGTATTATTTCTGAGAGTGCAATTTCTCGATAATACAACCATCAAATGAAATGATCGGGATACAATCATTACGCATATTATTACATGTTTCAGAAAAAAAGTACAAAAAATAATTTTAGTTTCAACTTTGTAGAGTTTTTAAATAGTTTTCATACATTTCGTTTAAACATTTAGACTTAGATTTCATTGAATATTTAAATGCATGGTCGGACATATAAATATTCAATTATATAACGTAAAATACCGATTAGTTTCCCGTAAACTGTTTACGAAAATCAACTAATTGTCTGATGGAGCGTGTAAACAGTTTGCTTCTAACAATGTTCTCATTTATACCATCATTGCTTATTCATGCAAATCAACAAATGAACAATGTAATACATTTTTATCATTGTTTATTCGTGATTAATATTTTAATGTAAATAATACTTGATTCTTCTTTAAACTTAATGCTTTTTATTTATATTTAAAACAAAGGTGCTGATGTAGGTGTATAATACACTAATTTTTGACATATTAATAACAAGTACTCTCACATGTTTTCATTACTTAGCACTGAATAAAATAGTAATTTTGAAATTAAAAATTTTGAGATTTTTGTAGCTCTGCAATGAAGAAGAATTTTTAAAAGAATTGCTCTGAAGATATTTTATTTTTTTGAGGAAAAGATAGTATGATGTTCAAACAGTTCATATATTCATAATAAAATAGAAACCGAAAAATTACGCTTCTTTATATGAACTGTTACAGTGAAATTCTAAGGCATAAATGAAACCATTTGTGCACGATATGTTTTGTACAAACCATGCATGATACGGCAAGTAAAAAATTTAAGTTTTTTTTAATCCTTAAAAATATTAATGAGAAAGGGAATGTTAAATCGCCAAAAACATGAATGTCATATATACACAATATTAATCAAAATCAGTTAGACAACCTATATTACTCCTGCAATTTAAAGGCCAATTTAAACACTAACATTAGAAAAATAACAAATAAAATCAACAAAAAAGCTTATTATCTAAAGCATAGGAAAACATAAATAATTGCTTACATAAACAAGCACAAAACATATGATAATATCAGTCTAAATAATAATTCTTTCCTGAAAATTTTTTTTTGCATATTTATCTCTATTTTTTATTATTTCAGAGATAAGGAAGTATTACAGAATATTTAAAAGAGATAAATACTCTTTCAAGCTCATAATTTATTTAACAATTTTTTTATGAAAAATGCATTTTGTTACGAAATCCCAAATTCCCAGTCTTTAATCATATTAAAACTTCTAAAGGTATTGACAGTCTCTAATAAACGTGTTTCTGATTCGGGAAAAATTGCAATGAATTATTGTAAATTTAGAATTATGAAAAGAAATTGGTTTAGATATTTGAGTTCACTGGTCCACAATTCTTTGATGAAAAGATTTAAAAACAGTCCCCAAAGAATTTTGAGAAATAAGCTTTAAAATATGGGACACATTTTCTTTTAAATAGATTTATTTTTCCTGCTGTAAAATATCGGAAATTATTAATGTAGGACCGAATTTCTTTAAACTTTGAATGCGATTAATGTTTATGTTTTTCTCTATAAATCGATAAAAGAACAGGTTCTTAAATATTGTGTATTTATAAAATAAGTTGCATAAATATTCTTTTGCAAATAATTCCAAATAAATATTATAAATTCTTGAAAATTTCCTATGGTTGTTAGCTTTAATCATCTTGATTTAGTGTAAATTCTTTATTTATGATAGTTTTAATTAAATTTGAATGGAATGTATTAATGTTGGCATATTATTAATAAATTGGCTTATAGTTTTTTCCTTCCTTTTTTAGTACCTTTTAAATATTTTTCCAATTTCGACGGAAAATGGTCCTCTTACATAATATATGCAGAAGTATTCATCTTTAGCATATTAAGTACTGCATAAAATATTACTTGATAAAATATAAGGAGGATGACCGCAATTCAATTTTTCATTAAAGTAGACAGTATCTTCAAAAGGTTAGGTTTGAAGTATTGTTTCATCACCTGTATTTTATTTTAGGAACATAAAAATAATTATTCAGGAATTGAAAAAAAAATGTCAAAAAATAGTGTAGATCAAAAATGATCTGGCATAGTTTTGAAAAAAATAGACAAACCCATTCAATATTTAAAATAAACAGGGGACTTCTGAACTATCTTAAGTGTGCTTTTAATGTAATATTTTTGACAATTTTATTATTGAAATTTTACAAGTTTTTAAAAAAAAAAAAAAAAAAAACTTGCTTTTCTATTTATTTGTTTTATTTAAATTGTTTTTAACTAATCTGCTTTTGTTTTATTTACCTTGTATATTTTATTTATTTATGCATTTTTTTTAAACTTTAGCTGAATAACTGAAGTCGCATACCCCATAGACCCATAATATTTTATACTTCACAGTAACTTTATAAAAAAACAGTTTACTTTATATTTTCAATTAAATTTTATTACAGTTTTCATCAGAAAACTATAATTCAAAATAAATTGAGTTTTAAAAATACACATTTTTTGAATTTTTTGAACTCGCCTCGAATAAAAATATCTCGTAATTTGAGCAACTGCAAGCCATACTCAATACTTAAGCTTATCCAATTCCATAAGTATAGTGTTTAATAAACGTCATAAAATATTTATATATAACACTTTTACGAGTTTGGAAGCAAGAGGTAAAACTTTATTGGTAATTATGATAATTCGTAGCTGCTTTACGATGCCACAGACGTGTGTGAATGCGTGCAAGAATTAGACTTATAAAACTTTATTTCTGAGTCCCGAGATGCTTTTCCTTAAAATCAGTGTTAATAACTCACCCCATGTTCCCTCTGCTCTAAAATTTATTTGCTATAAAAGTGTATTGTAGCATACAAAAACGCAATTAAAGAATATTTCTGTAATAGTTAACTGAAATCTAAGCCAATTCTTCCGAGAATATCACGTAATTGCTAAGGAAATGTGAGATTTATTCTAAATTAATTCGGGAAAAGAACTGTGATAATGTGTTTTGGTTTTGGTTTCTGGGGTATTATGTTCATAAGTTGCAATTCACTAAATATTAAGCTAGCTGAAAGTATTTTTTTAACCCTTTGACGCTGATAGGACACCAGAGTGTTTTTTCTATATTTTTTATCACTCTCTAATTACGCTTAAAAATATATTTTGATATCTTTAATTAAAAATTCAATTTTATAAATATTAAAAAATGTCTGTTAGATTATCGGAAATATATTTGTTGTAAATATAAAATCCAAAAAAAGTAGTTAGAGTTTCTTTGTTTTCATTCCTGTAAAAAATTTAATTATAAATGCATTTGTAAATTGAATAGATTTCTAAATGGTCAATAACTGTTTCTCTTGGATTTAAATAACTCCAAATATAGCAAATTTTAAAAATTATTGTTTGAAACAGAGTCGTAATTGGAAGATTTTGCCTTACAAAAAAAAAAAAAAAAAAAAAAAAAAACACTTGTGTTTGATTAACACCTCCTAGAAAAAAAAGAGTACGGGTTACCATATATATCCTTTAGTAGTCCAAACGTAATAACATATTTCGTATTTTCAACCACTGCGCAGCTTAGTACCCCGAACATAATGGCATGTTTCTTATTTTTCATCGACTGCGCAGTCAACTTCGTCACTTCGGACTACTAAATTAATCCGTGCTGAGGCCTTCCTTCTTCTAGGAGGTGTTGGTTTGATGCTGTATTTTGTAACACCATTAGTTATTAAAATGCTAATTATAATATTTCTCACTTATGTTAACCAAAACTAATACAAAATAATGAAAGAAATATGAAAAATATGTTTAATAAAATTCTTGTTTCGAAGGGATTCGTTTTCAAGAAACTTTTTGTCACCCTAATTATGCATTGCGAGTTAAGGCGACAAGGGGGTTTCAAATTTTTATTTTTTTATTTTTAACCAATTTACTTGAAATTTTTACAGATTATATATATTGATAAAATAAGGGTGGAAATTAAAATTCAGAGTGATATCTTAAAAATTTAATTAGTTATTAAATTTTAAAATTTAATTAATTAACATTTTTAATAACGCTCCATGCGTCTCATATTTGAAGTAATTGACAAAATCTTATCTCTAAAATAGTTAACAGAGCCACAATAACATTTTGTTGGACTCACATTTTTTATATTTTGTCTCAAATAAGAAAAAATTTAAAAAAATCAAAGTTCGATAAATTTTTGGCAAAAAAATCGTCGTTTCGCAATGTAAAAACCAGAAATAAAAAATGTTATGCCAAATAATTAAACATTTTGCTTCCTACAAACTGTTTTAAACATTATTACGTAGTTTATAAAAAGTTTTCATTAAATTTGGTGAAAAATTGAGGCGCATGGAACATTTTGAACATTACATTCACTCTTAAAAATTTCATTCTGAGAAAAAGAGGATTTTTAATATAGTAATCAAAAATTTACTTCTAAATACCAAAATCAAGTAAAATAATGTAAATACTAACACTATATATTGTTATTTTGCATGCTAAAGAATTAAAAAATACATAATAAAGATAAATGACTTAGAGAAAGACAGATAATATGAATAATAAACACAGAAACATTTATATATTATGTGATATAAACAAGATTTTTTGATATATGAAGTAATATGCCACCCATATCTATGAAATATGCAAAAAAAAATTCTGAACATTATAAGTTAAAAACCACCAGAACAATAAGTGGCTCCCTCTTTAGCTTGTTTTTTTTTGTCGTCAGAAGATTTCTTATATTTTTTGGAATTTCTCTTCTGACGATACTCGCTTGATTGCCGAAACCTCTTTTGAGAAGCCCTGCGTTTGTCTTTTTTCACAGCAATAGCTAACGAGGCACTGTTAGCATCGAAAAAAGATTCCGGTGAAGCTAACTCAAGCGACTTTGCGCAACCAAGATTGAACTCGCTTACAGCAGACGTTACAGCAATGTCCAACCTTTTTTTGGAGATAAATGTCTCCTTTGAACATTTAGCCCAAATACAGCTATGGAGACATTCATTGGCATTTTGAGTTTTGTTTTTAGTGCAGCGCGAAAGAAGCTCTGTGGATGCCAACCGCTGATAGATCGGCATTATCTTCTCGACTACCTGCTGGCTCAAACATGTTCTCATCGTGGAATGTTTTTTCGGAATGGTATTAGTAGCCAAAGCCTTATTGTAAAAACACCAAGATTCTGCACCAGGTGGACATTTTTGGTGTAGAGGTTTTTTATCTGTCGACATACAATGAAATAATGTAGCATAAATAGCAGTTTTCATGTTGTCGACGTTTGGCGCATTGTCTCGAATAGCATTTCGATAGTAAGCTTGCAACATAGTTATGGTGCTGTCCTTCAAGCTACCAATCTTGCGCCCACCAAGAGTAACACCTTTAGCACGCCACTCTTTAACCTTGTTGCGAAGCCCTGTTCCCACTCTTTTGGCAACGTGGTTCAAGCACTCTTCTTTTTCTATTACGGTATCAGGTCCATACACGTGAGAGTCATTCAGAGCATCAAAAGTTTTAGTATCTCCATCCGAAAGAATAGTTGTGTACCTGAAGAGGCAGGTATCGACGGAGCGCTTCCACAGAGTGAGAGCAGCATGCATTTCCATGCTGTTAGATGAGCCCTCAAAGTTTTTTTCACACTGAGACCTATGCCCTTCAAACCATATGTTGTATTCAGGTGTATCAGCACCCAAATTTTTCGCCGTTGTGGTACACTCGTGGCAATACTTCGATAAGATTTCAAAGTCCACTACCAATCCTGTTACAACTTCAATTACAATTCCGATTCCATACAATGACGTATGGCCACGCTTCTGCCATGTACCGTCATATGAAACGCAAACATCAATGACACTTTTGTCATTGAGGTTAGAGTTTGCTTCGAAATGAACTTTTCTTACAGTTTCTCGTGAGGTTTGGAGAACACTGTGCTTCAAATTTTGTTTTAATTCAACAATAGAATTGAAACATTCACGGAATGTCTTACTATCCATAGCAGACATTCCCAGAGCCATTGAAAAAGTTTCTAGGGCTGCGTGACCTCTGCCTACATCAATAAAGGCAGAAACTATTTTGTTGTTGATATCAAACCGACGGCTATTATCAACACGCAGGCTTGAAAAAGTTGAACCAGCTATGTTACCACACGTAGAACAGTTCAGTTGAAGTTTCGATGAGTACCCATAAGAATGAGAAGAGTTCACTAGTAATGTCAATGATTTACATTCAGTACACGGTACAGATTTGAGAAGATTGTTCAGTGCAGACATATCAACAATCTTATAATTGGGAAAATCCGCAGTTTCTTTATTTTGCACTGACAAAATATTATCATCAATATTTATAACTGGATCAGAAATAGAAACTTCCTCCAGCTGATGATTTTTTTTGAAATTATCAGACAAAACTTTCTTCCGTTTTGTTTGACGACCTTGTGGCTTTCGCCAACGTGCACTAATACTGTGCATATTTTAAAACAAAATAACGTTGGAATAACAAAAAATTAACGTATAAACACTAACTAATTATTATAAAACAAAAACAATAACAGAAAATAACAATAGTAACGGAAAATTCAACAAATTTAGAGAACGAATATCAAAAATGAGCGCTAGTAAGTTTCAGTTTGTAAACAAACAATCTAATAATGCTTTGCACAGTTGCAGTTAAAATTGTGTTGCCAACTTTCTCTTATCAGTGTGAAATAATAATTATAAATAAATCTTGGATAGCCAAGAGAACAAAATGTAAAATTCAAGCTATCAGAAAACGAAAGCATGGCAGCAGAAAACGAAACTAGCTTCTTGACAGGCTGTACAGTGTAAACAAAGGGGCGTGGTCAAATACAAAAATAAGCATATATTCGTTATTTTTTCGTTAATTTACAAATTTTTTTTTGCCAAACGATCAGAAATTTACCAAGAAGGAAAATATAAAAAAATCTGAAAACCAAAATTTTGAACAAATTTTACAATTTTGAAACCCCCTTGTCGCCTTAATTCTCCTGCTTGTTGAAGAACTAAGAAAAAGTGCCTTAGATAGCTCCGAATTCGTAAAATTCAGTCCCTGAAATAAAAGAAACACTAATTTTAACATTACAAGTGTATTAATAAAATTTCTGACAGCTATGAGATATGCTAGAAACCAATTTTTTTCTTATTTTGTAATCAATTTTTAAATCACGTTTATATACTATATGACTCCGGTAATATTTGACTAATGTTGGAACTTCAACATTTTAAAACTTGTATGACAATGTGTATTGTTTAGATTCGTATGTTTTGTTTATTTTCATATGACTTGTGTCAAGCCAAGGAATAATTTGCTATACAATATTATACTGTATTGTTATATTGTCGTTACGTTAATAAATATGTAAAAAAAATATTATACCTAAAATGTCGTATTTGTTGGTATTTTTAACAATATCTGTCAATTAAAAAAACATTTAGATTAATATTATTTCTCATGAGGGTTTAAAGGACCCCAAATGGTGGTTCAAGATAAGACCAAAATTCAGCTGTTCTAGTGTTAAAATATTTTTATTTTAATACTATATCCTAAAACATGATATTCCGTTGATCTCCTTTCAATCACATCAAAAATTATTTTAAGCAAGTCATGTAATAAATTCAATTTATCAAAAACCTAATAATTCATAAAATATTGATTTCTCATTTTCCGCTCTCAATAATAGACGCATATGACTAGATTATTTAATCATTCCCTAAATTTATTCAATATATGACGCGGAAAGAATTGACCCAAAAAAAAAAAAAAAGCAATCTTAATTTTTCATAGCAATTCAGAATTTCGTATCATACAGTTGAGAATCTCAGCATTAATTTAACTGCCCCATGGCTGTCAAATTCAGGAAGATAGGACGAGGAGAAAATATATGATGTTTCATCCATAAATGACATAAATTTGATGTATGACAACGCCTTAGATGTAAAGTACGTTGTAGGATGGTAAATGGGTGAGGCCAAAGATTTATCTTGGCGCACTATCTTACACTAAAACAAATTCCGCGTCGTAAAATATTTATTGTCTTTTACCATTCCAAATGGTATATGCTTTCTGTGATAGTGTTATTTTTGCATTTTATTTTGTTTTACGTATATGTTTTAGAGCTCGCGTGTTACGAATGTAAATTTTATTTATAAATTTATAGAAGTTTTTATATAACAGAAATATATGCACGATTAAGTTTTACTAATAACTCGTAACACATCTTTGTTTAGGGATATTGTATGCAGTTTAATTAATTGATTGTTTTCAATAATTATTTTTTGATGATTTGAATTATTATTTTTTTTTTTTAATGTTTTTTATGATTAAGAACAGAAGATATTTTAGATCAATAAATGGTGGACGCTTTTCGGTAAGAGAACCAGAAAAGGTAGAATAACACAGTAGTGCCCTGTAAAATTTTATGAATTTTGCAGCGATTATGAAAAACTAAATACATTTTTTTATCCCATTGTTCATATTAAAATCTTTATTCTATCATATTACAAATACAAAAATTTAAAAAAAATTCACCTATCTAATATAATCGCCCGGTGGCTGAGCGGTAGCGCTTCGCCGGGCAAGATTGACTCAGCCTTTCATCCCTTCAGTGGGTCGATAAATGAGTACCAAGCATACTTGGGAACTAAACACTGGGGGTTCCGCGTTCGGCTGACCACCTGACCGGAACATCTGCTCCTGCACCCCAGAGCCCAAGGTCAAGAAAACTCAGATGGGCACAGTAGGCCTTGGCCCTCTATGGGCTGTCGCGCCGCTGAGTTTAGTTTAATATAATGTTTATATCTTGATTTCTAAACAATTCATAACTTGCAGTAAGCATTAATTGATCCAATTCGAAATCCACCATGAAAATTGATTACGTTTTGATATTTTTTAACTACATGAATGTAGTTTTCATTGTATGCTGGATTTTTAAAAAAATTTATTTTGTTTCCAAAAAGGCAATGTTTTTTTAAAAATAAATCAAAATATGACAGGAATTAAGTTACATATTTTGAAATTACTCAAAACCCATCAGGCTAGTTAAAAAATCTCAGCGTGAAACGTAAATGGTATTTATTGTGAACATTCTTTCAAAATTTGTTCGTTGGAAAGTTGTACTAGTTAGAAATATAACATTTACGAGAAACATAGTATCAAAGAAATTGAGTTTATAATTTCGTGATCAATAATTCATGTAAATATATGAAATTTTGAAACTATAATCTATCAATACCAGGTCCTTAAGATGTTTTTTCTGCAGTTTTAAGTGCTAGTCTAGCCCTTTTTATTGATGATCTATGCTCATTTAACACCTCATATGTTTTTAGAGTAATAGCCGAAATTCTACAATTATCAACATTTCAAACATATATTTTTTGGTTGGTGGACCTAGACTTCATGCTAATTGTACCAAAATAATCATTTGCAACCTTCATTAAAATTAGTACAGCCAAATAGGTTTCAATTTCAGATATTTATACTGTGAGTGCCCTTACTTCTTCTTACACAATTTAAATTTTTTTTTAAAGTGATAATGTAAACGATCGTTTTCCATAAATCAACTGAGTTTCTTTTTATATTTTAAACCATAAAATTTCACTATATTCGTTATTTAGTTTTTAACTGTCTTCAAACGGGAAATGAATAAGCAATAATTTAAAAGTATTCCAGTTTAATATTATTTAAAGTAAAATATCCTGAAAGCAGGCATCCGTAGTGGTAAGCAAAAAGATAAAATTAGGGGGGAAATAATGTCAGATATTTTTAATTTTCTAATTCTTACTTTTACCACATGGATTACGTGAAATAAGAGGGTGATATTGCCAATCTTACATCCTTGAAAATTGCAAAATATCACACAAAATCATGTAAAATATGATTTTGGGTGTCGTCCTGATTCCACCTATAATGGGGCTGTTTTCTTTTTTTAATAATGTTTACAGTGAGTGTTAGTTAATAAAAGTAATTTACATGTACAGTGCGCCGAAAAAATATCCAATGAATAACTTTTAATCTAATGATTCCATTTTAGGACTCATTATTAATGGCTTTGGTGTGTTGACCTCAAATATTCTAATTCATCGCTGCAGACGATGTTTAAACTTGCGAAATCAGGTACAAAAGCACACCTTCTGATAAAAAAAAATATCAAATAAAAAAAAAAAAAACCCTTTTTTTTTTTTTGACGGATTCGGATTTCTGACCTGTGAAATATAGGGGTAGCCGATATATGGGAAATATTGTTCCTGTAGCTTGGCCAGGAAAGCAATCCAAAGTTTGGAACCCCTTGCTAACTTTACTTTTTTACTTTAATTTTGCTAATTTTACTTATTTACTGACTTTTTTCGTACTTCGCCATATCTCGAGAATTTGTGGTGAGAATTGAAAAATTTCTGCACAGAATTATACAATTTATTTATCCAAAGATAATTTCATGCAAAATATAAATTTTAGTAAATATTTGTAATTTTTTAATATTTTCTTTAATAATAGTCGAAAAAATTTTTTTGTTACTTACTCAATTTTTTATGCCATATTAAAGTTTTTAATTTTGCATCCTTGCAAAATCCTAAATTTGAGAAAAATCGGTTGTATAGTTCCTGAGAATTTGAATTTTTTGTACACGACATTTTCGACATTAAGGGGTTCAAGCTTTGAATGACTCTCCTGATCATACTATGGGAACAATACTTCCCAGATTGCCGCTACCCCGTATGTTTTGGGAGTCAGAAACCCAAAATCGTCGAAAAAAAGGTATGTTTATTCAGAAAAAGTATGTTTTTGTGTGCCTGATTTAGTAATTTGAATATCGTAGGCACTAAGTAATTAGAATATTTCGAAACATTTAGAATGAGTCCTAGAACTTGAAAATATGATCATATATACAAATTCTGCTTCTTCAGTGATCTTCTACAGATCATTAAAAATAATTCCATTACAATCAATATAACTGTGGGAGGTTTTCGTGGTTTTCCGCTCCATTTAATGCAATTGTGGGTTAGTTTAATTGAAAATTGCTCCTAAAAGTCTATATTGTCCCAATATTTCATTTATTCTTCTGACCCAGGTATCCTGTCTTCAATATTGGGTTCAAATTTACAAGACAACGAAAGTGAATATTGATAGTCGTAAACTTAGAACTGGTTTGGCTGTTCACTGGTGATTATGAAATGAAATAAAATCTGAAACTGGAACCGTATTATTTTAAAAGTTGATTTTTCATGATCTTATTTACTTAATGTCACACAATTAAATTTATTTACCCAACGCTATTCAAAAGTATAAATTGTTGCAGTTGTATTATTACATTAAATTTTCTAGTTGAGCTGAACATTTTTAAAACTTGATGATCACACAATATTTTTCCTTGTAAACAAAGTTTGAAATTTAGTTGTTAAGCGTTATAAATATGATTTTATTGTTTCAAAAAGTTTAACTTCTGAACTGGAATTTATTTGCTTATAATCACTTCACAATAAACTATTTATTATAGTGCTTTTTACTCTATCCTCTAGAGTTTCTAGCTTGCAGGAACAAATCATTTTATTCAAAGAACTTAACTAGTATGTATAAACTATTCATTAAAACGGATAGTTAGATCCAAGATATTATAATATGCATCGAAATTTTATTTTAATAATTATTACTAAATTTATTTTTTACTAATGCTTTATTTGCCTTATTAATTCACCTAAGTACGTCTAATACTAAATATGTAACAAAAATATATATCTTAAGACTATATACAATCTTATAGTTAAAGGATAACAAAGATTTTACTAAAATGCTTGTATTAAAAATTATACATCCAAAATATGATTATGAGTGAAGAGCATCTTTTACTAAGAAGACACTCAGAGAGATTATTAAGGTGCTTAATTGCATGTATAATTAACCTCTTCAAGAACTTTGTCTAGAGAACATCTTTATGTACTTCTTTGAGAGAATGTTTGTAAAAGGATATTTAAAATAATCGATCGATAGAACTATATAATGATGCAATAATATATCTAAGAGGCATTGTTTTAAATTTGATTAACTTTAAGTAGGTTTAGAATTTTACTAGAAAAGAAAAATAAATCATTTTCTTCAACATTTTCTAAAATGAATAACAATTGAATTTGAAAATATCAATGTATAGTCAAATAAAAAAATTAAAGCAAACTTATTTTTAATTATTTTTTTAATCAATCAAAAATATTTTAAACTTAATTTTACTTAATTTTATTATGATGGTTAACTTATAAAAATTTATTGAGGAAAGTTTTACACTATTAAAAAATATAGTGAACTAAGGAAAGAAATAAAATTGAATTTACGAAACGTAGGCGAACTGTGAAGTAAGCAAAAGAAAAAGAAGTTTAATTGAAAGGGACTTAAATTCGAAGATTCTAAGAATTAAAAACTAACATTTAATGAGGCGTTTGTTTCCTTCAAACAATTTTAAAATTAGGAAAAAAGAAAAACATTTTTAAGTGCAGGGAAGGTGCCTTATTCCTTGCCAAGAGAGAAGAATGCAAGAAAATTTTAGTTGCTTGATTCCTAATTCAGTGTTAAAATTAAATGTACACAAATAGGAAGTATTTTGCATTAGGTATTTTCAAGGAATTTTTGCTTTATACATTTTTGGAAATGTTGTGTCGACACATTAATATAGAGCCATAAGCGGTCATAATTTTAATCAGAAGAATTTTAAATGGTGCGTTGACTCATTTATATAAAACTATGCATGATCAAAATTGTAACTAAACAATCTTTAAATATTGTGTCGACACATTAATTTGAAACTATAAACGATCAAAATTTTAACAAAACAAATTTTAATTGGTGTTTTCGAAACATCAATTTGAAACTGAAATTCGAACTTGAAACTGATTAATTTCAAAATTTTGACCAAGCAATAAACACTATAAAACTGTTCTTTAAAGTAGTAGGTATAGGAAACTGACAGTAAAAATAAATACGGAAGTCTTTATTCATAAAAATTATAAATCCACTTATTGAAAAAGTAAGTTTTTCTAATTTTTAAACTCTCAAAAAATAAAAAAATAAATATTTTAATTGTCAGTTCGGAAGCTTTCAATCCTATTTTAAAACGCGTACATCCTTTTAATACTGCTGCTGGAAAGAGGGCACCACAAATCGGATAAAATAGGCAAAACGATAAAATGATGTGACTTGGAGGATTTCTATGTTTAAATTTCTTCATCAATAATTATATATGGTTATACATTTAACTGAAGCAGGGAAATTGAAATTTGTTATTTTATATCTAGTTCACAACTTCACTGCATTTTATAAGCTTACGCATATTTTTACTTTTTACTGTGTTATAATAAAATGCCTGTAAACATATTTTCGTGTAACTTTTTCGAATTAATGTCTCCGATTGAAGGAAATGAAGGGGCTGACTGGGTTGCTTAGGAAGCCACTAAGCTTGGCCAGATTGATTTTGAGACCCCGAGTGAAAAATGTCAAATTAAATCTTATATTAGGAACATCACTTTTAACCGCTGGAGAGATGACTGCAGGTCTAGTGACAAGGGAAGTCAAACCTATAAATTCTTTAAAGACCCTAGCTATCAATAAAAATATTTCAGGAAATCAGCTTCATGCAATTACTGTGAAGTGAGACAGGACATTAAACATCTAATTAAGCACTGTTGAAGATTCCGGGCACTTCGTGGAACCCACGTGAATAACTACAAAGAAGAACACCAATTCTTTGATATATTGGCCTGCAGGAAAATTGTGATTCAAATTAAGAAACAAACCCTCGAGGACATTTTAGCCATTCAAGGACATCAACTGACCCCAGTCATGAACCAAAAATAGGACATGTCATCGTTATTTTATACTGATCAACTTTTAGCCTTACATTTTGAAACTTTATCAACTTGTGATTTTAGATTTCATCGACTTCTTTTCAGACTTTTATTTTTAGACATTTACACTTAGAACTTTTAGCTCTCATTGATTTTAGATTTTAGATTTTATTTTCATCTCTTGTTTCCTTATTATTATAATCATTTAATTTTCGACATTTACACCGGCATTTTTAGCTTTAATTGCTATTAAAAATGTTTTTAATTGTAATAATGCTTAGTTAATTTCACTTTCAACTGATCCTCACCACTGTAATTTGGCAAAATTTTACTAAGTCAATTTCAAATGTAATTCAAATGTCAATTTGAAAAATTTTAAGCTTCAAAATATTATTCTATATCAGTAACAGAATTAACTGTGTTTTGAACAAAAATTTTAAAAGAAATTTCCAAAGACAATGAAATAGAACTAAATATATTGTTTAATATTGAATTTTTACAGAAACATTCTGAATGTTCTTACTTTAATCTTGATAAAAAGTAACAAATTTCTGCTTAGACCTTTGTTTTTTGTTAAAAATATATCTAATATTAAACAAATTCTATATACAAAATTTCAAAAAATTCTATATTTAACTTTTTTGGTAATGTAAGTTAGCATAAATAAATTTTCTTAAAATCAACTATCTTCAGAAAATGCAAAAAAAATTCTGAGGAAAAAAATATTGTAATTCGAAAATTAAGTTCTCAAAATGAATTTTATATGTCTTAAGAATACAACTTATTCAAATAAAAAAGGTTAAAATACTCAAAGCATAACAAGAAATCATTTTAGTTTCGTTTTCAGCAGTTTACTTCACGTTTCGGTTTTGACAGTCAGCGTACGAAAAATTGATTTTATTTTTTTTCTCAAAATCAAAGATCAAAAATTCAAAGCGTTTTGGATTGCTATAAACTGAAGCTATTTTGGCTTAGGGGATAGAGCGTTCGTTTCCCAAAGAGGTAAACCGGGTTCAAATAGCACGATGTCTGGTCGATTAGAATCCCGCACTCGGCTCGCACCGACCGCAAAGCTGACGTAAAATATCCTTAGTGGTAGACGGATCATGGGTTAGAGTCCCCTTGCCATCAGGCTAACCGTGGGAGGTTTCGTAGAAACGCAAATGGTGGTTTGTTCTATAAAATAAAACTCCTCCTCGAAGACAAATTTATCCCAATACTTGATCCAGTAGTTCCCTTGTCTTCTGGATTGAATCTTACAAATCGGCAAGGCCACGGAGTTGAACATTGGTAGTCGTAAACTCCAAATTGGATCGGCTGAACAGCGACGGTTATAAAAAAAATATGAATATTAATAAAAATAAATCGAACTTTTCTTCAAAATCACTGATTTTCACTTATTCGATCTTAAGACTAAATATTCAATGCATTTTCTTGCTCAATAATTTGTAGAAACATGATTTACTTTTTTTACCGTAATTCAATATTACTATCGTTATTTTTTTTTTCCTCTAAAAATATATTTTTTCCTAAAAATAATTTAATTATAAACATTGTGTATTACGCACGAAAACCTTAATCATTAAAAAAAATATAGTTTTCTTTTTCAATGCACTTTAAAATAATTAATTACATTTTCTTTAAAAAGTTTTTTTTTTCTCCAAAGAATATCTTTACAAAAATGAAATATCGCACCGCTTATATCTCGTCATAAAAACTGCGTTTCCTCCCAAATCTAAATTTGCTATTCTTCTATCTACTTTCGAAACGTTCTCTCAGCGATCTATTGTTAGAAAGAAAGAATCAATAATCATGAACAAAATGAAACATTGCAGAAATGTTACGGTAAGGATGTGCATTTTTCTATAGAAAAGAATGATTGATGATGTTCGGTAAGTGAGGTCGGTACCCCCAAATTCAGCAGAGAACAAGTATATTCGGGAATGCTGAGTTTTGCCTCATTAGACAGTAATTGCTGCACTGACCCATAAAACTAATTAAGAGATGGGAGAATGTTCCCTATATACCGCATCTTATCTAAATAAATGGAACTGAACTGGAAACAGAGTATATAGAACTTTTATGTACTGAAAATCACAGAATACGGCGTAAATTTAGAATCTTATGTTCGTTTAATTTAAGATGGGGAGATTTTGAAAAGTATTTTGTTCTTTTATTAACCATTTGGAAATAGAAAGAAAATATTATCAGGAGTTTCCGTTTTGAAACATTTTTATAGTCAAATAATGACAATGAATATTACAATGTTCTAAATGCTCAAAAACTGACAGAGTACTAGAAAAATATATTAATAATAAAAGGAAGCAGGCATAAATGTTAGTTTTGTAGCATTCTGCACATGAAACTAAGGATTTTTTAATATGTTTTAAAATTAGTTACAGAGCTCGTCAACAGAGAGCACTGCTGACAAAAAAACATTACCGATGTTTCCATTTTGAAAACGTTATAAAATCAAAGAATGCCAGTGAATATTCTATTTTTCTGAATGTTCAAAAAATGACAGAGCACTTGAAAACCAATTTCTTTCCAATCTTTTTCTTAAAATTTTTTTACGAAGTGACGATAGCTATTTTGTCACTTTGACTAAATTTTTACTTGGAGCATATACCATGGAAGTTTCGTCAAAAGAGAAGAAAGTTTTGCGATATTTGAGTATCCCTTTTTTATACAATATTGTATGACACGAATTCAGCATACCAGACAGATAATAGACTTACCGTTATACGAGGAAAAAATGGTTGTAATTTTCATACTGAAAATTTCTGCTCATAAGTAAATTTACATCCTATCGGTTAAAAATTACGTTACAAAATGAAAACAAATAAAGAAACAAAAAAAAACACACATGGTAAACACGCAACCATTGATAGAGATTGTACGTGTTCAGTACGGATTTTTTTCTGTTTCAAATACGATAATATTACTTTACATATTTTGATATTATTTTCTATTTCCACCAAATCAAGTTCCTCTAGATGTAATATTAAGAAACACTTCGTATACGCAACGATCTTCTTGTAGCTAATAAGATTTGTGTTTTTACCAGTGAATTAGTGACGGCTCTGTGGCTTAAACTATTTAAAGCTTTCTAACTCACTTTGGTTCGGTGTTAACCGAATTTCATTATGGTAAACACTTGCGGTTACGGACCTAAGGATTCCTGGTTCAATCTAAGATCGCAGCCAGCGTGCAACACTTCCGCAACCATAACTGATAATCACACGCAATGCATACGTAGCATTCTCGACAATCAAAAGATGGCAGCTCAGTACTATATCAACTTTCTCAACGTTACACTTTGAAATGGTAAGCACACTCAGTTACGGACACAAAGATTCTTTCACCCAGATCACTAAAAATATTTGTTAAGGGGACACTTCAGGTTAAAAATGATTTTTTTTAAATATCAACCAATTTTAATGAAATTTTCATAGATTGTGAATAAAGCATTTAGAAAGATATTCCCAAAATTTGAAGCAAAAATATTAATTTGTTGAAAAGTTATAATGTTATTAATAATTAATCCGCAAGTTAAATTACAAAATGTTACAATATTTCAAAATGTTCCTTGCGCATGAGTTTTTATCATAGTAGTTTGAAATTCATTTATATTACAGTTTGAATAAGTATAAATAAAATTGGATATGTTTGAACAACTTAGCACTTAATTTTAAACAAATAAAAAATCAAAATATCATAACCTTTATATAATTTTTAAAAATTTAAATTTAAATAACAATTTAACGTAATTTAAAAAATATTCAGTGTATATTCAGCTTTTATTTATATCACATTGGTTACAGAACATTATACTAATCATTTATATAAAGAAAAAAATAAGATTTATTCAAAACTCATGCGCAAGGAACATTTGGAAGTTTGAATATTATCGTAAAAAACAACATTGAGAAAAACAGTTTAACAATAAAAACACACATAGAAAAATTTATTTCATAATATATGTGAAATAAAAAATAAGCATAAGAAAATATGAACTGTTTTAAACAATATAAATAAAAATTAGATTGAATTTAATGCTTTTTAGATAAAAAAAATGTTTATCACAAGATGTAATGTTGACAAAAGTTCATACACCTTTTTTTAATCTTTTTGTATATAAGATTTAAAATGCTCCAGCTGCATATGTACTGTTTACATTTTTTATTTGTTTTTGTTTATATTTTTTGTTGTTACATAACTTTTTATAACTATCTGAAGATTTTCTCTTCATATGATAGCTGCGCCTACCATCGCGGATCTTTGCATTGGTCAAAGACGCAGAATTTACATCGCCTTTACGTAGAGCTAAAGTCCTTTCACACCCAAAGTTGTATTCACTAACTGCTAATGATACGGCATAATCAAGTCTTTTTTTAGAAATGAAGACATCTTTGGGGCACTTATTCCATATCACGGAATGGAGGCTCTCATTGGCGTTTTGTGTTTTTCCCGATATACAGCGCTGCATAAGCTCATTTGAAGCAAGTCGCTGATATACCGGGAGGATTTTTTCTACAACAACTTCAGATAATTTCGTTTTCATCAGCTCATGGCTTTGAGGCTTTTCACCTCGAGCTAGAGCCCTTTGGTAGAAACACCATGAACTTTCGCCCTTGGGGCATCTAGTATGCTGCGGCTTTTTATCACTGGACATACAGTGATAAAGCGAAGCAAATACAGCAGACTTCATCGAATCAACATTCGGAATGTTATCCTTTATCGCTTTGCGATAATAGTTTTGTAGCTTCATGATAGTTTGCTCAGTTAAGCTACCTTTCTTTCGTCCACCGAGAGTCACCCCTTTGACCCTCCACTCCTTCACTTTGTTCCTCAAACCAGTTCCTAATCTTTTGGAAACATGGTTGAGGCACTCTTCTTTTTGAATTACATAGTCATCGCCATATATTTTCAGTTGATTTAGGGTAGTAAATGTTTTAGAATCACCGTCACTTAAAATTGTCGAGTAACGCATTCCACAGAATTCAGTTGATCGCTTCCACATGGCCACTGCAGCGGCAACCTCCATGTTTCCAGACGGTCCGTCGAAATTTTTTTGGCACATCGATTTATGGCCCTCATGCCAAATAAAAAATTCTGGACTCGTTTCGTTCAAGTCTCGTGCTGCATTGATGCATTCTGGGCAATATTTCGACAAAATCTCATAGTCTAATACTAAATTCGTCAAAGAGTCAATTACAATACCAATTCCATAATGAGAGGTGTGTCCACGCTTCTGCCACGTGCCATCAAAAGAGACTGTAATATCTGGAACTGTTCTACTTGAATCATTTTCTAAACTCATATGTGCCTTTCGCACTGTTTCATGGGACAGTTTCCAAACATTCTTTTTAAAATTTTCATTTTCTTCACTCAATTGGTTGAAACATGTTGAGAAAGTGGAAGAATTCATTGTCGATGTACCCATGTGCATGGAAAATGTTTCCATGGCTGAATGGCCCTTGCCAAAAGAAAGGAAAGAGTTCACAATCTGCCTGTTGACATCAAATTTTTTGGTGCATGGTTGGCGCTGACTCGAAAAAGTTGAACCAAAACTTTTCAAACACAGCGTACAAAACACTTCCAACTTTACAGCATATCCAAAGGTATCTAGAGCACGAACATCCAGAAATCCTGCTCCACACTTATCACAAGACAAATTACGGAGCAAAGGTTGATTTACTCATGATAATGTAATCATTTGTAACACTAGGGGTGATGCTGTTACTATCCATATTAGTAACACTCTTATCAGGTACAACAGAATTTTCAGAAACAGACACATCAGGGTTTACATCCACATTAGAATCATCAGCATAAGAAACATCAGCGTTGGAAATATTAGAAACAGCAGCATTGGAAACATCACAATTAGACACTGGGGCAGATGCAGAAGTAGCTTTCATTGCTGCACTTCTTGCTTTGTCCTTTTTAGTTTGCCTTCTCTTAGGCTTTCTCCAACGGGAGCATGCGCTATGCATTCTTAAAAATTATCAATAAAAAAAAACGGAAACAAAAAGACTAATAATAAAACAAATAACAATAACGTAATAAAATAATAGTTCTGAAAAGAACTGTTGTGTTATGTTTTAGAAGCGAACAAAAAGACGATGAAACGAAAATAACTATCACTCGTTGAAATATCAAACAATGTGTAAACAAACATAAAGTAGAAGTTAAAGTAATTCCATATGTTGCCAATTAAATTTATCATAAATTTAGCTTTTTTAATAATTATGAGGCCTATCAACCAGAAATCGAAAAACAGAACCGAGACTTGAGAAATGGAGTGGAAAGATGCTGTTTACATGTTTGACGGCCATTCGAGTGGGCGTGGCACCTTGTTTACAAATCTTGAAATGCTTATAACTTTGCAAAAAATGACTGAAATTGAAAATTTTTTTTTTTAAATTGTAGCTAGATATAACTATTATTTTTTAAAACAAAAATTGAAAAAAGTATAATTTGGTCGATTTTTGGGTTTTTCATCGTGAAGTGTCCCCTTAAGTAGAAAGACTCTCGGTATGGTTTTTCTGTCAACTTTTTTTCCAATAGCATACGGAAATCTCTTGCAGTTTTTAAGCCACAGTGTTACTGCACTAACGGAAGGATATATTCTTCATTATTTTTCTCCTTATTAGGATTTTTATCCACACCATTAATAAGATTAATTTCAATTTCAAGTTCGTTTCAATATATTTGCTCACACACGCATAAGTGTTTGTAATGAATAGGAAAGGTTTAAATATATGGGTCATTCTCACTGAAAAGGTATAAATGGACTAAAATTTTTTCTTAAATTAAAGTGATTAAAAAGTGATAAAAATTGCATAAATGCCTTTATTTATTTTTGTTATTTGTCCTTATAATAATGGTCAAGTTTTTTATTTTATTTTTTGCAAGATTTAAAATATTTTTAATTCTGTCTTGTCCACGGAGGAGATGTAATTTCTGTCTAGCTTGTCTTATGCTAATTTTTTCTGTTCGTTAATTCGTTGTTAGATTTGAACATTTGATTGAGTTCTTTTTTTTTTTTTTGCATTTTTGTTTTGCCAATTTTTGCCTAAACTGTAAGAGAAAAAAAAATGTTAAACATCACAGAAATTATTTGGAAAAATTGCCAATACTTACTTCTCCGATAAAAAAAACTTAACTTAAGTTTAACTTAGTTAAGTTAACTTAACTTAAGTTTAACTTAGTTAAGTTAACTTAAAAAAAGTTTAACTTAATTGATTTTCTTTAAAAATACAAAGAAATTAACACATAAAAATATTAATTAAAAGAAAATAGTTTTTTTAATTAATAAAAATGTATTATTGGTTGTCTAACACATTGTCTCTTCCATTGACTGTGTCATCTCCTCCGTCGAACTGTTTTGTCCACGGAGAGGAAGTCCACGGAGGAGACAAAAACTAGTTCTTGAATTTTTCTGATTTTTAATTTTAAAGTTACAAAAATGGCGCAGTTCTTTTTATTAAATATACTATTTTTGCAGTATAAAATTTATATATCAAATACAAAATAGTTTTATCTTACCTTCTTTATGATGACCACGGAGTATACATTGAGAACTTTGCCAAACCTCAGTTGAACACAACAATCCAAAACTAACGCCAAAGAGAACAAAAGCAACTGATAGTTAACACTAGAAAATAGAATCTTTACCTTCCCCACCAGCTGTCTTATAGGGATATCGCATATCTTGCTCTCTATTACATATTTATTGAGCTATATTAATTGTCCACGGAGGGAGACTTCATTTTTGATGGACAAAGTTTACAAACCATTTATTTTATATAAATAAAACTTTTCTAAAAAAATATTTAATAAAAAGCTACTATAAACATTTAACTAGTTAAAACTACAAAAATCATTAAAATAAGATCTAAAATGTTTAACAGTCATTAAAAATTATTTTGTGTCACAGACGTAGGGAAGTCCACGGAGGGGATTTCGAAGTTATATTTATTAAAAAATAAGAATGAAATATTAAATGCATTCAGCAGAAATGCATATGATTGATTAGTTAGACCTTAACGAAAAATGATGCAGAAAAATATTGAGAAATCTGCTGTATTTCCTAGTATTTATTACTAAGGGACTAAGAAAATCACCTTTTTGTGAGAATGACTCATATACAACTACAATGAATCAATTTGCAACACAGTTTTGATACTGAAAATAGGCAAAAAATACAGTCAAAATAAAAGTTTAATTTTCTTCACGGGAGTTATTCCGTTCTTATATACAAAGTTGGTTTATATTGACAGGCTCTATTTTGTGTTAATTTTATCAAAAGGTGTAATTGCAAATAATTATTAGACTTTTGAAATAAATATTGTATTGATAAATGCAATATTACGAAAAGGGGTCCAGTCTTGATGAATTAAAATTGAGTTAAAATAATAATCTAGTTACTTTACAAAGTTCCCTTTTTATAATTTTTAGACTTTTTGTCTCAGTGACACAATTTATTAAAAAAAGTGCTATTTTATTGGAAAAAAAAATATTCAAAGTTTAAATTTGAATTCGACTTACTAATAACTCTCCTTTTCAGTTTCATTTATTTATTTGTTTTGCTCATTTATAAATTTTCAAAAAAATTTATAAAGTTTTTGTTCAATTTCCATATCCATTTATTTGACAATTGCTTCGTTTTATTGTTTGTTTTCCAGTACTTTCAAATTTTCTTCACAGTGATCTTACTGCACAGTTCATTTTGCTGCTCTATTTTATTTGTAGTTCTATTTATTTTGATATTTCATCTTTTGTTGATTTAGATATTTGACTGATGGTATTATATGAAATATATTTTATTTAAAACTTCGATAAAATACTTAAAATAATATGTAGCCAATGCTAAATGCAATATTTAAAATTACACTCGTTTCTTTTCCAGTGTAATTTAAATGATCTGATGTTATGCGTCATTGTCAATGGGGAAAAGTATTTATGATACTCTGCAGATTCCCCACCATTATATTCATACATATTAATAATTAAAAAATTGTTTTGTGTGTTTTTTCATTCAATATATGCAGAAAATGTTACTGTACAAAATATGTATTTTCGAAAAAAATATATTTAAGCATTGCAGCTCTGCGACAGTTGAAAATGAAAAATATTAATGATTTAAATGTGTATATATATATATATATATATATATATATATATATATTTTATTATTTTTTATTTTTTTTATTTTTTTCATTTTTTTTATTTTTTAATTTTTTTTATTGCCATTTGAAGATTTAAAAATTCCACTATCCAAAAAATCATATTCATAAATTTTAATATGCAAATATGCATTTTAGAAAAATATATTAAAATATTAAAGCATGTAGCTCTACGACCCTTACAAAGGAAAATTTTATGTTCTAAAAACATTTTTATATGTATTTTATACTCACGTGTTTGAAATAAAGTATAGAGAATAAGATTCCTGTTCTTTTTTCGAAAATATCTAGAATTACTTTTCATAATAAGCTTCCACCATCTGAGATTATATGATGGATAGTAGACAAATATTAGCATACTGAGAGAACTTGAAAGTAACCTCGCTTTCAAAAATGAATTATCTTAAGTTTGACACCAGCCAGAGTATAATTTCCGTCTCAAAAATCACGTTCCAAGATGACATTCTTTCGAATGCTAACTCAGAAAATTTATACTTCGATAAGCTTTCAACGTATTTTTCAGTTAAAGTTTTGGCTATTTTTCTATTTAACCATTTCATGCTTTCTTCGCTGCAGTGCTGTACAGTGCGCAAAATAAAAACCCTGAAGAAATTTTGATTTAATGATCGGATCTTCACGTTTTAGGAAATCTCAATGACTTAAGAACTTGACATCAAATATGATAACAGATTAGAGCAGGCGATATTTTAACTTAAGAAATCGGGTGCAAAAAATCATGTTCTCTGAATAAACTTACCTTTTTTAAATATACTTCGGATTTCTGATCCCTAAATTATAGAGGGTAGCCGCAATCTGGAATATGTTCCCCTTAAGTTGTTCAGTAGGATGAAACAAAATTTGATCACCTTCATATTAATTTTTTAAGTGTGTATTTCGCCATATCTTGAGAAATATATAACGAATTAAAATATTTCTACGATGCACAATAATGAAATTCCTTTATGCAAAGATAATTCCAAGCAGAAATCAGGTTTAAGTCAATATTTTTATTATTTTATTTAAGGATGGTCCAAAAAATTGTGAACTGAAAATTGTTGAGGTAAAGAAAAAAAAAATTCATAATTTTAAAGAATGACGTTTTACGTGGCAAAATACAGAATTTAAGTGAAATCGGTTGAAGAGTTCCTGAGAAATCAAATTTTAAAAATACGGCTTCCTTAAAACTCGATTTTTTAGGAGCTAATCTACAGTTTTCACTCAAATTTTTGTATTTTGCTACTTAAAATGCATTCCTTTAAATGATGTAAAAAGTTTTATACTTTACAATTCAAAATTTTCGGAGTATAAAAAATAATCAATATCAATTACAAATTTTATTTTGCATTGATTTATCTTTAGATAAACCAATTTTATAATTGCGTGCAAACATTTTTCATTTTATTTAAAAAGTTTTCGAGATATGACGAAATAAACAAAAAATTACATTATGGGATCTGAACTTTGGACCGCTCTCCTGACCAAATTACGGGGACCATATTTCCCAGATTACGGCTATGCCTTATATTTTTTGGTCAGAAATCCATTCCATCGAAAAAAGGTATGTTTATTCAGAGAAAGTATGTTTTTGTCACTGATTTCGAAGCTAAAATATCGTTTGCGTTAATTAATTAGGATATTTACGTTTACTCTCTCAAACCATTGATGATGAGTTCTAGATCGTGAAGATCTGATCATTAGAATAAAAGTTATTCCGGGTGGTTTATTTTTTATTTTGCGCACTGCACTTTTCGATTCGCGCAATGATCCGCTCACTAGAATGATCCTTTTTTTTATTAATTTATATATTTATTTTAATTTGGGATGTTATCCTTTTCTGTTAAGTGTCTGAATCGCTTTTTTTTGTAAGTTGCTTTTTCCTTAAAATATATCTTACTTGCAATTTGCTTTTGTACCTGGAATTAAACGAAATAAATGACGAATGTAGCATTGCAAGAAAAATTTAAAATATAGAATTTTTATTGAGGAATATATGTCATTTTTGAAGAACATATTGTTAGAATTATAAGTGCAAAAATTACAGAGTTTCAAATAATAGCTCAGTTATATCTCTAATCGTGGCGGGGATTGTCTGGTTGATTGGATCTGTCGTGGATCTGGTTGACTGGATCTGTTGCTAAATCAGTAGTGGCATCAAAGTCCCCTCAGTTCCCTTAACAAATCAATAGTTCTGGGTGTTCTGAATTGATCAAATTTACGATTTACGGATGGATGAAAAGACTATGAGTCTGTCCTCACTGTAAAACGGGATAGGACGTGTGTGTGTCTGAATTCGTTTTCTTGACCATAAATGGCGACACTGAAAAACAAGAATTGCATCATCTGCCTTAGAAGTTTGCTTCATTTCCCAAGCACGCTTGCTGGTATTGGCAACAACACTCTCATACATCTGGGGGTACTGATCCAGGAGTATCCTTGTCTTCTGTATTGGTTCAAAATTACAAGGCTACGGAATTGAAAATTAGTAGTCGTAAACCCAAAAACTGGGTTGGTTTTTCAACGACGGATATATATAGATCTAAATAAAAAGTAACAACATTAAGAGTAAATTATTCACGTTTATTATTTTATTACAGGGGAATAATCGATTGTTTATACACCATTTCCTTAAAAAATGAAAACCACTGAGATAGCAGCTAATAAAGTACACATTTTTCTTGACCCATACGATTTTTTTATGAAGATTTTAGTATTTTATAAAAACATTTTCACTTAAAGTTGCCAGGTACAAAGTTACAAAATTGATGGGTACAATAAAAGTGTAATATTATCTACACTGAGAAAAAAGTATGGTCAAAACAGCCAGAATAGGGAAAATTTTATCATATTTCTGGCTTTAAACAAAAGCCACCAAAAAGCACGGTAATTCTTACCGAAGAGCTTTAGTATTGATTTTGGTAAAATTAATAGTAGAATATCGTTTTATTTAATGCTTTGAAATTTGAACATTTTATTATGATACATAAGAGCACGGCACAAAACCCATAGATACGGCTGAGTTTACTTTTCAGTTAAACAATATTTAGGAAAATGTGTGGTTATTAGAACACAGTAATTTTTAAAACCAGAAATTTTGGTAAACTTGTATCATATAAACGGAAAAACTTGAAAGTGAATAGTTCAAATATCCTATATTTTAGTTTCAATAATGAGATTTCGAATTTTTTAAGCATAAATGCGAATACCGTACAGTAGAGTAATTTTACCAGAAATGTTTTCTCTGTAAAGTACTAAGCAAATACAATGCACATTTATGGTTGAAAATGTATATAAAATTGTTCTGTATATTCCATCTAAAATTCTGTGCTACTTTTATTTAAAAATGCCTATTTTAAATACAGTGAAAATGTATTATAGTGTTCTAAATCTACGAAACATGCCTGAAAAAAATACTGCTATGTTTAAACTATTTATTTTATATTTTTTTCGTTTTCTAAATAAGGCAAAACTAATAAAAATCATAACCTTCTTCAAAAATATCCAAAGTCACTTTTCATGATAAGTTAGTCCTCCATCCAAAACTTATTTGAAGGGTAGTAGACAAATATTTGCATACTGAGTGAACTTGAAAATAAACTTCCTTCCAAAAAATAAATCAACTTGAATCTGACTCCAGAGAAGGTTTAATTTCCGTCCCGCCAATCACGCGCCAAGATGACATTAAATGGAATACTAAAAAAAGGAAACTTGTATTTTGATAAGATTCCGTGGTATTGAGAGTGTCTGAAAATATAGTTAATATTTTGGACCGCATGATAAACAATTTATAGTTGATATTGCTTAAAATTTTATTAATTTTTGTGAAGTTTTTAGATTACATTTTGACTTATCAGAACTTAAAATACTTAATACGTTCGAAGAAAGTTTGAGATTATAGTCTTGTAATAGGAAATCGAGAACATAGTAAATATTTACAGAAATAAAACACGTAGACAGTTTGTGATTAATTTAATAAATAAAACTTCGTCTCATTGATAATGATTTTTACTTTATACTCGCTACTATATATTCACTACTAAAAAATTTATTCTCAATTATTTAATTTAATTATTATTTTAATTATTAGTTTGTAATTAGTACTTTCAATTTATTTTCCGAAATAACATTGGAGAAAAATAATTCTGGTAAAAGTACCGTTGTGTATGGTAATGCCATTTGTTTAAAAAAAGAATATAATTCTGCTCAATAAAATCGAAGTATACGCTTTTTAAGCCATTCGTTTTGAAATTTATCTGCTCATATGGTAACGGTTTAGGGGAAATTCGTATTTTCAAAATTTTAGTCATATTACCACACATTTAGTAAAAAATACAAAACTAAAAATGAAATTTAACCGAATGAATTGTTTTTATGCCATGCTCTGAGGTATCGTGGTAAAATTAATGAATTTTTTCACATATTTAAAATTCATATTGCTAATCTTGCCAAAATCATTACCAAATCCCTACCGTAAAAAGCATAGAGCTTTTTGGGGTTCCCTTAGAGCCCGAAATACATTTAATCTTATCATATTCTAGTAGTTTTGACCATCAAATTTATAGAACATTAAAAATTTTATTTTTTTCTTCAAAATAATTTCTAAAATAAGCCGTTTTATTGCTTCAAAGAGCTTTTTGCATGTAAATGCTAATTGTGAAGTTCTTAAAAAAAATGTTTAACTAATTACTTTTTTTAAAAATATCACTCATCAGTTTCAGTTTTGTAGCAAGCTGGGTCTGTATAGTTTTTAAATTCTACTTATGATTTCCGATAAAATAAGTTACATTATTGATAGATTTTGCTATATCCCAAGGTAACCATTCAAATATTTGTTTATCATTAACTATGTTATAAATTTGTCTGCCAGATGGCTGAACGG